>OZ023214.1:16658737-16981237 GCA_963995525.1 Escarpia spicata | reverse complement strand
TTACCTTGATGCTGCATTCTTTCCTCGACTCCGAGAAACAGACTTCAGGTAATTGACGGATAGAAGCTGATCCCATCTAATCTCTCCTGTGGGAATCCACAACATTTGATGATGGTGACCTTGTTGGATTCTGTACCATCAATGGTTTTATATCTGATGGAGCGAAATGTTAGCATGTGAACTTGGCGTCATTTTATATTTGCTGGCATTGTGACACTAGTCATGTGAAGTAAAATACATTAGCACTTTTGAAATAATTGCATGCTCTAACATATATAATCAGTCAGCAAAACATTGGTACATCTTAAACAAGCTTTTAAATATGGCATACGTTTATATTACACCTGTTGTTTGAGCACAGAGCGAGACGTTGTCTTTATGATGTAGACAAGAGGGCTGGAGATTGGAACACGAGAATCTCCACGACGTAAACTCTCCCATTCAGTTCAAGGGCATTGTGTTCAACGAGATGAAAGGTGTATTCGTAAGTATGAACATTTCCAGTACATGAAATAACTTAATCCACTAGACCCCTAAACCCCCTGCATCCACCTGATTGATAAGCTGGGCTTTAAAGACTCATACATGTGGTGCCATCTACAAGAAACATTACTGTGCTATATATAATTTTAAAGGTTGGTTTACTTGCAATATGCTGGTGTATTTGTTGTATGGCTTTACGTTGGAAGTTTTTGAATTAGCACCATTTGAAAGTGCATTTTGTTATGACTTGTTATCTCTCTGTATTAAAACTGCTCATATTTGACAAACGTTATCCATTCTCATCCTTCATGTACAACAGGTACTTGCTTGCTGTGGTCTGCAGATTAATTAGACTTTTCCTGTGAGAGCATAATTTCTGCTTTCATTCATGTGTAACGTCTCATTTTCAGAGCAACTCACAGAATCTGTTTGTGCAGAGGGCCCAGAACTTGTTGTTCCCCAGTCACACGTACTCGGTGGTATCCGGGGGTGATCCCCTCGCTATCCCTGACCTCTCGTGGCAACAACTGAGGGACTTTCACAAGTCACACTATCACCCCACCAACTCACGGTCCGTGTCTCATCAAATAGTCTACCATCTGAAGTTTTGTTTTGAATTCCAAATATAATTATGACACAACAAAAGTTTAATAAACTATATGTAGAGTTGATTGTTTGTGTTCGTAGTAACTGGAATATGAAGACAAATGAAAGAAATGTGTAAAAATAAACACACAATGTTGGAGATTTGGCGAGTAAAGTTGGGATGTGTGCATTAAAATAATTGTAGTTTGTTGATTTTTGTCTTGTCAGAAGTTTATATCAGCCACACAGATATTGATAGTATTTGTCCTGCTTTTAGCTGCTTTGTAGTGAAAACTATATAATGGAGATTTTAGAGCATTTACTTGTATGCTCTCACATAATTTATTCATGACAAATTGTGTTGCGGTAGAACAAATGTAATATAGTCAGAATGTGTCTAATGTTGAACACTGAATGGTCTGCCACTTTGACTATGGCTGCATGTCTGGATGTTTTGTTCGTAGGTTCTACACTTACGGTAACTTTGAGTTGGAGTGCCATCTGGAGCTAATCAATGAACACGCACTGAAGAAGTACAGCTGCATCGAGGTGGACACATCCGTACCTGTGGAGAAACACTGGGACCAGCCGGTTTGTTCTGCCTTCTTAAGAATTGCGAAATCATTATATGCCCAAATAAGATACATTTACTGGTATCCAAATAATTGCTCCACGTTTGTGTTCATATTATGCAGAATTCATTGCTGGCATTATTAGTGAGGTTGTCTGTTCACTTACCCGGAATCAGCCAGAGGTGGTGATTATTAGCAGGAAGTTCATTGGATTAGTTGTACTCCATCCCAATTTGCAGTCAGGAATGTGGGAATCATCCAACTTCAAAGGTTTTTGCTGGTAGGAATTGCAATAGGTGTTTACAACAGTTACAATTTGAACATCTTATGGAACATTGCACACACAAGCTTACTAAAGGCAATTTTACAGGCAGTATCACTTCATTACAGTTACTATAGTACAGTATTAAGACCATTAAATATGTGTTTACTGAAAAACAGACAGCCTCGATTTAAGGTATTTGGAACACTGTTTAATAAGTAAAGGTCTATTCAAAATATTTTTACAAAACAATACAGGTTCCAAATAGAAGATCTGTTGACAACTGAAATACTGCTTATGGATTTTGAAATTGACCAATCCTTTTGTTTTTATGTGCCTCTGAGCTTGATTTCCAAGGATTTAGGCACAATAGAAGTTATCTTATTATTATTATTCTCAAAGAACTGCCTTTGTGATAATACCCAACTAAAATATGGAATTTTGGTTAAGTGTATAGCTCTACTGTTGGATATCACTGACACTGTACATAACATTTCAGATGTACACGGTTCTGAGGCAGTGAGGTATCATGCTTGCACATGACCATGTCTTTAGAATGTTAATTCTGAGGCAGTGAGATACCATGCTTGCACATGACCACGTCTTTAGAATGTTAATTCTGAGGCAGTGAGATACCATGCTTGCACATGACCATGTCTTTAGAATGTTAATTCTGAGGCACTGAGATACCATGCTTGCACATGACCATGTCTTTAGAATGTTAATTCTGAGGCAGTGAGATACCATGCTTGCACATGACCACGTCTTTAGAATGTTAATTCTGAGGCAGTGAGATACCATGCTTGCACATGACCATGTCTTTAGAATGTTAATTCTGAGGCACTGAGATACCATGCTTGCACATGACCACGTCTTTAGAATGTTAATTCTGAGGCACTGAGATACCATGCTTGCACATGACCACGTCTTTAGAATGTTAATTCTGAGGCAGTGAGATACCATGCTTGCACATGACCACGTCTTTAGAATGTTAATTCTGAGGCACTGAGATACCATGCTTGCACATGACCACGTCTTTAGAATGTTAATTCTGAGGCAGTGAGATACCATGCTTGCACATGACCACGTCTTTAGAATGTTAATTCTGAGGCAGTGAGATACCATGCTTGCACATGACCACGCCTTTAGAATGTTAATTCTGAGGCAGTGAGATACCATGCTTGCACGTGACCATGTCTTTAGAATGTTAATTCTGAGGCACTGAGATACCATGCTTGCATATGACCACGTCTTTAGAATGTTAATTCTGAGGCAGTGAGATACCATGCTTGCATATGACCACGTCTTTAGAATGTTAATTCTGAGGCACTGAGATACCATGCTTGCACATGACCACGTCTTTAGAATGTTAATTCTGAGGCAGTGAGATACCATGCTTGCATATGACCACGTCTTTAGAATGTTAATTCTGAGGCAGTGAGATACCATGCTTGCATATGACCACGTCTTTAGAATGTTAATTCTGAGGCAGTGAGATACCATGCTTGCACATGACCATGTCTTTAGAATGTTAATTCTGAGGCAGTGAGATACCATGCTTGCATATGACCACGTCTTTAGAATGTTAATTCTGAGGCACTGAGATACCATGCTTGCACATGACCACGTCTTTAGAATGTTAATTCTGAGGCAGTGAGATACCATGCTTGCATATGACCACGTCTTTAGAATGTTAATTCTGAGGCAGTGAGATACCATGCTTGCATATGACCACGTCTTTAGAATGTTAATTCTGAGGCAGTGAGATACCATGCTTGCACATGACCACGTCTTTAGAATGTTAATTCTGAGGCAGTGAGATACCATGCTTGCACATGACCACGTCTTTAGAATGTTAATTCTGAGGCAGTGAGATACCATGCTTGCATATGACCACGTCTTTAGAATGTTAATTCTGAGGCAGTGAGATACCATGCTTGCATATGACCACGTCTTTAGAATGTTAATTCTGAGGCACTGAGATACCATGCTTGCACATGACCACGTCTTTAGAATGTTAATTCTGAGGCAGTGAGATACCATGCTTGCATATGACCACGTCTTTAGAATGTTAATTCTGAGGCAGTGAGATACCATGCTTGCATATGACCACGTCTTTAGAATGTTAATTCTGAGGCAGTGAGATACCATGCTTGCACATGACCATGTCTTTAGAATGTTAATTCTGAGGCAGTGAGATACCATGCTTGCACATGACCATGTCTTTAGAATGTTAATTCTGAGGCAGTGAGATACCATGCTTGCATATGACCACGTCTTTAGAATGTTAATTCTGAGGCAGTGAGATACCATGCTTGCATATGACCACGTCTTTAGAATGTTAATGCTGAGGCACTGAGATACCATGCTTGCACATGACCACGTCTTTAGAATGTTAATTCTGAGGCAGTGAGATACCATGCTTGCATATGACCACGTCTTTAGAATGTTAATGCTGAGGCACTGAGATACCATGCTTGCACATGACCACGTCTTTAGAATGTTAATGTTAATCCAACTAGCAGTATTGATTTGGTTTCAGAGAGAGGCTACAATCTCCTGTAACTCTGACCCCATGGCTCCTGACCCCAGCAAGCAGACCACTGTAGCTGTCTGCTACCTGCTAGGAGAGTAAGCACTCACTTCAAGCCTTACTCCATCTTATTCCGATGCTAGCACATGTACAAATAGCAGTTTGTTCCTGACCAAGCAGTCATCTTGTCAGAGTCAGAAAACTACAAGCCTACGGTTTAAATGAACATAACGTAATTATTTCCCAAGGCAGTTTTAGCATGTTGTATATCATTTGAATGGAGATTAATTAAATTATATTTACTATATAAAAATTATTAATTACACACACGTGACAATGAAATATTTTTGAATTTTCGCATGATATTTTCTTTACGAAGGAAGCAACTTCCCATTGAGCATGTTAACTATATTATCTAATAGTTCTACCATGCTTAATAAGTAAGTTTTATCAAATTGTCTCTGGTGCAACAGAGCAAACATGTTTTATACAGCATCGCATTGAAATTACCAAATAATTTTTCCGTGGTGCTTTGCAGCATATTAAAATCTAAAATTAATTTAAACTACTTAGATTTGCACTAAACCTTTCACAGTGAACTTCTTTTACCAGTAGATATTGCATTAATCAGCATGTCTTTGCACTGATAATAAATGACACACGAAATGGTCAATTAGACGACCTGCTCTATTAGTGTCTCCAGTATCAACTAAAATATCTTCGAAATTACTACAAAACATTGAAATCACAATGATGTACATGCTCCTGTAGTTTTCTCTTACTAAATTAGCACGGTCTGTCTATTTACCACATTGATAAAAGTAATGTTTATGTAAATGTTTTGTCTTTGCAGCATCACCGATACATTTGAGTCATTCACCCTCAGCATTCTGGGTAGTCTACTTGTGTCTGGAGAGAAATCTCCATTTTACCAGGCACTGCTCGAAGCCAACATTGGGTCTGACTTTTCTCCTGTACTTGGGTATGTGTTCTTGTCGATTGGTGGAGTTGTTTTGTCGTATTATAGAAAATAAAGTATTTTATATCCATATTGGAACAGTTTTTCATAGCATTTATGATAATATATTAATGGTATAACTGATATTCACACTAAATGGTACACCTTAAATGGTACTTAATTTGAAAAATATTTATAAACAATTCACCATACCAAAGATTTACTTGCCTTCTGCCACAACAGTTTATAACCATTTCTTGTTACACACCTAAATAGTTTTTAAAAATTACTCGATGCACAAAACATGTACAGTGTATATACATTAACGAACACATTTTAGCAACTACCGTAAGTACTGTATTCTTTATTTAAACTGCAGACAATATTTAACTATTTTACATTTACACTACATGTTTGTAAAACATCTAGGAAATTATTTTGGTTGTTTCAGTTGGTGACTAAAGGATGATCTCGGAACATTGATATCTGATATCTGACAAAACTATTTTCATCTGGCCTCAGCCCCCCCCCCCCCACCCCCAGATGAAAGTTTGTAAAAATTGATATAATTATATCAATATATTAACAGTATCGGTCCAAAGCATAAAATATTGATGTCTGATGACAGATGAAACTGCCTTTCCCCCAAATGAAAGTAAATTCATCTGATATCAGAAATTGACATTTTGAGATGATCCCTGACAGGCTAACAACAGTGGATGTTTGTTTTAGATACGACGGAGACACAAAGGAGGCATCTTTCTCTGTCGGCTTACAGGGAATCAAGGAGGAAGATGAGTCTAAAGTGAGACAGATCATCAACGATACCATTGACAGTGTCATAGAGTAAGCATCCTTTTGTACAGGGCTTCTACGTTTTTAAGATTTATATCCGGTAATGAGATTTCTCTGCTGCCATGTATTCGCTGGCTTATGAAGATATCTGTATCCAGACCAGGATCAGTTTTCACAGATGTCAATCACTGGGCTTCATTCATGATAGTTTGTTGTCATAAGTCACATAATACTCTGAGGCCCTGCACTGGTGGCTTGCCTGGAAATTGTGCACTATCTAGAAAAAATTTCAGATAGAGAATAGTAATCTGTTAATCTAAATGGGAAGCAATAAAAGAAAACATACATACAGATATGACATGAAATATTTGTAACATCATGGTCATTTCCAAATCATTACTACAATAACATTTATTTTCTTCAAGAGACTTGTTTCAAGCAGTTGTATTAAAAAGAGTGTTCCTGAAGGTATGAGACCTTTTTGCAGGAAAGGATTTGAAGCAGAGAGGGTGGAGGCAATTCTACACAAGATTGAACTCGGACAGAAACACCAGTCAACCCAGTTTGGACTTCATCTCGGAGTGGTAAGGTCAACAATGCAAGAGGCACATATAGAATTAAATAGTTCCAATTAATGCATATAGAAAACAATTATGTTGCATTGTGGTAATCCGGAGTGGAAATTCTGCTGATAAACAGATGTGACCCAGCCATGAAAGTTAATTTCAAAGTCATGTTGTTCTCCTCTTCGTTCCTTGAATGTCAGATGAGGCTGGCCTCGACACTGATCCTTCACTTATCTTTATGTTTTCTTTTCTCCCTCCCCCCACTGTTCTTGCACTGCCGTCTCAGGCAAATGTCTCCACTCCCCTCGTGTATCTTTCATTATTCAGCCACAAATGTGGCCCGATTAGAACCTGATTTGTAGCTGTTTCAGGATGTTTGACCTTGAGTTGACCTTGTTACAGTCACTGCTGCCAGTGTGGACGCACGATGGCAGCCCAACAGTAGCACTTCAAGTGAATAAACATGTCGAACATTTCAAGGATGCTCTCGCCCACAATCCAAGGTTTTTGCAGGACAAAGTTAAACAGTACTTCAAGGTGGGTTGATATATGAGTGGTTTGAGTATAAAACAGTAACCAAGACCATTTTATGGTCTTAAGATGGTATTCTCTTTGTATATAGCCTCTGTCTGCCTTTAGATTACACTGGTCCCTCCTTCATTCTGTCCGCTAACTTAAATCAAAGAACTCGAATCAGTGTTTCATACGAGAGAAACTTCAAGGGGGGTGTTTTATTGTTTGGTTCATTCAATGAACTCAATTTACTCAACTTATCCTTGATCTCAAAACATTATACAAAGTTACAATACCATTTATATGTCAAACTAGACCATTCGATTCATTCATTTTTATAAATGTTTGTTTTTAGTAACAAAATCTCAACATATTTAGGGATGCCGGTAGGGTGAATTTATACAGACAATTATGGTTTTGCCCCAACAACAACAGATGACCACTGTTTTTCATGGAGAATGAATTATTGACCTAAAAGAAAGTAAACCTAAACAGACCATTAAGACTTTATTTACTGATGAAGCACTGATGTCCGTTATTTGTTATTTCTGTTGCACCGACTGACCATGACGATGTTATTCATGTTGCCAGGACAACCAGCACCGACTGAACCTGTCAGTGTTATTCCTGTTTGCTAGGACAGCCAGCACCGACTGACCATGACAATGTTATTCCTGTTGCCAGGACAACCCGCACCGACTGACCATGACAATGTTATTCCTGTTGCCAGGACAGCCCGCACTGACTGACTCTGCCGATGTTATTCCTGTTGCCAGGACAACCAGCACCGACTGACCCTGACGATGAAGCCAGATGAGGAGTTTGAGATGAAGAGACAGAAGATGGAGGAGAAGAAACTGGCGGAGGTCCTCGGAGCTCTCTCGGAGCAGGACCGGAGCAATATATACGAGAAAGGTCTGCTCGAGTGTCTACCATAGCATAACAAATGGACGAAGATCCCACTGGTAGACAAACAAAATATTCTTAATATGAACAATTAGATATTGGTAAAATCAAGATGTTGTCAATGCATTGATATAAGTTACTCCACAATCTCCACAATAACTTGACAGTTTAAGACTATCACAGTGTTACATCACACGGGCCTGTTTTGTACATAAGCCAAAAATAGCTGTCTCGGTCATGTCCAATCAATGTTGTATTTTGGCAGATGCACATCTTATGACCTCATCATTCAATGTCCAGTTTATTTTCCTTGACAAACAATCAAAAACTAATAAAATGCATGCATTTAATAGAGAATATCAGTCAAAATGAAGTAGGATGTCAAAATGTTGCTTTTTATGTTTGCTCCAATTTTAGTATTAAATCAAAAACTACTGAAGATATTGCAACGAATGCATTACCATTTTAAAGCACTGTGGCAACCAAACAGGTACAAAACTCCAGTTCAAACAGGTACAAAACTCCAGATCACAATTTTGCAACTTAGTCACATATTATAATAATAACAGCATTCATTAAATGCTCCCTGTGATAGCCCGCAGTTATTGTACAATCGCTGGTCCCAGATTTACCTCATAGACTTCAACCCTGATTTTGCGTGTGAGCAAACACCACCGTAAAAGTCGCCCATTTTTATGTTGTTTTCAGTATAGGTATGACCTAGCGTAGATGACAGTCACGCAGGGATCCCTGTGACATATTCATGCATCAGTGATGTGCACTTGTAATTAGTGTCTTTAGTTTGGATTGTCTATCCATGATTTCATGTACTGTGGAATCTCACTATTAAGGACACTTCGGGATGGGCAAAAGTGACCTCAATACCAAGGTGACCACATTAGTGGGACTAGTTCCCTATACATTACTGTACATGGAAATAATTTAGTCATAGGGTGACCTTTTTAGCAACGTGCCTATATTACCGAGGTGACCGTAAAACAAAGTAACTAACTTGTACCAGGGTCGTGCACCAAGTGACCCTGTTTGTAATTGGGTCATGCACTGAGTGACCCCACTTGATGGTCTGCTGCAGGACTGGAGCTTGCAGAGATTCAGGGTAAGACGGAGGACTTGTCTTGTCTGCCAACTCTGAAAGTGAGCGACATCGAGCGAGGCAGTGAGACCACTGAACTAAGTACAGTTCACACAGGTGGGTGGGTGTCACTGGGTGTAAAAATATTACATGCCAAAATTAATAAATAACACTATGATGTCATAACTGGTTTGTATTCTAAACTTGTATTTAATCTCACGTATGTGTAACTATGTTAAATTTATGTTTAATGTCACTTGTGTGTAAATACGTTAACTGGTTAAGTGTATCTCATCTGCTGTTGTTTGCAGTTATAGTTAATAAACAACATAACATAAAAAATCTATATTGTATATTTTCTTAAAATGATCAATTTCTTTTATAATAAGAACATTTACATCGGTTGGAAAAAGCTTTAATTTTCTTAAATAATTTCTGTAACTTGAACCCACAGCTCGGTCTTTCCTATAGTTGTTTCTGTGTCACTCACCAGGAGGTGTGCCAGTGCAGCTGTGCACTCAGCCGACCAACAGGGTGACCTACTTTCGGGCGATCTCTGACCTCGGGTCACTGCCTGCCCATCTCGAACAATATGTGCCCCTTTTCTGCAATGTCGTCACTAGGTATGTGTGTGCCTGACACCAACTATTGCACATCTGCTGGTTTGTTTAAAAAATAAATATTACAGTTTTAAGAGCTGTCTATTGGTGCAAATGAAGGGTTGTGGAGCAAAGTGACAAGCACTTTTGACTCTCGACTGAGAGAACCCGGGTTTGAATCCTGTGTTGAACCTTGGGCAAGTTCGTTCACTCTGCGTTGCTCCAGTTCACTCCGCTGTATGAATGAGTACGTGGCTATAGACAGTGGTGGATATTTGTGTACAAATAGTCTTCGCGCAGTAATTGCAGCATGGCTGAAAGCTTCCCAGAGAAGTCGAGATGGTGTTCGATAGAACCGGTCTGCCAGGGAGTAAAGTGTAAAGTCCTAAGGATTGGATACTGTGCTGTATAAGAGCTTACTTTTTTATTTAATTTTTCTCTGGTGTAAGGAAATGGCCAGTCTATTTGTTGTGGAGAGGAGCACAAACCTCTCAGAGATAAATAAAATAAAACAACCCAGAAACACTTTCTGGATCTGCCCCAGCTATCTGCTGCAAGCACTCAAGACACACCATGACACACCGTGACACACCATGACACACCATGACACACCATGACACACCATGACACACCATGACACGCCATGACACGCCATGACACACCATGACACATCATGACACACCATGACACACCATGCAAGCGCATAGTTTCAAGATTCTCCTGGAAGTTGTATTTTACATAGGTTTTTCTTGCTTTCCCCACTTTTCCTTGAAGTTAGGGGTTAGGCTGGCCTTGACACTGGCCCTGGAGTTTTTCTTTTCATGTCACTGCACTCCCATCTCTCCACCCCATTACCACCACCACCCCATTACCACCCCCATCTCCAACCCCTATCTCCACCCTGTCTCCACTCCCCAAATCTCTCGCTCTTGTTGCAGAAAAGTCCCCATTACAAACAGACTTTTCATTTCTCTGAAAATGACAAATAGAAAATTTGTGTATTGTTTCTGTTACAGTAAATACAATGAACAGAGTTCCATTTTAGTAACAACATTAGTTTTTACTTTAATTTAATTCTGACTCACATTTCAAACCCCGCAATGCATGACTCTAATACCATTAAACCCAGATAAGCACTCTTGTGTGAATTGCAGGATGGGCGCTGGATCAATGGATTACAAGGATCTATCAGAAAGGATCGATCTGACAACGGGAGGATTTAATGTCTCCACATATGTGATGGATCACCATACAAATGAACATCTGTTTGAGAAGGTAAAGTCACTGTTAAATTAGCGTTATCCTCATTCATCATATCTGTTGTGAAGTTATACGAAAGTATTCTTTCTAAAGGTTTTCTGTAGCTGTTTATTTCTCATGAAAAATGTCCAGTAATTGAGGGAGAACAATTTGTTGTCTGTCCAAATGGTTTCAGTCAAAGCCTATGAAAAATTATATAAACTTGTGTTTCTTTTTGTGTGAATCTATGAGTGCAATGATTAACTACTGAAGGTGGAGATGGCACACCAGTGAACGTTTAGTATTAAAGCACTGACTGCTTGATGTAATTCAAGCAGCCACACGGATGTACGATCTGGGTGCAAGTTTTTATGACTCCTGCAAATTAAACATGTTTCAGTGAGACTTTAATGTTGTAATTCTTGCTATTAAAATTAAGTTAGTTTTTTTATGTATGAGTAAGTTAGCATTTTCCTACCTTCAACCCTATTTATGCAACATAGGTTAGGGGTAGGGTGTTCTTTCTGTTAAGAGTGATTGTTTTTATGTGCAACTATATCATTTATATAACTTATTCTGCACAGAACGAATAGCTATGGTGTTACCATAAATTATAAATCCAGTAGTATATAAAATTACATTAGTCCATTGTCTTATGTTGCAGGGGATAGCAATCTCTTCATATTGCCTGGACCGTAATGTGAACAAAATGTTTGAACTATGGACCGAGATTTTCAACAGGTCAGTTTAAGTGAAATATATTATAATGTACCAAATATTCCACATTGTTATGTAACCAGTATGTGTGTTTCATGTATCACAAAATTATTATTTATATTAAATAGGAATTATAAAATATTCCATTATATATATATTATATTCAATATGTATTCACATATATTTTTTTATGCACTTGCAAACCAAATTAGTTTTATGTTTGTCTTTGTCTAACTTATTGTTTCAAGTGTAAATTACAGCTGATGTCCTGTGACATTTGTGATGTTGTCATAATTATGACATACGGCACTTGTTAAGAGAATGTCTTTGAAATATTGTTACACTGTGCATAAGTTTGTAGCATAAAGAATTAGTATGTTTCTATAAAATCAACTTGTACAGACTGTGTTTCTCTTCATGTGAATCCTCTGTACGCATTACAGTCTAAGTGTATACATGTATAGTTACTATTAATATTGGGGTAAGGTTCCCAATAAACACTGCACATCTATTTTCTCCATTTTCATTGGAAGTTTCGACAAATAAATACATACACATATAGCATGCTTCTATTTTTATTTGGAAATAAAGAACTGATATGAAGTGTCCCATGCTGTGGTAGTCTTTACGATGTGTGTTCTCTTGCCAGCCTTGACTTGTCGGACACCGGACGACTGACCACTCTGGTGATGATGTGTGCGGCCGAGATGGCCGGAAGTCTGGCCGGAGCTGGACACATGTACGTGATGGCTCACTCGGCCAGCTCGCTGACCACCTCCGCACGGGTCAAGGAAGTCATGTCCGGAATCACACAGGTCAGTGGCTTGAGGTGACCACAGTTTAAAGTTGCATTCTCAATCAATCAATTCTAGTTGTTTCCAGTAATGTTCTATTAACTGGCTAATCTCTACATATATTATGATTGGAATGTTGTCTTTCCATATTCCATGTCTAGTATGGTACATTTTATCAATTAGTTTTGAGTAATGCACTGCAAACATTAATGAATATGGCACTATATAAAATAATATTATTTATGTATATTTATGTTATTTTTAGAGTTATTTATATTTCAACAGTGTCAAAATTTTCACATTCTTCTGGAATCTCTGTCATATGTCAGATATGATGGCAGGTAGATAGGATTATTTTTTTATTTATGCAAGCAATCCAATTTTGTTCTGCCCAAAGCATAGAATGTGTCTTACTTAGTAAAAATATATTGTTTCTTGAAGGTGACCCTGATGAAATCGATTGCTGAGATGAAGGACTTGTCCTCCATTGTTCAGCACTTGAAGGACATTGCCGGCCATCTGCTGACCACCCAACACCTCAGGTGAAGATCACCTAGTACAGTCATTCGGCCAAAATATTCGGAAATAAAATAACAAAATTGTCAAATATATATATATAATTTTTTGCATTAACAAGTTGTACCTAGTTGTCAAATGACCTGCCACAGCGAACCAGGTATTAAGTCACAAAGGCCTGTTCTGCAGGCGAGCCAAAAATAGCTGTCAAAATCATGTCCCATTAGTTTTGTGATTTTACCACAAATGCATGCCTTTCAATGTCCGGTTTATTTTCCTGAAAAAATAAACCAAAATTAATTAAATATTAAATGTATGTTTGCTATGGATATTGGTTTTCACGCAGCCAAAATTGTAAACCTATTTTCTCAAAACAGTGCTTTTATTATAAGTTTGTTTCATTTTTAACAATAATTCAACTACTGAAGATATTTAAATAAATGAGTTATTATTATGTAATTATTTCAAAATATTGCAACTTAATCCCTGCATCGCTTTGTTAGGTCACGTATGTGTACAAACTTATCGACAAAACTGGATAAATGTAATGTTTTTGTTACAATAAAAAGTCTAACATGAATTCTGGTTACATGGCCATGTTTCAGGTGTGCTCTGAATGCGACACCTGAATCCATCGAGTCCACGACCAAAGTGATGGAGAAGTTCATCAGTGGTCTCCCAAGTTCTGTCTCCCAGGCTCCGGACCAAAACAACATGGGCTACTACATCAAAGTATGATTACCGTAAATTCAGTATTTAAAACAGTAATAATATCTACAAAAACCAAGTAAATCATAATTTTGCCACTAATCATTAGACATTCAATTATTCACACTGTTAACAATGTACCATATGAACTCAGAAATAAGATTTATACCCATTCTCTCCAAAGCTTCTCAATATACTATAAAAAATACTTCATAAGGAATTATGAAACTTAATGTTTTATCTCAAACTGTTATATTTGTACTAACTGAAAATAAGATAAACCTTCCAACTTAAATGGTTTGTAAACTTTGTATGTTGTTTAGTTATGACTATACAGAACGAATCACCATTACAGTGTTTTGTAACAAGACAATTATATTTTACCGTATTTTATACTGTTAGTATTTTAAAAAGATTTTTAAGGTTAAGTATTTGTGTGGGTTTTTTAAATTAATATTAGTAGGGCTATTAAACAGTAAATTAATATTTATTAGTATTATTGGCTAATTTTTTAGATGTTTTTTAAATAAATAATTTAATAACGTTCAACTATTGAATAAATGTCAGTTTTATTTTAACATTAGTGTAATTTATATATTATTATTCTAGTGTATTATTTTGCTTGTTTGATGTTAATTAGTGTTAGTAGTTAGTTAATTATATTGAGTTAGTTAGTTACTGTTAAACACTGTAAATTATTTCTTATTACTTATAAATCATATTCAATACAACAATTATTGTCATATTCTAACTTTGTATTAAAATTATACATCTTACAACAGGGTGGCTCTTATGTTAGCGGCATGCATAATGCCTTAATGAGAGTCTCCCTGACCATACATTTCTTTACATTTATTTGCTGTATATAATATATATTTTATGGCCGATTAAATGATTATGATTCTGAAAACCACACCTGTAATTAAAGCCTCACCACAACTGGTCACGTAACTACTGACTTTCCTTGGCTTTACAAAAAAAATTGGATTTGAAGCCACGACTACGAATACGTAATTTACAATAAACCCTATCTCTATAATGTGCCTTCTTAGTGCAAGTTTAATTTTAACACAGCAGTAAGTCATACATTGGCATATTTTGTGTATGAAAAGATGAGCTTAAGAGTGACCAAAATAAAATAATTGATGTAAGACCAGCAGCACACTGTAGGTAAGCATTATATGTAAAAAGATATAATTTCTGTGAATATTTTATACATTATTGTGTCCAGTGTTGTGCATCTGAGTGCAAAGGTCGGTGGTCCCACTCGAGGTACTCGTCCGTCCAACACTTGCGTATGCTACGTGTGCCTGGGCACCCCACACCAACACTGGTATTCAGACAATAGAGCAAGTGCAGCGTTCAGCAGCTCGCTTTGTCATTGGCGATTACCGCAACACCTCAAGCGTAACGACTATGTGTGCTAAACTGAAATGGGATACTTTATACACAAGACGTCGGTTAAGAGATGCCATTATGTTCTTTAAAATTCACCACGGACTAGTGCGCATCAGCTTCCCTACCATCATTACCTCAACAGATAACTGCATCAGACGAAAACATTAGCACAAACTACGAACACTGCCAGTCTCCTGCACGACCTACTGGCACTCGTTCTATGTACACTCTATCCCACTCACTCACACAGGAAGCAGTTGCAGTGTCTCCCAGTCATCCAGTCATTTACATTATAGATGCTCGTTTTTGTTTTAATCACACAGCCTGTTTTTATTTAGTTTAATTTATTTATTTTAACTTATTTATTGTTACTGCCCACAATGGCGTTACGAACTGCAGAATAGTGAAATATCACTTTTTAGCAGTAAATTCTTGAAGACTTGAACTATTGGCTGTATACATATTAACATGACGTGTTAACAACGTTTGCGTTGTCAGTTTTGTAATATAAATTATAGTAGACCTTTGCTAAAATGATAGTGGTCATGCAGGCCGACACATCTTGTGAATTGTAGCCCAACCAAAACATTGATAATCTTGGGTCTCTGGATGGACCAGCAGTACTTTTTAACACTGATTCTAACTGTTGTTACAACAGAACTTGGTCATTGGGTTGTTCTATGCTAGGGGTTTGGCAGGTTTACTAGTTACAGGTGGAATGATCTTAGTGACTGAAAACCAGAATTTGTTTTTAACTGACTTACCCACATATTTCCACAGCAAAATTCCTTGATTCAGAAGGGAAAGAAATTGTAATGAAAATATAGCTCAGATTAATTAACTAAATATTGGGATCAAATAAATGATTTCAAATATGTAGAGGCCTATAAAGTGAATGGCTTTCTGTGATGGCTAAAACTGTTTTTGTGGGATTCCTACTACAAAGTTGTATTGTGTAGTGCTTATTTGACATCTGCCTATTGACACGTTTTGCAGGATGCAAACTTCAAGCCAAGTCCTCATGAGACCCACTTTGAGCTGCCATTCCAAGTGAATTACGTTGCACGAAGTGTCAAGACAGTGCCATTCACACATGCTGACTTTTCAAGGTACATGAAGTAGTAACTCAGATGTGATCTTTGATACTGAGCTGCCATTTGAGTTCCAGTCTTAAATTTGGTGATTTCTCTGGGTTTTTATTTTATGATTGTCTGTTTGCATTTGTCAGTTTTATTTGATACATTTTCATTTAAATCTGTGAAGACCTTCATCCTATCAGTAACGCTTAGTTATCTCTTTTTTGTTTTTTCCAGCCTGAGAATTCTTGGCCGACTTATGACAGCCAAATACCTACATCGTGAAATCAGGTTAGTATAGTTTGGTATGGGTCATTGGCCATGTGTGCATGGATCTAGATACAGTATCATGCTGTGCTCCAGTGGGCTCACTTTTATCGTAAACACAACTTGGTTAACTCGAAAGTTCAGGAGCACTCCGACTTCACTATTGGTAAAATTTATGCAACTGGATCAAGTTGGCGTTATGAAGTCATATTCATGATATACATAAGGTGATTGGAATGCAGCATTAATACACGGCTGCACCTGTTGTAAACTTGGTGCTGATTGGTTCACATTAGGTTGCACCTATTGTAAACTTGTTATGACTGGTTCACTGTATGCTGTGCCTGTTGTAAACATAGTGATGATTGGTTCACTTTAGGCTGCACCTATTGTAAACTTGGAGATGATTGGCTTCATTCTTTACAGTATATGCCTATTTTGATCATGTTTGTTTCTGCCTGTGTTGTGTATTTCTGTACGTTTGTTCTTCCTCCCTGCTGACAGGGAGAAGGGTGGAGCGTACGGAGGTGGAGCGTCTGGCAACTCGCCGGGAGTTCTCAGCTTCTTCTCCTACAGGTATCTTCCACAATTAATTATTTTGTTAGTTTCTTTTTAAAACACTACCTTACCTTTGTTCAGGATGTTTCACCAATAGCTTACAACATTTAAAAAGCATAAAACCGTAGCAGAATTGTCAGTCATAATATTGCATTTCTTGTTGCATCTTGAATGATTTGTTAGAAATTTAAACCAACCGAAATGCAGTATTTCAATATCTGCATGTATGCAGCAATTCCTTTGATTCAGCCCAATGCCACCAATGTTAACTGCATAGTCTATGTTGTTTGCAGAGATCCGAACTCAATGAAGACACTGGAAGCATTTGACGGCGCGGTCGACTGGGCAGTGAATGGCTCCTTCACTCAGGCTGACATTGATGAAGCTAAATTATCAATATTCTCACAGGTAGTTTACCATTATTTTGATGACTTTGACTTGCAAGAATGTTTTTTTTTAATTTGTTGTCGCTCTCTCATCAGGGCCGGGACTGGCCTCAATATTAGTCAATATGTTTTGTTTCCCTTCCATTATTGATATTCTGCCATCTCCACGCCCCTCCACCTCCCCTCCACCTCTCCCCTCCACTCCCTCCATCTCCACGCCCCTCCACCTCCCCCCTCCATCTCCATGCCCCTCCACCTCTCCCCTCCATCTCCACGCCCCTCCACCTCTCCCCTCCACTCCCTCCATCTCCACGCCCCTCCACCTCTCCACTCCCTCCATCTCCACGCCCCTCCAACTCTCCACTCCATCTCCTCTCCCCTCCACTCCCCCCATCTCCACCTCTCCCCTCAACTCCTTCACAATCCTGCCTAAACCTCCTTCACACAATCTTTCTACCTCAGTCATGTTCTTCCTCGCATTTGACAGATGAATTAACCTAACTTTTGGAATTGGTTATTTATGTAACCAAAAATGTAGAGGTTCATTTAATGTTATGGAAGTAATTTTCACGTGGTATATAGTTGCTCTTGCCAATGACATCATTCCGTGCATCTTTCTCGACAGGTCGACATGCCAGTGCCACCTGGTGAGAAAGGCCTGCGAAAGTTCCTGTTCGACATTGATGACGCGATGCGACAGAGACACAGGGAGCAGCTGTTTGCTGTGTCGAGGGATGACTTAGTTAAAGTGGCCCAACAGTAAGTAGACCAAACTTCAGATCAGTTGGTTCTTTTACGGTAGTGTCTTCAACGTTTATCTCTACCAAATCAGTTTAATTAGCAACTATTTATACAAATTTAAAGCACAACTTAGCAGACTAGAATGTTGCTTATGGCCAGCCATATTATCAAAGCATTGCAACAGTAGAATGAGAAATGCTGGATGTTTCATAAATGGGTTATCGTAAAAATATCTAAGCCTGTAATTAACTACAAGAAAAACCATAGAGCAGCAGAGGTTTAAAAAAACAGGAAAACAAGGATTTAGGTTTTTTGTCTGAGAAAGATAAAAAAGATTGTAGGTTGGAGTTTCTGAGATTCAAGACCACTAAATTCTACAATTTTATATTGAATAACAAAAAATTAAATATAACTAAAAATCATCTTCTTCAGGTATTTATCGAAGGAAAGCCGTCTCAGTTCAGTTACACTTCTTGGACCAGAGAATCCAGCAACGACGGATTCTCAGGAGTGGGAGTTGAAAAAGCAAGGAGCAGCAAATTAAATGAAATGTGTCATCTGTCGACCGAGTTGTTACAACTCTGGGCCAGCGACCGAACTGTTTACTACACAGCGATGTCAACATTGATGTTTGTGTGAGGCACCATTCAGTGATTAACATTTACCTATTTATATAAGAGTACTAATTTTGACATCCACTGCATCCCCTGAATTAATACTTGAAATTTGTTGATATATATATATATATACTCCGTATATGTACTGCCGCTGTGTAAAAGTAGATATAAACGTGTTAGTTGCTCCACATGGGAAGATTGGGAAGTTAAATTCACGTATACGAATTAGAACAATCAAACACTCGGACAAAATTATTAATGCATACCAAAATTATTTAATAAATTGGGTTAAAATAATTAGTATGCTGGTTTTAACCCCTCCCCTTTATTATGTTCTGTACAAATATGTAGATGTTGACATTTGAGAATGGCCCCCTAAAGATGTTTGCAGCTGCCAAGAATTTGAATCGTGATGTGTCAAATACAGTGTATGTGTTTATAGGGAATTATTTGTAGCTATTTCACTTTTACTCACGTATGTAAACCATTGGCTGTACACGGCTTTAAGCTGTGGCCTTATTTAGCCTTTTCTCAAGATGCAATACGTTTGTATGACAAATGTAAATACAGAGTGTGAACAAATAAATAGTTTTATAAAGCTACTGTGTTGAAATGTTTATAGAGAAGATAGCAAAACATTTATCATTATGATTCATGTATTGTATTGTTTATATATAGATAATGAAATACAGGAGTCCATGGTCACCTTTGTAAACAGTATTATTACACCATACAATCATGTACAATTACAACCATTGCTACATGCAGAACACGTTGACTGAAGTAACGTCTAGTTTTGTATTTTCACTGTCTTTCAAAGTTCAACTGCTTTCTTTTTCTTCTTTTTCTTTTCACTGAGCTTTACTTTCTTTGTTTTTGGTGTTTCTTCTGTGTCATCTGTGTGGTTCTTCTTCTTCTTCTTGTATACAACTTCCTTGTCCATCCTCTCTTCCTTCTGTATGTCTACATTGTCATCAACGTTCTTCTTTTTCTTCTTTTTCTTTTTGTCTGATTTTTCACCATTCTCGATACTGCCACTGTTTAGCTTGTGTTTCTTGGAAACTTTCTGTTCACTGGAATCGGCAGGTGTCTCCACTGGTGTAACACTGTCAGGGCTAACTTGCTTCAACTGGCCACTACTTTTTTCCTCATCATCAGAACTGCTGTCCTCTTGCTGCAACTGCAAAACAGAAGTTTGACAACCATGGATAACAGATCAGAAACGTAACAATACAATTCTTTATTTCTTTCATATACAGTGAATACCCCATCCCAGTTAATTGTCACACTGTATTAGGTATGGCAAGACCAAGACAGATTACATATTTAACCCCTGCATGGGATCTTTTACTTCTCATTCGATTTTACTTCTCACCAGGTAGAAATGACCACACTGGCAAAGTGGGGAGTTTTAAACCACCAACATTTCAACAAGTCTGCCATATGCCAAATGAAAACCTCATAAAAATAGCTGTCATGGAAGACTTCAAAGGACACAGAAAAAGAGGATGGCCACCTGCTACTAACAGCAGAGCGCTGTGTTCTAGACAAGACGAGTTGGAGGGGTGCGACATCCAGGAAGACAGCGAGTGGTCAAATTAGCCTAGGCATTTAAGTCGAGACATTTTAAAACAGTGGCAGATGGATTCGAATCCCAACCGTCTCCATTGACAGTGCCGCTCTCTAACCCCCTGTTACTGCACCCGTTCTACACACTTCAAATGTTCCACCCCACCCCCTCCTTGGCCCCTACAATCCGGTGTTCTTCTCAGCAATCTATCCTCTTCACTTTCAGATTTTTGTTTGTACTAACCTTGGCGTGACCTTGTGTTTTCAGCTTTGCATCTTTCGCTTTGTGTTTCTTCTTTTCTGGCTGACCTGTTCAAGTACAGGCATTTTTTATAATCTGAATGACATTTCCTGTATTTCGATCAGACATGATGAGAAAGGGTCTGATACTTTTTTGATCTTTACATCAAGAGACAACAGTATTCTTCAAATTCTGTACAACTTTATACAGAATATGATTGTTCCCATGCATTTGTCATTGTCTGTGAGAATGAATACTTTCTAACATCTAATCTACATTGTTCCTTCACTAATGTTACTTTACGTCATCTATTTTATTCTATCTTTATTTTGTAGAAATACTCCTGTCAATAGTTTCATAAGTCTAATACAGTGGAACCTCACTATTCACGCCATTCCCTTCAAACTGTCAACAGTTTCATAAGTATACTACAGGGGAACCTCACTATTCACGTCATTCCCTTGAAACTGTCAACAGTTTCATAAGTCTAATACAGGGGAACCTCACTATTCACGTCATTCCCTTCAAACTGTCAACAATTTCATAAGTTTACTACAGGGGAACCTCACTATTCACGTCATTCCCTTCAAACTGTCAACAGTTTCATAAGTCTAATACAGGGGAACCTCACTATTCACGTCATTCCCTTCAAACTGTCAACAGTTTCATAAGTCTACTACAGGGGAACCTCACTATTCACGTCATTCCCTTGAAACTGTCAACAGTTTCATAAGTCTAATACAGGGGAACCTCACTATTCACGTCATTCCCTTGAAACTGTCAACAGTTTCATAAGTCTAATACAGGTGAACCTCACTATTCACTTCATTCCCTTGAAACTGTCAACAGTTTCATAAGTCTAATACAGGGGAACCTCACTATTCACATCATTCCCTTGAAACTGTCAACAGTTTCATAAGTCTAATACAGGGGAACCTCACTATTTATGTCATACCCTTGAAACTGGACAAAAGTGACCCTGAATGGCGAGGTGACCATATTAGTGGGACCGATTTCCCATATTTTACTGTACAAGGAACTCATTTGGGACTGTCACTGGGTGACCTGAATTGAGAGGTGGCTGTATTACCAAGGAGACTGTAAACTGAGGTTCAACTCTACTTGAAAACTATTATATTTTACCTCCTCTTTGCTTCTAGGTTTGTGAAACCACATTCCTTTACGAGATTGTTATAACTAATTACTAAAACTACTACATCTAACTGGGAAAGAAAACGCCAAATTAAAAACAACTTGTAAAAGTAAAAATGCTGCATCTAGCACAAGCAATACAAGTCTGCTATTAGTTGATAACATTTCAGAGAGGTAGAAAGAGCCAAACCTTCGGCCACAATAATTTCGCCAAACATCCGCCGTTTCTTTGTCTCGCCCGTCTGTATCTGCTGCCACTGGGGGCGCCGGTGGATGAAGGCTTCGAGGGCGTAGTTGCGCCACGCGAACCGCCCGAACTTGTCTCCCCGCACCCTTGCCTCATTCTTGACCAGCTGCTCCGCGATGACGGCCTTCTGCTTGACAGACGCCGCGTGCCAGAGGGTGTCAAGGCTGCGACTTCCACTCTTACTGCACGCCAACTCCAGCAAGAACGGCTGCAATGAGGCAACATGAAAGTAATGAAACAACACTACAGAGAACTGGACAGTTCTCTCATGAGCAACACCAATCTGTGCAGACAATGTCACATGCTGCACAGTATAGATTTCCTGTACACTAGTGCGTCCCAATTAGCCGTATGCAATAGAAATTTTTGTTTACATATGTTGTGTATATATTTTGTTTAGATAGTTTCTAACAGTAATTTTATTTTATTAAGTAACATATGCATACTGTTAATATACATCCTTGTACATGTCGTAGAAATGTTAATGTGTTACATTGTATGGATGTCATTTGGCTCAAAGTAACCACAACTATCATCAAAGTCATATTAAATGAAATCACTAAAGTTATCACCAGCCCACCTATGTACTATTAAACCAATGTATTACTTAAACATATATTCTGTCACTTTTGCTGGCGGTATATGACAATGAACTGAGAAGCTAAAAACATGCATAATATTTGAGCAAATGTGTAATTTGCGCCTGCACTCATTATTGCAAAAGTAATAAATTATTACTGTATTACCTTCAGCTTTACGTAGATCTTTTCCCGACTTTTTTCTCCGACTGTTGCACTCTTCATAAATGCATCAATCACATGACTACCACATTGGTCACATGATAGTGTCTTCAGTTCAACCGATCTCATCTGGAGCAGACTGGTTACGACCAGTTTCGGGTTGCCAAACCGCAGCAGATTTTGCAAGAGTATCGAACCATGGAGGTTGACCCTTGTCAATGTTGGAATGACAATGTCATTGCTGTCTGAATCCTGTAGAACAATGGCAGGAAAACATATAGCAAAATTATTTTTACAGTATCAATGATAATTCAGGTTGTAAGACAGGATATATATTCCAACTTTAATAAATTGAAAATATTAATGCCGTGTTGATATCTGTAAGAGAAAAACATATTTGTAGAGGGTATAGTTTGGCTTGTCTCAATTAACTGTGACTAACCATTTAATGTGCAATCATACACAGATTTTCAAATAAAATATGCAGAAAATTCACCCACAAATACTGTCAATGATGCAGTTCGCGTTTTGTTGATCTTTTATAACAGTGAGATCAAAATTCCTAGATGTTCCACGTGGGGAATCGCACCTCATCAGAGCTTGATGCCTTTTGATCTTTGTCTTCCTCAGGAACCTTGTAGAAGACTTCGTAGGTTGTAAGGGAAGCAAACAGCTGCACACACTTGAGTTGTCTCTCGGGCGGGGAATAGCAGTGGAAGGCCTTCATCAGAGCCTACAACACAAGGCAGTGGAAGGCTTTCATCAGAGCCTACAACACAAGGCAGTGGAAGGCCTTCATCAGAGTCTACGACACAAGCCAGTGGAAGGCCTTCATCAGAGCCTACAACACAAGGCAGTGGAAGGCTTTCATCAGAGCCATTGTACACGCGTGCAATGATGTCATTCGGTGCCACAGGTTCTGATGAAGTCGGCGTGCAATGCTAACAAAAGCCTTTAGCAGATAAAATCTGTTATAACATGTCAAAATGAAATATTCTGAATTAACATTCAGCCATCTTCCTGATAATTACCTTGACTAATTTCTTCTGTTTCGTGCCGTGTTTGGAGGCACCCTCTGCCAGGCGCAGTATGACCCCCATGTGCACCCGAGCCAGGATGTCCTCAAGGACCGATGCCACCAGATGATAGATCGTCTGAAACTACAACAGCCCAGCAGACAGCAGCTAAGGTGGAGGCAATTTATGCGGTCAACTATGACAATACAATTCAACGTCGTTTTACAGGAACCTTGATAATACAGCCACCTCATAAATACAGTCACTCTAGGTTTAGGTCAGTGGCAAATTATTTCCAAAAAGGAAAGAAAATAAGATTTTAGTATAAATAAAATGGACACCTCACTATTCAGGTCACTTTGCCTCAATCCACAGGGTGACCTTAAAAAGAGGTTGCAAATGCAGTTCATGTTGACCATTTGAATTTCAATATACAATGATTCTGAATAGGCACAGAATTTCAACAACAGCTGTAACAAATATATCTCGTTTAAAATATAACTGAATTTCCAAGTCAACAATACTACAAACTGTACTTGAATATAATTTTTGGTTGTACTTCAATGTTCATCTACTGCACTAAAATGAAATATATCACACGATGATAAAAGTTGTAAATTACTATTTATTACTTTTTAGACATAGT
This sequence comes from Escarpia spicata, assembly GCA_963995525.1. Classification (NCBI taxonomy): domain Eukaryota; kingdom Metazoa; phylum Annelida; class Polychaeta; order Sabellida; family Siboglinidae; genus Escarpia; species Escarpia spicata. The sequence continues at coordinate 16,956,744 of OZ023214.1, read as the reverse complement.
TCAAAAATAATTACTGCCAAACTATGACAACCACTCATACCTGTTCACAAGTATGAGCCTCGGTTATAATTCGCTGAAGAACAAAATTGGCAACAGGATGCAAAGCCATATTTTGTAGGTGTTGCGCAAAATGTTTCTCCAACATCTCACCATACAGTTCCTCTGGTGCTGCTGAGACAATCTGTTCTACGAAGTGGGAACCTATTTCGTGTGACACCAACACTGGAATCCTGGAAGGAAAATGTTTTAATGACCAGCTTTCTTCAAGAATAAACATGTGAATAAGAGTGTGATTCTTTTGATTAATTGGTCTCAAATATAACCTACAAATATGAACCAGTTGTAGGTCAAAATTGTTTTATATTATTCGGTCATGATTATTATACTGTGTTGAAAAGAATACAGTACTTTGTTAATTCAGAATTTTAGGGACCGCAGGAACATGTTCAGTTATCTACGAGTCCAAGTTAAATGTGTTTACATGCAGTGGCGCATCCTGGTGGAATCGAGCTCATGGTTTTAATTTCGACTGGGATTATGATATGGGTAGCAAAGTTAGTTAATTTACCATTGTACATTCTAATGAAGTTGTGCTGTTAGTGAAGTCATATCTATCTCTGCAGTCTTTTGTCCAAAAAAATAAAACCATCCTATTCATCATCACCTGACACATAATGCCGAGGTAAAATATATGTACCGCAGTAGTGTTTAGTATTCAAGAAAGCTCAAAGCCTGTTACATTTCACCTTCTGGCCGCGTACTCTTTTATATCACCGAGTGAACTGCGGAGTAACCAAAACTGCCAGCATTTAAAAACAACAGCAACAAGATTTGAAGTGTGATTCTTTCAATTTAGAGTTTAGTGTGATAACCGGCACGATACCATGCTCCACACATACAATATTAGGCTCTGTCAAAAAATGTAACTTATATTTCCAGAGCCACTCACTTGCTCTCGTCCCCAGCAGGTGCTACAAACATCTGTGTGCATTCGATAAGTGTACGACAGGCTTCAGCACACTTTGCTGGGTGCTGTGCCTTAAGGGCCAGTATTACTGTCTGCAGAATCGGGTTCGCCAAGTTGTTCCTTACATGGTCTGAAACATATTTACATACATTACCCGGACTTGAAATACAACTTACAGAAGTGTGTCAACAACTGCTTCCTTTATTTCCTCTTAGACACATTTTCCGCATTGTTTAGAATCTTCACATCTACATCTCGCAAGCCTTTTTTAAGCATGTCACATAATTGCCTAGTTGTTTGTGATAATAATGTAATAATGTGATGTGACATGACATGACACTTGTCACGTGACATGCCCATGACAGCCAGTCTGTTGAAAAAGGCCACAAATTTCTTGTTGAGGTAATTCAGTTGTCTAATTAAATATGCAGTTTTTTTTATAATAACTGAACAGAATATCATTCCTGCAGTGGATACGACACGTTCAGTTACTAAATGAAAACACCGAGATAACAACTTACTATTTTAATATAGATTTACAGTATTTCAATAAATATATAACCTTGTAATTAGATTGTCTCACCTTCAAGTTTCTTTAGACTGAGTATTTTCTGACACAATGAATAAAACAGCTGTAGACTCCGTTCAGTTGCTTTCCGCTGTCCTCTTTTCTCCCCCTCACCTTTCCCATCGTCTGAGTGACACATTGGAAACATGGCTGATTAAAATTTACAAAATATAACATATTTTTTAAAGAAAGCAATAACTAATTAGACTGTTACAATTTGGTCTATTTGGGAGTTAGTTTTTTTCTGCAAAATCCAAGATATGGTAACCTGATATTATAAAGGTTGACACATTGACTTGGTTGAGAGAACTGCTAAAATAATAGGAACGACTGAGAATAATTATTTCATGATGTAACCCTTTTTACACTTGATAAAAATCTAAACATTTAATAACTTTTTAACTGTTATTTGTCTAGACCAAAACATAGACTAAGACATAATTAATGAAACTGCTAAAATAGCTTATATAATTAAAGCATCACCTTTCTGTTGTCGAGACAACTTGCTGCGAATCACTTTCTCCGACACTGTGACGCCCCCTGTGACCTCAATAAGAACTCGCAGTATGTGACTGGCATACGTGTTCTGCATGTGGAACGCGAGGTTGCCAGCAAGAAAGCCACACACTTCAGACAACAACTTGTTGATCGACTTCAACCCAGAGCTGTCCTCATCCTCTGGCTCCTCATCAGCGATGTAGCTCGCTGTGGCAACTATCAGCGACTGTGTGACGTAACATGCAAATCTGTCAGTACAGGCCGTCTCCCAGTCCTTGGCCAGTGCATTCATGAAGGAGCGCAGTTGTGATCTGTCGGCGTGTCGCACTAATACCTCAACGATGCGACTGGCGGTCTGATTCTGTGACACGGTAATGGCTTCTTGGCAAAGTTGCTCAAACACATTGTTCATGAACAGCTCTGCAAACCAACAGGATTTACAATTAGAAAGTGTGGCAGATGCACAGTTATCACACTGATGAAAATTATATTGAAACATTCAGCATTAGTGTAGAATCCGGACCCACCTTGATTTCGCCGTTATAACTTGAGTTTTGCTTAACTTTGATACCTCAGTGCATTATTCAACATTATCCCAGGCATATTTACGTTTAAGAATATTGTCTTAGCAAATTTTTTAGGCGTACATAGCGCCCCGGTTTGCATCAACATACGCCGTTATATCGCACATTTTACGAGTGCGACACAGTAACACACGACCGCAGCTGTGCAGACTAGCACAAACTGGGTCGCTATTTGGGCTTCAAAAGTGTGCTAAGACACAATATTTTTTAAATATAAATATGCCTGGGATGATGTTGAATGATGGAACTAACGCTCTGATGTATCAAAGTTAAACAAAAGTAAAGTTATAACGGCAAAATCGAGGTGGGTCTGGATTCTACACAAGTGCCAAACATTTGATGTCGTGGTACAATCTTATTTGCATAGGCCCGTTTGCCAGGTTGGACAACAAACGAACGGCAAATTATTAGCTTCGACCGTTATGCAAAGAGCGCCAACGAAGTTAACGAACGACCATGTAATATAATATGTTGGTAGATAGTTTGGCCGTTGATGGTATATATATGGTTTGTGTGAATTGTTAACAATTTTGAGTCTGTATTTCACCCAGGAGTTACACAATTTAGGCATTTTATCCGATCTTCCGGACGAGTATTTAGTCTTGGCACAGTAGCGCCACCTGGCGAATGGAACCAGCGAGTTACCACAAGCGATGATAAAAGTTGCGAATTTGGTTATTCCAATATGAAGAACATATCTGAAATTTGGCGAGCTGCAAACACATCTCCTACGTGCCACCAACAGCCCGCTTGTTTACCAACACTATAGACATTTTGGTCGGTTCCATTCGCCAGGTGGATAAAATGCCTAAATTGTGATTTGTGTAACTCCTGGGTGAAATACAGACTCAAAATGTTTAATAATGCACACACAAACTATATATATACCATCAACGGTCAAACTATTTACCAACATATTATATTACATGCGTGGTCGCTCGTTAACTTCGTGGTCATGTGTAGTCGTGCGCCTTTTAAAACCCCTGCGTGCAACATGTGTATTGACTGGGCGATAATACGAGCTCTTTCGAATATGGCGCTGACCTTTTTCTTCGTTGCTACCAAAACCTCCTTCTAAAGTATCAGAAATTCGACGATAGTATCCCATCGTCTGCTCGTCCAAACGACCAACTCTGCCATGTTTGTCGTCTAGATTAAATGGTTTAGATTTATTTTCTCCCTCATTTCGTTGTCGCCCCATGGTTAGTATTCATCGAAAAGCACCAAAAATGCTGATGTTAACCGGTGACGCTGGTGACAATACGAAATGTGCATTTGCATATGGTTTTAATTTGTGGAGCGCAGTGGTGCAGTGGTTAGAGCTTCGCTCTATCGACCAAAAGAACTCAGGTTCGAATCCTGTGCTGCGGTGTCGAACCTTCGGCAAGATCATTTACTCTACGTTGCTCCAGTTCACTCAGCTGTAATAGCCTGTATTAATGAACACCTGGCTATAGCATACAGGCACTATTTATTATTTGTGTACGAACAGTACGTCTTTGCGCATTAATTGCAGCGTAGCGGGATGCTTCTCAGAGAAATCGAGATGGTGTGCGATTGAACAGGTCTGCCAAGAGTAAAGTGTAAAGCGCTTTGAGCAGTCCTGAGGACTGGATGCTGCGGCATATATAAGAACCTACCTTTAGAACCATTTATAGTACTTACGTACGTACGTTACTTAATTTAATTAACGATGCAAAAACTTAACGTTTTGAGTAAATAAACGGCAGAATGACGCTCTGTTGTTCGTTTGTAGTAAGTTAATAATTATAATAATAAACTTTATTTATACACCATCAACAGTTGAGGTCTTTAGATGAACGATCTCATAATGCAATTTTAAATTGGTCAATGCGTATCAATACATAATAATTATTATAGTATCACAAAATCTACCCATTCTTGCCAGTCTGTGCACCAAAATATCATACAATACTATTCTTAATTAATGTTCCCTTTTGCAACAGTGTGCTTTTCACTACGCATTAACATATCCACCACGTATAAAATTAAACAATGGATGCTACAATTTAAAAAAATTAAGAATCAGGATTAGCACATAAACGGTAGCAGCAAGAAAAAAGAATGGCGCTGCAAATGTATGTTAAATTTTCTTCTGATTTAGTGTGTGGCAATATGCGTTGGTGTCCGTGTCTGTTGGTTCCGTGTCTGTATGTCTCTTTGTCATGTGTCTGCCTGCCTGCCTGCCTGCCTGCCTGCCTGCCTGCCTGCCTGCCTGCCTGCCTCCCTCCCTCCCTCCCTCCCTCCCTCCATCCCTCCCTCCCTCCCTCCCTCTCTCTCTCTCTCTCTCTCTCTCTCTCTCTCTCTCTCTCTCTCTCTCTCTCTCTCTCTCTCTCTCTCTCTCTCTCTCTCTCTCTCTCTCTCTCTCTCTCTCTCTCTCTCTCTCTCTCTCTCTCTCTCTCTCTCTCTTCCTCTCCCCCTCTCTCTCTCCCTCCCTCCCCCCTCTCTCTCCCTCCCTCCCCCCTCTCTCTCTCTCGCATTCAGTGGTAATTGGGTGCGGTCATGGTTCTTTGCACATTTAACACATGTCAACTGTGCTTCGTCCATGCACAAACAACGTCATGGTTGATTACCCCAGAGACAATGCATTGATTCAACTCCTAGTGAACATTCTAGGCATCACGTGCGAGCCCAACCATAGTACCTTCATAATCACATGTAAAGAGGATTTCAGTTGGCTTTAATTTGAATTTAATATGACTACCTCGATCTGTCGAGTTCCACCTGACAGTTGTCGTACAGGTGTGACTGAGAAGCGTAAAACGACCAAAAGGAATACAGTTGTTGAAATATAGGTGACACGACGGATTTCAGTTTAACTGGTGGATGGTTTGGAACAATATTCGCTTGACGCTCGATACGGTGATTTCAACTGTGCAACAGACTATAGGACATGAACATAAATCCGGAAATGACAGCATGAAGAGGTAGCCATTGCAAGATGGCAGCAACAACCTGAAGAAAGGTAGGGACTTTGGATATTTAGAACAGCAAGTAGTTATAGTATGTTCTATATATAGCCTCTGGGTACAACAAGAAAATGCGTTATTGTTAACTGTCTAGTCACGGCAGCAAGCACGCGCACGCAAGAAAAGAACATAGTTCTTGTCTTTAAACGTTACTTTTTATCGTATCATACTGTATACATAGACAGATACATACATACGCACTGGAGTTATGTGTTCTTAGGACATCTTGCCAATCACAATGCAAATACACACACGCTTGTGCTTGGCCAATTACAATTAGATTATTTGGCAGTGATCAAAGTACTAGAAACAAATGTATCGTTACTTAAAAGTACAAAACATAAATGCACTAGTTGAAATATGTATTAATGCAACGCACCACATAAAAAAAAATTCTCGCATTATCTCTCCTCGTTTTTAATTCACCATTAATACCGCACTGTGTGTGTGTGTTGTACTTGAATCGTTGCTGGTATAATACCTAGACAATAAATGTGATTGGACTTTTGGAAGTTGTGCACTGTGTGCGCCATCTTGGATTCGCCCCCTATCGTATTCAGCCATAACTATCCATGAACTTGCATACATCAGAATACATATAATAGATTAGTAATATTATTTACGCCGCGTATACACACGTTTACTGCATCATATCATGTAACATAACGTATGGCCAATGTTTCAATACAATGTTAACGAATAAATAACTTCTATGGGTGAAGATATCCAAGATTGATTCAAGTTGAAGTTTACACCACAATTTTCGCCTGACTGTGTTTGGCAGGGTATAAAAGCAGGTAAAATTCCTATGTTAATTGCAGCTTGACGTGCTAAGTGTATAGGGTTATATCACGTGGCATGGGTGACCACACCGGTTATGGGAACGCCGGGAAGGCTTGGGAGCCGATATATCCCTCCCCTGCAGAGCACTACCACACGTTGTGGGTCAACTGTGAGAGATCAGGATTGTGACACTACTCTCCAGGGTAGGGTTGTAAGGAGCTCCCGAAGGATGTCCCGAGCCGATCATTGGTGCAGTTAGCTCTGCATCATAGGCAGTACTGGCTCCAGTGTCTCCCACTTCCTGATTCTCTCTTTTTATCTTGCAAAAAAAAAAATGTTGCTGGGCCATTTTCAAGAGCTGAAAAGTATTGCGAATAACATCTTACATATTCTTACAGGTCCTCTTCTGGCTTGACTAGGCATTACTGCCTCTGCCTCTTACATGCCAGCTCTCGCTTTTGATATCTGCTCGGACTGTGCGCAAGCGTTTGGCACAATCCAAGATAGGAGTGGGGTAGTGCATTCAGTTTCCATAGGGTGCTTTTGCTATAACATATCTATTTTTGCGACAAAACGACTACACCGATGAAGCGTCAACCACAGGCTGTAGGAGACTGTTTCATACATATGTGCGTCGGTATATAAATGAGTTATTTATAATATTTAATCGGCGTCTTTCTTGAAATATTTGTAGGTGGTGCCCTCTCGTATGTGCTTCGTTATCCCTCAACGTAACAACATTTGATGAGATTGCAGGATCATATGTCCCATTTAGTATCTTATACATTTCAATCATATCTCCTCTGAGGCGACGGAAATTTCAGTCTCTGTAAGCGTTCTTTGTATTCAAGGTCTTCAAAACCAGGAATTTATTTGGCTGCCTTGTACTGACAATTGTCAAGAGCTGTAATATGTTTCATTAAGAAACGACTCCGTAACTGATCAGCGTATTCAATGTGTGAATGTCTCATCCATGTGATCGAAAGTACGTCGGATTATCGCTATCATCGAATTGGCTATATTATTTTTTTCTGACATATGCCTCAAAATTAAGCGATGAATCGAAAGTGACTCCAATATCTTTCACCTTGTCCGTACTTGTAAGTGTTATCTGGTTGCTTCCAGTGAATAGCCTTTATTCCTTGTGGATGATGATCCAATTCTCATATGGCTATATTTATCTGGATGGAATTACAAAAGTGATGTATCTGTCCAGCGTTCGGCATAAATAATTGCTTGTTGTAGTTTTGTGCAGTCATCTTCAGTATAAATAGGATTGAAGAGCTTCATGTCATCCACAAACAAGAAACTATGAGAGTTCTTTATAAAATCATGTACAATTTTTTGACTATAACAAAAAGAAGGGGGCCAATCACTGATTACCTCCAGCCAATTTAAAATGTATTATTTACTCTTACTCGTTGTCTTCTGAGGGCTAGCAGAGCTGTAACCCAGTTAAGAATGTTCCTTTTTATGCTCTGGGGTTTCTCAATGAGTCGAATATGTGGAACCTTGTCGAAAGCTTTAAAAAAAATCACAGTATACTATGTCTACGCATCCTCCATTATCCAGTGTTTCTGTCCATGACTCGAGTATTTTCAATAGTTAAAATACTGTAGAACGGCCTTTGAATATTCCAAATTGCTTATCGCTCAGCAGGTCATTTTCTTTCATATATTCAGTAATGGTGTCTCTGATTTTTCCTTCCAATACTTTTTCTACTGCGCTCGTTAAACTGACTGGTCCGTAGTTCTGTGCTTGGGTTTTACTTCCTTTCTTGTGAATCGCAGATATTTTAGTCTGTGGATAGTTTTTCTATTGTGGGTGATGTGTTAAATATGATTGATAATGGAGTGCTGACGGTCTTTGATAATTCGTTTAAGACACGATGTTGGAGGCCTGCATGTCTTGGCTCTCTCTCTCACAGGAGGGCACGTTTCGCCCATAGAGATATGGCAATTTCACAAGTCACCCACACAATGTGACGTCGTTCTACTCCCTTAGCAAAAAACATTTCCACATCCCCAGAAGAGACATACTTAAGGCAATCTTATCAGACCACCCTTAGCAGAAAACATAAAGGGTGGTCTGATAAGATTGCCTTAAGTATGCCTCTCCCGGGCATGTAGAAAGTTGACTGATATACACAGCGGACAGGGACACATGTCACACATACGCACGCACTCCTGCATGCACGCATGCACACACACACACACACACACACACACGGTGTCATTTCAGAAGCTGTGGTCTATGGTTAAGTAGCGGTGGGATTATAAGAGCGCTACGCATCGGCCAGTTTGAAATGGTCAGAGGTCACAGTGTTTGATATATAGGAAATTGTGTCACAGAGAAGAAGACAGACAGCTGACAGGCATTTATACAGTGCTCGAATGGGGCCGGGTGATGACGAACAAGGGTGAGCACTGCTTTGTGGACTTAACCGTCTTCAAGTGCATCACTACTGATTATAATGTGCTTGGTGTAGAACTTGAAAACACGTATTCAACATTTTAATCGGACGCTTTTAAACTGATATTGAGCCAGGTCATAAATGAATAGTAATATGTGGACTTGTAAGATACACTTGAAAGTGGATACATCTATAACATTATATATTCGTAGCATATATATTGCTGCATCGATTCGTTATTTACACTAAAATACAAGTTTTGTAAAACTAATAAAAAACAACACATGTTCATGTTTGTGAATATTTAATAAATGTAATGATACATGTAGTAAAGCAGCAGATAGTGTTCTGCATGTACACTCGTCACATCACAAACACACACTTTTGGTGACGTGTCAATCCCCTCACTACATTTTTTAGGTTTTCTGTTACAGGAGCGGGCCGGCATATTAACATAACAAGCGAGGATATATACAGTCGGGAGCTTAACACTAAAAAGGTGGGTTTATGTTTGTTCAGATACGATATTATCTCTTTTGTGAAACATTAACACTCGTTTATAAAATTTCAGATATGTGTATGTACCATATGACTTTTTCAATAATGTAAACAATATATTTGTGACTGAATGCTGTAAATGCAGACTATGTCATTTGTTTGTATAAAAACTGTTGAACTGTGTTGTTTATGACAATAGTGTTTCAGTGTTGTGTGTGGCAGGTTCGATCGTTGCTGGTGCTCAATATTCATACACTACTGGTTGTGCACACATACTTATTTCATTCAATAACTTCAGCCGTTTACAATAACTCCACCTAAACTAAGTTAATTCTACTTAAATAACTACTGGAAATAGCACCGCAAATTAGCATGCCACACATAACATGGCAATGGCAGCCAGGTAGGAATAAACTTCAGAAGGCTAAGCAATGATTCAATCGTGGAAACAAAGATGGAAGACAAATAATCCAAGTAGGATGAAAATGTAGGAATTTATACAGTTTTAAATTCACACAGAGAAAACCCATCAACAAGGGAGTATTTCAACATGAAGAGGGCATGAATACAATACTTCACCTCCCAACATCACCCACTTGTATATATATCATATACATTTGCAACATGTGATGCAAATGTTGCCTATGTGCTATGCAGTAAAAACATGGAGGAAAGGAGCCAACTTGCATAATTTCTACAGAAAAACTTCAGTAGGCGACCACATGTTAATGTCCGACAACTACAAATGTACTCTAGTATGAGAGGCTATACTGCTAATGTATGTATCTTCTGGGGTGTTTGCCAAGAATGGTTGCAGTACTCGGATGTGTACTGCTGTAATGCAATAGTTTTAATTTTACAAGTTTTAAATGTGTAGTTGTTTGCAAAACTTTGGATAATACCGAACTGTTTGCAAAACTTTGGATAATACCGAACTGTTTTTACCAGGTATTTTTTTGTTGGTTGTGCAATATGAACTGACATGCTTCATACAGTATGGACGTTAATCATTAATATATTTTTATGGATTTTGAAATAATGAATCATGTATATTGCAAGGTATATTATGTCCTGACGTTATTGTTTCTAGACTATCAGGGGTTTACTGTATCGTAAGAAAACTTGCCATAACAAGACAACCTTTTTGTAACAAATTTATTGTTACATCCATGACCATGTACACACATGCTGAATAATACTAGGCAGTGGTAATTGGTATGATAACAATATTTTCAGACAAATATGTGTATCAAAACAAGCAATTCTCTTTTACTTTATCCAATGATCAGAGGTAATGAGCGACTACATTTTTTGTTTTCACTTCTCTATATTTAACTATGAGTCTGCTTGCTCTTTGCTTAATTAACAAAATGCCGGTTCTTGATGTGTTTACCATAAATGTGTATTATATTCAACAATACGTGGCCAGTAAAATATGTCCTGTTATTGCCACCTTGAGATTTTAAATACAAGTTTCTAGAGACAATGCAACTGACTGTCAAATGTTTCAAACAAGTTCACGTTAGGGGTTCACTATATAAACATGCTTAGAGGTATGCATAATATTAACGGCAAAATGTTATTGCAGAGAACAATAATATAGTATCGCAGAAAGTGAAATGGTAAATGAAGAACTCTGATGTGTATTTTCCATTTAAAAGTACATTAATTATTTGACAGAGTAAAGTATGACTCGTGTTACTGCGGTTTTGGAAATTCTGCATTTGTATCATTATATAAATCACTGTAATATAGATGTAACTGTCTGTTTCTACAAAAAAAGAAAATAAGTTTGCAAAATCGTGTTTGGCCCTAGTAGGGATGTGTTTTGTCCCACACCACTCTATCTGCATCATTTTAATTCTTTGTTGTTGCTTGGTTTCTTTGAAGCTGCTATTTTCTAAAAGTGCTAGGTTCATTATCTTCATTCGATGAAGACAGAAAGTTGGTTAATTTAGTTTGAATTTCTCGTATGTTTGCAAACATAATAACAATAATAATAATGTCAAGCAATTTTTGTCAAATCGCGTTATTAACTCAGCGCCTTTCGAGGCTTTTCGATCATTACTTACGCCTGTAGAGCTATACCCATTTGTTCAATCATTTAGTTTTACACACAAATATGATTCATAAGTATTGCATTATTACTGGCATGGTCGATATATTTATTGAATCATTAAATGTTGCCCGCAAATTCAATATATATGTCCGAAAAAAGTTATCAAAGGTTGCGGCGTTTAATTACATAATTAGTACGAAATTAACACTGCAATGTCCGTAAGGTTTTACGCAGGTCCGTAAACTTCACGCATCATCACGACGGTGTGGCTAGCTTGCTGGGTTGCTGGAAGTCACGTTTTGATATGATTTAAACATGGTGCATAGATATATTTCGCTGGCCAGAAGTGGCGACAGACTTGTTAATTGTCTGCTGAATTCAAATTGCTCAAATATCGAGGTATAGTATGTTGTTACGTTTTGATGTTTTTAAATTTGCCTTGGTTCGGGGCGGTCATCCGGCTGTCACTGTCAGTGTCAAACGAAAATGTTGTCGAAGCTAAATGTCTTATGTACTTGCCTTATTAATTAATTGTTAGTATAACAACGGTTGGTTGAAGTAGTCTGCTAATGTTTGGTGAGGTGGTGGTATTGGGTTACTATTTGGAGTAGCATTCGGTTTTTGTAGGGATTACACTTACAAGTTAAAGGGGTTAATATCTGCCCGTCATTGTAGGCACTTCAACAAAAAATTAAATATAATTCTAGAACATTGGGAATATGCTTAAATTAAAGGTAATAGGTTAAGGATCACATAACTGTTTATTTTTATGACGGAAAAACAGCGTAATTTTTGTGTATCTCTTACAAGGTGTATGGACGTTATGTCCCAAGTCATATATGTCCTAGACGATATGTACTAAATTTGGAGCGGTATGTCCCAAAACGCCTAGACGATTTGTCCCAAATTTATTTTACTGTTTTTAGTTGTTTTTATTCACGAACGTAACACAAAATGAGTGGTTGTTTGCGATAATGTTTGCACTCTGCGAAATATCGGCGCGTTTTTAACATGCCTTATTATCGCCCATCGTCGTGAAATTTAAAAACAATAATTCAGATTTTATCTGCTAAATACAACTCGGCCGTTCCACAACTAAACACAAAGCAATAATGTAATATGAAATCCGGATGGAGTTTTAGTATTTTTATTAACTAATAAAGCATGCATACATGTGACTATTTAAATATGCTGAAATGTCTTGACCATAACGTATCACTTATAATATTTTTTACTTTATACAAGAGTATCAAGCCAATTACTACTGCCTGCAAATCCTTAACATGCACAAATCAAAGGATAGACTACTTGAAACAATCTGCCAGATAAAGCAAAGCAGGTGTTGTGAAGCCAATTACAATAGCCTCCAAATATTCTTAACACATGTAAACCCAAACCAAGAAAAAATAAGCTCAATAACACAATGCAAGAGTATAGGATGTCGATTACTATGACAATTAAAAGGACACTGTAATCATTTCATGGTAATTGAACAATTTCAGGGTAACATAAGTGCTGATTTTAGATATGTTATAAAGGTGTATTATAATTATGGGGTACCCTAAACAAATCAAAGGACAGGGACATAATTTCAGGATAATGTTACAATTTCAGGGTAATATAAGTATTGATATCATTTTCATATGTAACACACATGTATGCAAAAACAAAACAGTTTACTTTCACGAATGTATAGAAATGAAGTCCACGAACCAATAAGTGTTATCTCTTTATTAGACATTTAATATATAATAGTTGAATATATACAGTTGATTTACATGTATACATACACACACACACAGGTTTGACAATATTATAATGAGTTGTGCATTCCGACCAAAAGTGGTGCATTGCATTGTGACCACGCCGTTCGAGCATTCCGATCATGTAATTGGAGCATTGCGAGTATGTTTCGTACATTCAGGCAGTGGGGCATTCCACTACGAGTCGAAGCAAAATTAGGCCGCCACCTAGCGAATGACATGAACACTGATGTTAGAAACGATAGCGATGTCCGCGGATTTTTGGCTACAAAGCATAAAATATATGTACCTATTTGATCAGAACAACGAATTTTAAGCATAACAGTGACACAGTGACATTTATTATCATTTACAACGAACAGTACAAATCGTCTTTTTTGGGACATAACGCTCCTTTTTTTAAACAGTTTGGGACATAAGCGACTTGGCACATAAGCGACTTGGGACATAACGTCTATAATTCTCTTACAATGGCAAAATGGACTCATTTTTGTGTTTTCTAGAGATAAATATTTGCTTTAAAATGTCATAACTTTTTTATTTATACAGATATTTAAATACTGTCTTCAGGGTTTTCAAACACATTGACAAGAGTAATAAATTTGCAATATTTTTAGTACTAATTATAACAAAATTAATGCAATTAATTAGTTAATTTTATTTACATAGCATGCAAACTCAACACACCAAAATGCTCCAATTAAAAGCCATAATGTCCATGATTATGAAGATTTTATACATATTATGCAATGTGTATAACCACATTAATAATGGTAATAAATATGCATTAACAAATAATTTAATAATAATGCAATTAATTAGTCAACATTGGGTAATTAGCATGCAACCTCGACAGGCTGAAACATTCAATTCAATTCAATTCTTTATTTCCAATTGAGAATACAACATACAATATATATACATATTATAGTTGACACAGTTCAACATGGAAAGGGGGAAAGTAGAAGCTCATTGCTTATTATGCACTTTCCCCGACATCATTATAACATGGTCATAATCTTAAACACAGTGTTAGTAACATAAAGAAAATGCTATTGTTAAAGTGAGACCACTACTACAATCGTGCTTCCAAATACTTTCTGAACCTTAACAATAATAACGAAATTAATTACATGACTTATACTCTTCAATTAAGTAATTTTTATATTGTTTTTTGAGATTTCTCACAGTAAGTGATCTCTTTATGTGCTCGTCTAAACAATTCCATAATTTAATACCATACACAGATATACACTTAGCCTTTAACGTGGTTCGGGCATAAACATGTTTTAGTTTATTTCTTTGGCGTGTTACATAGGGTGTAGTATATTTGGCATTGAAAAAGAATTGAAGGTTATCAGGCAACAACTTATTGTTAGCTTTAAACATTACGATAGAAATGTTTAATTTTATTAAGTCATAAAGTTTAAGAATGCGTAGATCATAAAATAATGTATTAGTATGGCTTAGTGGATTCTTCTTACATATTATTCGTACAACTTTCTTTTGTAATATATAAACACCGTTAATATATGTTGTATACGCATTTCCCCAAACTTCGCAGCAGTATGATAAATACGGGAGAAATAATGAACAATATAGTATAAAAAGCGACTTTTTATCTAATAAATATTTAGCCCTGTAAATAATGGCGATAGTTTTTGTTAGTTTAGACTTGATCATATTTATATGATCTTTCCAGCTAAGCTTATCGTCTATTAAGACACCTAAAAACTTAGTAACATATACTCTATCAATAGTTGTATTATCGATTTTTATATCAATATTTGTTGTTTTACTATAGTTGGTAAACAACATGTAGTTTGTCTTAGCAACGTTTAAGGATAATTTATTTACTGAAAACCAGATATGTAGTTTTTGTAGTTCGTCGCTGACAATTTTGCTTAGCTGGGCTGGATCTTTCCCAGAACAAAATATATTTGTATCATCCGCAAAAAGAATGAATTTTAGTATATCTGAACAATTACAAATATCATTTATGTATAGTATAAATAATTTTGGACCCAGAATGGAGCCTTGTGGTACTCCACATAACACCTGTAATAAATCTGAATTGCAGTCATCTATGCTGACATACTGTAGTCTGTTATACAAGTAACTTTTCAGCCACTCGCTGGCCATCCCTCTGATACCATAAGCCTCTAATTTTCGGAGTAATAAATTATGATCAATTGTATCAAATGCTTTTTTTAAATCAATAAATACACCAATTGTGCAATTCTTTTGGTCTAAGGCAGCAGTAATATTTTCAGTTAGTTCTAACAGAGCCATTGAAGTTGACATTTTTGTCCTAAACCCATATTGACTGCTGTTTAAAATGTCATACTTTTCTATAAATTTATCTAGCCTAGAATTAAATAATTTTTCTAATAGTTTTGAAAATTGCGGAAGTAGAGATACTGGTCTATAGTTAGTAAAAACATTCTTTTCCCCTGCCTTAAATATAGGAATTACTTTGGCAATTTTCATTTTACTGGGAAATACACCACTACTAAATGATTTGTTACATATATGAGTAAACGGTATTACAACATTGGAAATTACCTTTTTAACAATTATCATATCAACATTGTCATAACCTGTAGATTTTTTTTTTTTACAACCGTTAACAATATTCATCACTTCCTGTTTTTCTACCCCAGGTAAGAACATGGTGTTGGTGTTCGTATTTTGTAAAAAATCAAGCACACTTGTATTTCCATTTGGTACTCTTATATTTTTTGCAAGATTTGGTCCTACATTTACGAAAAAATCGTTGAAACCATTAACAATATCTGTTGTATTTCTGGTCAATCTACCATTGCTAATGAAAGAGTTTGGGTAACATGACTGTAGTTGTCGTTTCTTTATAATTGAATTTAAAATTTTCCACGTACCCTTTACATTATATTTTTCTTTGACTAATAATTTATTGTAATATTCTTTTTCACAAAATCTAAGAATAGAAGTAAGTTTATTTTTGTAAGTTGAATATTTACATTTAGATTTTGTTGTTCTATGCCGCAAAAACTGTTTGTACAAATTATTTTTCTTTTTACAAGCATTGCGCAAACCTCTACTGAACCAGGGTTTGCTCTTTGAGGTAGGTGTATTCATGCATATTTTCTTAATTGGACAATTCTTATCATACAAGCTGGTGAATATGTCCATAAAATTAGTGTAGGCTATATCTGCGTCGGATTCATTTAAAACCGTATCCCAGTTTACAGCAGAAAGATCACTGTTAAAGGATTTTATACAATCATCACTCAGTTTTCTGATACATCTGTATTTGTTTACAGTGATCCTATTTATATGTGAACAATTACAAACACAAAATACAGGTAAATGATCACTAATATCAGTTATAAGTAACCCGCTAGTAATACTATTATTCAGTTCATTTGTGAAAATGTTATCAATTAAAGTTGCACTGTGATCTGTAATTCTGCTCGGCTTGTCAATTAAGGGATATATACCTAGACTAAACAACATATCCACAAAATGTGTTGTACCATTGTTGGTGTTATACTTTAAAAGATCTATATTGAAATCACCACATATAAATATTGTTTTGTTAGTGTTCCTAACTGTCTTGATCATTGATTCAAGTTGATCAGTAAACATATCTATATTAGTTCCTGGCGCTCTATATATACAACTAACGATGATGTTTTTCATATTACCTATACGTAATTCGACTGTAATACATTCCAATACATCATCAATTACCATAGACATGGTCTGTATTACCTTGAATTCAATTGATACGTTAACATAAATAGCCACTCCGCCACCTTTCTTATTGTTTCTATTTCTGTAAATAACATCATACCCATTCAACAGTATATCAGAGCAATCTTCAGAATCTAACCATGTTTCCGATATAGCAAT
Organism: Escarpia spicata; assembly: GCA_963995525.1. Lineage (NCBI taxonomy): Eukaryota > Metazoa > Annelida > Polychaeta > Sabellida > Siboglinidae > Escarpia > Escarpia spicata. The sequence goes on along the minus strand of OZ023214.1, from coordinate 16,939,727 downwards.
AATGTCAAACGGGGTGTTTAGTTCAGTTATATAATCTCTAATTTTATCAAAATTTGCCTTGAGACTCCGAGCATTGAAATGAATGAAGGACAATCCTTTCTGAATGTTTTCACTCTTAACAAATTGTTCAACAGTGTAATAGTCACAGCGTGTAGAAATAGTATTAAAGAAGTTGTTGTTTGGGTCAATGTCACATTCAAAATCACCACAGTTGTACTCAGACATGCTAAATGATTTAAAGCCGAAAACTGAGCATTGATCATAGATATTGTATATAGCGGCATTAACATTCATATCAGAGTTAATAAATTTAAATTCATCATCGCTAACAGTGCTGTATGGAAAAATGTCTATACACATGTTACAATATAAATAAACAGAATCTTTACCTTGGCATGACATTTGATTTTGTGTTAAGTTTGCTGATCTCCTGTGAAGCACACTTTGGCACAACGAGCATTTCAGTGCTCGTCTAGCCATGGCTAATTAGTGTTATCGTCCGATAGCATTGTTCGGTTGGATGAAGTTACTGCCGGTCGAGATGGCGGAGGTCCTGGTCTGTGGTTATGGAGACTTTGGAAACATATCAGTAAAAGGCCATAATGTCCATGACTATTAAGATATTTATACATATTATGCAATGTCCATGACTATTAAGATATTTATACATTAACAAATCATTTAATAATTTATTTAATTAGTTAATATTAGCTAATTAGTGCCAACCTCGACAAACTGACACATTTCAGTAAAAGGCCATGATTATGAAGATATTTGTACAATTTATGAAAGCAGTCAGTTAACATTAGGAGTATTTTAATCAAGTCAATATTTGCTAAGTAGCACACAGAATCAACTGACCAATACATTTCAATAACATACAATATTCACACTAGCAGTTCAGTAACAGTGCATCATGGCACGTTGAAGGACTGCTGCAGGCCCAGTATATCAGTAATCAAATGTCACCGTTTCATAAACTTAATAAAGTAATGTCACTGCTTCGTAATGTTCTGTATTTCAACATGAACATGATGAATTAATGTTTACACAAATTGTTCACAGTATTTCATTGCTGAACCCAATATCAGTTGTGTCGAATACAAGACTGCTTTCTGCATTACTTCCTGTGGGGGTCAAGTGCACGAAGAAGACGACTGCTGACAGCACACACTGACACAGCAGGCATAGGCAGTCCTTTTTTGTAAAATTCAAAGTTGGCTGTCTCGGAAATCTGTTGTCTCATAAATCAATGCAGCTATGTACATATTTCATTGTTTCATAAAATTGTCAAGTGTACTCTTCACCATGATGTGTGTACATCATTTACACGTCATTTTCACAGTTCATTGTACATCAAGTAGATATGTTCACAATTCATTGTATGATATTCATCCACATGAAGTGTACAGGTGACGTGTATTGGTCATATGACATAGGCTCTGTATGTTCACAGTCAGACAGTTTTGTACAACGGATGCAAGTAGATATGTTCACAATTCATTGTATGATATTCATCCACATGAAGTGTACAGGTGACGTGTAGTCTTCATATGACATAGGCTCTGTATGTTCACAGTCAGACACATCGCCATAGGTTTAATTGTGAAAATTCTGAAATAAAATTAAAATAAAATGTAAATACACACTCACAGAGTATATTATATATATGGGTTGTTCTCTAAAGCTGGGTGCCAAAGTGTGACATGGGGTGGTAAAAATTAACTCTTTATAAACCATATTTTTTGGTATTTTTTTGAAAGACAGGTACATAACATATCATGTTATGCTAAAAGAAAGATGAGTTGTTTGGTTTTTGTGTGTGTGTTTGATGTGGTGTTAAAGTTACGTAACTCTACAGATGTCCCGCGTAACACAGACACCAAATAGAAGGAAATACAACAAAGCAAATCCAAGCAAATGACAAATTGTCGTATGGTAATTTGTTTGTGAATACACATGCTATTACTATGACTACCTATTCAACATTTCACTTAAAGAATATATATAATTATATATATTCCGAGGAAATCGATTTGGTGTATACAGTGTGATAGGAATGGGGTATGCGGCAGATTCTGTTCACCCTCACTGCTGTGCTGTTGAGGACCTTATTACTTAATAATACATGTATAGCAAAGCAATAAGTTTACATCATATATTTTGTCTTATTTTATGTACAAACTGAAGCTGAGCTTGTAAATTGTTAGGTGACAATATTTTTTTATATGAAATATAGTACATTATCAGATATTACAATATATACACCATACAAATTATTGAAATTATACTAAATTGAACATTAAAACAAAATTGTAGTTTACCGTCTTGCCATTGACAATGACGGCCCGGTTTTCCCATCTTGACCAGGTTGTTGGGCCCTGGTGTACCAGGAGAGGGCGAAGGTGGTCCATCAACTTGTTGGGGCTACAGGCTCCACAACGGTTGTATGCACAGTTGATGTGCCAACGTCCCTCGTCACGACCACAGGTCACCAGATCCACAGCGTGGTATGGATGACGTATCCGGCAGATGTTGTTCAACCTTGCTGCTATGCTGTTGATGACTTTGATCTTCAGGCTGACATTCTCACAATACTCACAGAGGCACTGGCGTAAGCTGTTCTGCCGAGCTGGTCGAATGTAAGCCGGCCGGCATTTTGCAAAATGCGAAAAGCTGATTACACTGCCTGTCGACTCCGTAAATTCCCTGTGTAGGTCTACGAAAGGCATGGATAAGACAACACTTTTTCGAGACAAGCTTTTTATGGGGCAGCAGGGTTGCTGATGAGGCATAGAAATCCTTCACCTCCACTTCTAGCTTCTTCTCCTTGGGGTTTGCAGCAGCATGACGTTCAAGTAGGGTGGAGCTGCTGGACACCATCTTCACGGCCGTTTTTCTTGTAATTCCAAGGGACAGACACTCGGCACGGGCAGACAGACTGCCCCCGCAGACTGACAGAAGTGTCCATCTTGCCGTATTTTCATATGTTGACCGACGATGTTTGAGTGAAACCAACTTGTTGATGACTTGTTGGCCAATTTTGACTTCCAAGGAGGAAGCTGGTCTTACTGATGCTACGAATATCGACCGTTTCCTGGGTGAAGCTTTGTCTTTCAGATCCTGGACAACTTGAAAATACTTGTGAGGACTGTCAGGAAGTGCTGCCCGTGCCCTTGATAATGCCTTTCGTCTTGCTGCTGGTGTGTGGCGAGATGCAGAAGTGGAAGGCTGTGTTTCCTGATTAACGTTCTGATCGCCTGATCGCAGATCGCTCTGTAGTTGTGGCTGCTGATCAATCTCTTTTGCCCGTTTCTTCTCTTGGTACTTCTGTCGTCGCTTTCTTTGGAACCATGCCTTCTTCTTTGGGTTGGCATTCAGATTGGCCCTTTGTTTCTTCTTCTCTTCCCTCCATTTTGCCCTCTGTTCCTTATCTGTTTTCCTAGTGCGCCTCGCTGGAACCTCCTGGGCCCTATCTCTCACTCTCTTTGCCTGCATGCGTAGTCTTGCTTGTTCATTCTGCTTGGCTTTCGTCTCTAGTGTGACATCCTCTCTGCACTGTTGGCTGTACAACCTCGCCTTCTCTTTGTACGCTTCATGTTTAACTGGATTAGCTTTCAGTTTATAGTCTCTACAAGGTTTCTGCATTTTTCTTTTTCTGAGGTTGAGGTGGTGGGGCTGCTGGGGGGGGTTCTGGGTTGTTGCGTTTGCCAGCTATTCTGTTGCTTTGCCGAGTAGACATAGTCAACCTGACACACACACACAATTTATTAATTATATTCCAAATTGATATAAACCTCACAAATAATTATACACGGTTAAAATTGAGGGAACAGTTGACTAAATCATTGAAAATTATATAATTCTGTGTCACAGTAAAATAATTCAAACACTGAAGTCATGACACGTTGGTTACATGAGTTACGTTGGACATCTATCATCATCAAATAATTCTCAAGCAAAGATTTTTAACCACATGGTCTTTTTCTGACCCAAGTAAATCAAAACCTAAGACGGAATAAATGAGAAAAATTAAGCAGACAACACAAGAACAATGGATTCTATGGTAATTTACTACAAATCCTCATGTGTAACGTAACAAGAGTCCGTGAAAGTCATCACTTTAGGCTTCCGGATACGTTGGACATCAAGTTTTGCAGAATCTTACCTTGAAGCACGGTCAGTAGCATACGTTGTCCTGCGTAACAATCTCCCACCGGCCGGAAGCAAACATTTGAAACCTTCGTTTGTGTACACGAGGGAAGCATTCAGTGTGCAGATATTCCTCCGCGGAGTGTTAGAGTTCATGGTTCTTAAAATAGTTCCACAAGTTTTCGATTACAAAGAGAAATTGAATGATTTGTTCAGTCCGACGTAACCGAGAAAACCGGAATCGACCCATAAGTCTAAAGTAAAATCGCTGGTAAAAGACTAATTGTTTTATTTTTTCATACAAAAATTGGTATTGCAGATTTCAAATATACGTCGACACTGGGTCAGTGCAAATAGTTCTGGATTCATGCGCGGGATCGTACTTCGCTCAGTTCAAATGTAAAGGTGTGAACTGCGGAAACCATGTGTTACGTTGGACATTCGATTTTCATTTCGTCCAAAATACACTTTACTTAGATTCGTCGGTGGAGGAAATAAAGTAAACACTTAAAAGACACATAAACAGCACAAATTTGTATGTTTTTTTTCTGTTTTTATTCACTTTTCTTGCACACGCCTACCCAAATACACCGAGTGGCGAAACTTGTCACACATTGGTCCGCCATTTTCGTCTCTATTTGTCGATAGTTTGCTTCAAAGCACATACAAAGTCATATTTTTTCATACCTTGGTTTATTCCCATTTATTAATACATCAAAATTCAACACACTGATCAACAACAAACGGACTGAATAAGTGAATTGGTAAGCAATAAATTGATTTGAAGTGAATGCCACTGTGTGGCACCCAGCTTCAAAGAGTGACCCATATATATATCTATATAATTATATATATATATAAGGATGACACAAGAAAGTGCAAGCAGTTGTATATTGTGATCCTTTGACAGACACATACATGACACAGATATTAATAAATTACGACAAATAACACACAAAAATAAATACTAGCAAATCTAATTAAAATAACAATGTAAAACTATATGTACATATCATCACACAAATAAATATGTAACTTGATAGGCATAACTTTGATACTTTTACATGAATTAATAAATTAATTGTAATAATTTTAACATAGATGTTTAACCTAAGAAACATGTTTTCTTACACTTACAATCATTTCAACCAAGGTCCAAGCATTTAAATAATTACTTTATATATATATCAAAGTAATTGCATTATTATTAGTATTATAATTAAGAATGGCAGGCAATACTGACATTACCCAGAATAGGCAGCCATATCTACTATGCCCATCACCCCTGCCACCCCTTGTGGGCAGTGTGGCTATGCATATTGGGCCATGGGCATGACATGGGCTGGCATATACTAGACTAGTATAGGCCATATTTCTACAAACAGCAAATCTAAATCTAAGACAAAATACGCAGAATTGACAAGGATATTATTTAAATATTATATAAATAGTACAGGTTTTGTACTTGTAGAGATTTCAATCCAAAGAAATAGATTAAATCACGATCTGGCACCGCGCTGCAGTGATGCGCGCAAGACACAGAACTTTCAAATCATGACAAATGTGACGAATTTTTGAACGGCGCAAAACCATATTTCGCAACGGAGTGCAGCACCAATAAACAGACTAACTAAAGCTAGTAGATGAAGCTAAACACAAAATAGTTCTGGCTATCCTCGGCTATTATAAAAATAAATGCAACTGAACACAGAGGTGATCGCAAAACAGCTGTAATATAGCTTAAATTTGGTCAATTTTCAAAATTTAAACGACGTAGACAAAGTTCAACCTACCTCCAACAACGACACAGCGGTGAATGACGTCAGTGTCCGGAAAAGAGCGGGAAAACGCGAGTTGAAACAAAACGATAACCGGGTGCCCGGCAAACGAGATGGCCTGCGGTGACGGCGAATCGACGCACGCGAAATGACCCAGTTTGCGGAATTCTTTGAAGTGCCTAGTCATTGTCATAACAAACCTGTAATTGTAAAATACACCTGGAACGATTGATTGGTGACACGGGCATTCATCCTGTCAGCAGTGCAGTTACGCAACCTCATTATGTTCCCTTACTGTAGGACAAAGTTATTGTCAGTGTCATAGATATAATGTAAAAATGTATTGCATCAGAAATTCTGACGGCAGTTTTGTTGAACAAATTTAATAACAACATTGTTAATTTCAGTGTAATAAGGAAATTGAAACTTTTATGAATACATTGATATCCTTCCTGTAGCTTCACCGAAGTCTGCATCGGTTTGTGCGATTGACGCAGTCCACTCGAATCTCATCACTTCTGAAAGAATGGAACATACTGCGAAATGATGTACCTAAGGGATTTGAAAAATACTTCCCCAATGGCAAGAAGGGTGGTCAGTCAAAAACGCCTCCAAAAACAACATCGAAAGGTAAGTAACTCATCGGGGTTGTTCTGATGAGTGAGGCTATGTGGACAAAAATTGAAAAGACTGTATTTATTTCTAGTGTTGGTGTATTGGAGTTTGACAACTGACACATCTCAATTTGATGTACATCAGTGTTTGTATTAATGCTGTTTTTGAGCAATATTACCTATTACTGACCATTGTACCATATCCAGATATTAAATTTTCCCTGTAGATAATTTTGTGGTCCCATCAAATTGTTAAAATGGCTTTGTCAGTCACATCACCAGTATTAGAGAGTAGTGACATTCTGGTAGCATGTCAACATCATACACATGGGGAAATGTATATAAGAATATATTTTGTAGTATATTGTATGTAACCTGTTTGCAGATGCCCCAAGGGATCCTCCGTCCAAAAGCAGCGGAGGGGGGAAGCCCCCCGATAGGAAGCCTGGCATGGAGTTCTCATTTAACTTATCAAAGTCGTAAGTTGTTCCCTTGTAGCTAGAATATCAGCTGCTTTGAAATTATTATGCACGATTGGTGCGATTGTGAAACACTAAATATTTTATTTTCATGGTGTTGTCTGTTAATACGTACCACCTAAGGTGGGGGTGTTCTGTTTGTGTGAAAAACACTGATAATCATGAAATAAATTTATTATTTCACTTTCTAACTTTACCAAAAAAATTCCACATTTACCAATTGTTTTAATATATATAACCCTATGTGACTCATTTAACAAGATTTAACAAGATTTAACAAGATTGCCATCCAGAAAATTACTCTGGATGGCAGTTGGACAAGGAAGCCTTTTGGCTTATCGAGAGTCCAATACTTTTTATCTACATGTATCCCGCCTTTTTAAGGTGTGTGTCGATTTTATTTTTAAACATATTCACGCTACTAGCACCAACACAATCAGGAGATAATCTGTTCCATTAATTTACAGTCCTTTGTGAGAATGAGAACTTTCTTATATCTAATCTACACTGCTCCTTTACTAATGTAGCTTCATGTCCTCTGGTCCTTCTATCTTTCTTAACTGAGAAAAAAATGTTTCTATCAATATTTTCATAACCATTCAATATTTTAAACACTTCTATGTGATCTCCTCTCAATCTCCTGGTCTCTAGTGTTGTTAAACCACATTCTTTTAGGCGTATTTCGTAACTAAGATCCCTCAGATTTGGTATCATTTTAGTCGCTCTCCTCTGTACTCTTTCTAGCATATCTATGTCCTTCTTGCGATATGGCCTCCATGCTTGTATACAATATTCTAAATGAGGCCTCACTATTGTTTTGTACAGCGGTACTATTAATTCTTTTTTCTTATACGCTATATTTCGCCTAATTAATCCAAGGATTTCATTTCCCTTTGACGCTGCAATTCCGCACTGCTCTGAAACCTTCATATCAGCACTAATGGTTAACCCTAAGTCCTTTTCTTTTACAGTAGTACTTAGAACAGTAGCCCCCATTTTATATTTTACCTCTTCATTCCCATGACCTGTGTGGAGGCATTTACATTTCCCAAAATTGAACAGCATTTGCCACTTTTCAGACCATTTGATCAACCTATCAAGATCATCTTGTAAATGCTGTCTGTCTCCATCACTTTTAATCCTTCTAAACACTTTTGTATCATCCGCAAATTTCAACACCTTGCTTGTTATATCATCGTCCAAATCGTTGATATATATTAAGAATAATATAGGTCCTAGTACTGATCCCTGTGGTACCCCACTCAATACCGATTTCCAGTTTGAAGCCTCCCCATCAACTACTACACGTTGTCTTCTGTCATTCAGCCATTTTTCTATCCAGTTTATTATACCATTTCCTATGCCATGGGCCTTTAGCTTAAGGAGTAATCTTTGATGTGGTACTTTGTCGAAAGCTTTTTGAAAATCTAAATAGATGATATCTACTGGTGATCCCTCATCTACCCACTTAGTGATGTCTTCCAAAAAACATAACATATTTGTTAAGCATGACCTCGCTTTTAAAAACCCATGTTGAGATGGGTTTATCAAGTTATGTTTAACAAGAAAATCCACCATGTGATCTTTAATTAGTCTTTCTAATAATTTGCAAATCACTGATGTTAAACTCACTGGTCTATAGTTCTCTGACTTGTTTCTCGAACCTTTTTTAAATAACGGTATAATGTTTGCCTCTTTCCATTCTAAAGGAACCACTCCCTCTTCTAATGACAAATTGAAAACTGTTGCAAGCGGTGCGCTAATTTGTTCTACAATTTCCAATAGTAGTTTGGGCGGAATCCCGTCCACTCCAGGTGATTTATTATCCTTCATAGCCCTTATTTTCTTAGCTACCATTTCCGAGGTTACAACTAACTGTCCTAAATAGTCTGAATCTGCCCCCTTGAACTTAGCCTCTGGTACTGGCAGTGAACTAATATCTTCCCTGGTAAACACTGAACTAAAATACTCATTCAGGTCTTCTGCCATTAAGAATCCCTCTGATATTGTATTTCCAGCACTATCTTCTAGAGGACCGACCTTATCCTGAACTTTCTGTTTGCTTCGAATATACGCATAAAAACTCTTACTGTCATGTTTTATATTACTAGCAAATTTTTTTTCATAGCTTCTCTTTGAATTTCTAATTTCAGCTGTAGCTTGATTAAGTGCTTCTTTATAAATGTTGTAGTCTTCATCATTTCCAGTACATCTATATGACTTCCACATCATTTGTTTATACTTAATTTTTCTAATGGCTTCTTTCGATAAGTGTTTCTTTTTAGACCGTTTCCCTTGTTTTTTGAAAGGTACAAATTTATCGACTATGCACTTAATTTCACTATTTAAGATATTCCAGCATTCGGTTGCTGTCTTATTCTTCAGTGTGTTATTCCAGTCTATCTTTGCTAAATATTTCCTCATGTCCTTATACCTTCCTTTGTGGAAATTTCTCCTATACTGCTTTTTACTATTCCTTTCTGATTTTACTTTGATGGTAAAATGTATCTGGTTGTGATCACTACTCCCCAGTGGCTCACATATCTTGACATTGTCAACTAATTCTTTCTGTGAGGACAAAACTAAGTCTAACACATTCTCTCCCCTGGTTGGTTCTAGCACATGTTGAGAAAGGAAACTATCTTGTACTAAAACTAAAAACTTGTGGTCCTCACTCCCCATACTCTGTAGAGATGTCCATTGTATATGCCCATGGTTAAAGTCCCCCATAATAATACAGTTCCGTTTGCTTACTTCCCTTATAGCGTTTTGTATTTTTTCATTCTCTTCTATGCTTATGTTTGGACTTCGATAAACTAACCCAACTGTTAACGTTGAGTTTCCTGTAACTATGTTACACCAAACAGCTTCTTCGCAATCTGCTTCTCTTTCTAATTTTATTTCATAAGCCTGGATAGATTCTTTAATATATAAAATAACTCCACCTCCCTTTCTTCCTATTCTATCTTTCCTAAACATTACATATCCTGTTAGTCCCAATTCGGCATCTGATATGTCAGTGGTGGCCCACGATTCGGTTATACCTATTATGTGAGGGTCAATATCTTCTACCATAATGTTTAGTTCACTTCTTTTGTTTACTATGCTCCTTGCATTTAAACAAATGCATTTATATCCTGATTCAGAACAGTTTTCCAGGCTGTTCTTTGCCGATTTATTTCTGCTGTCTTTATCTATGCCTCCAGTTTCAGGCTTCTCTGTGAATCCCCCCTGCGAATCTAGTTTAAATAGATGCAGCCTGTCCCACTGTCAACAGATTGCAGCAAGTTCTCTGAGAAAACTGCTGCCCCCTTTCCACTTAGATGTAGGCCATCTCTCATGTACATATCTTCCCTCCCAACAAAGTATCCCCATAAATCTACGAATCCCACCCCCTCTTCTTTACACATCTGCTCAACTAATGCGTTGATCGCCATCCTCTTGCAGTTTCTATATGTCGGCCCCCTTCCTCCCATTACTGGCAAAATTCCTGAGAGGATAATCTGTTCTACTCTTGTCTTCTTTAACTTCTTCACTAACTGTCTGTACTTCTGAACTATCCCAGTTGTTCCCTCCCTCTCTGCGTTATTTGTCCCTACATGTACTAGTATAGACCCTCCCTTGCCATGCCCCAGTACCTTCTCTACCCTTTCAGTTACATGTTCTATCCTAGCCCCCGGTAGACAAACAACGACGTCCTCCCCCTCGCTTAGAGTCTTATCTGTCTTTCTCATAACACTCATGTTACTATATAAATGCTTACTACTATTTCCACTAAGGCGAAATAAAATAATACCTGTGTTTCCGGTAACCCAACCGTCCCTAGTATTTCTGTGCGACCATAAGCATTTTTTTCAAGAACAACAGAAAACTATTTTTGATGATGTCGACCCTTGCCTCTGACCAAAAGCTTTTCTTTAACATTGGCAAAAGACTATTACAACGATCATTCAACATGATAACAAATACAGATAATCATTGCAAAAGTGCCGAGAAGTAACAAGAATTGACCTTTTGGAACGGAAATTCCGCGATCGTCACTAGTATTAGATGGATTTCTGCGTAAATCATTGCAAAGTGTCATGGCGCCCCTGCTGCATACCTCGTGTCAACTAACGTAAACAGGGATGCGGGTAGAAGGCGCTAACATAAACCGTTTCATGATTGTTGTCTGGTTGTCCGCTAAGCGCATTGAAGAAATGTTTTTAATTAAATATACTTGAGACATCGTTAGAACACGCATAAGTGTACAGATTCTAGCCTAGCCTAGGTTACGCTGGATCAAAGCGATAGTCTGGGTTTCGTAGTTCTAACAAATTCCGTTGGTTGGTGTCATATATGGCGCTAGCTAAAATGGTTGAATAAAAATAATAAATAAAGTATTATAATAGGTCTGCCTACCGTATGTTTTTCGCAATAAAATATTTATTAAAAAAAAATGTTTGTCCTACCTACCCTATCTTAAAAATCAATGTTACCGGAAACACAACTATATTTTATTGTGGCCTAATGGTATTAAGGAATTACGATGTTACTAATCATTAATTGCTTTCAGAGCAAAGTCAAGTTTCACTGACCCGAATGATCCAAACAACCGGATGATCTTGGGGATCATTACAGGAGTGACGATCCTTGGCATGATTGGGCTTTACCAGGGTCGCTACAAGGAAATCACCTGGAAAGACTTCCTCACATATTACCTGAGTCGTGGAGTGGTAGGTTAACGCATCTACATCAATAATTCATTAACTACAGCAGCTGTACTTAATTTTATATAATTTTTGGAATTTAATTGAAGCATTTTATGAATATAGAAATAAATAATACAGATTATGATTTAATGTACACATCTAATTTGTATCCTAACTGAAAATGTGTACATTAAGAGAATTATGAATCGCGGTTCACTTTTTAAACAAGTCTTCATGCCATAAGATAACTTGTTTAGTAAGATCATCTTTAGATATTCAGCCCTATCTAAATAAACTTTGGTGACGTCTTTGTCACTGTAAATTGTTAACATTTGTCAATTTGTCATGTGATGCTGTTTTTTCTGTATACATCTGTGAATGAGTCCTAGAGTCAAAGTTATTTTCTGTCCCATCTCGCATCTTTGTCAAAGTAAATCATTAATATGTGTCGTGTGAACCAGTTATCCTTCTGTATGAAACTGTGAATGAGTCCTCGTTCCCAAAGTTATGTATTTCACTACTCAAGTACTGACCATTTAAGTTATGACATGAAACCTGTTCAAATAATTGTTATTCTGCACAGGAAGGTTACCTGTATTGACTGGGCACTCTGGTTATATTCAGGTCGAGAGGTTGGAAGTTGTCAACAAGAAATGGGTGCGAATCAAGCTGGTGCCTGGCGCTCAGGTCGACGCATCCGTGAGTTATTTACATCATCTACCACACAGTTGTTTGATTCTGCTGCACCATTTAAAGTGTGGTTCTCTCTTCCTTGGTACACCTAGAATCACCAGGGATGGTAATTATTCACTGGAAGTTAGCTGAATCATTTGCTTGAATGTGGGAAACACGGTGGACATCAAAGGACTATGTGGTTAGCCTCGGCTTACCTTCGCGATACTGCCAATAGAGCATTTTTAGAAATTGAATGTTTTTAAATTGAAACTTTTGAAACATTATGGTTTTGTTGGCATACTTATGGAACACCTGACTACATGCTGCGTTGTAGGGAGTGATCTGGTTCAACATTGGCAGTGTGGAGAGCTTTGAACGCAACCTTGAGAATGCCCAGGTAGAAATGGGCATGGAAGGATCCGACTTCCTATCAGTGGTCTACAAGACAGAGACTGAGATGTAGGTTACATCAATGGACATGTCTAGTTGACTAGGTTATGTATTTCACTGAGATGTAGGTTACTTCAATATGCATGTCTGGTTGACTAGGTTATCCATTTTTAAAGTGCTTTATTATTTTGTGAATATCTTGTGTTTATGTCTGCCGTTTTGTTTATTTTCTGTTACAAATGTTTGAAAATTGATATATTTTCATTGGTGTCTGTGTTGGTGATTACATAAGTTGTAAGTTTAGTCCAGTTCAGGTTTTTTCTCTACGCAACTGGCATTACTCACAGTTATTCAGTTGTAAAGTATAAATCATATATTGTCCATGTGTGTTCTTCAGGGCCAGTATGCTGGGGTCAGCGCTCAATATCATCTTGCCATTGGCGCTCATTTTCTGGCTCATTCGACGGTCGTCAGGCATGATGGGGGTAAGTGACGAATGGTCTGTTATAGTTGTGATGAATATGTTTTAACTGTGCCAGTTTTATATATTGGTACGCTGTTTAGGTCTTCGTTTATACCATGTTCAACTGTGAGCTTAAATGGTAGAAGTTTGTTGAAATTATGATCTGCTTTATAAAGCGAACTGTCAAGGTGTCTGTCTGTTGGCCTGATCTATGGACGAACTGGATGAAACTCTGTCTGGTAATCAGGGAACTCGCCTGATGAACATGGGGTGGTCAAATGTGAAGGCGCCACAATACCAATCATAAAATTACACTACAGGTCTTTTGCAATGCTTTGTGTGTCTCCGTGACTTGAATCAAGGCTGAATATGTTTTCAACATGATTTGTTTACCCCAATGCATTGTATTAATACACCTGCGCATGGCCCTGTAGCCTCAACAGTTATTTATAATATTTTTTATAGATATATATTTTATATATATAATGTATGTATGTGTATAACGATGACTATATTATGTAATTAATTTTTACGCTATCTGATCGTGAAGGTACTGATGTTGTTCCACACTGACCCTTGACCCAATGTTTTTCTCCCTAGGGTGGAGGGCGGCCGGGGGCTGGAGGCAGTGGGGGAGCAGGCGGCATGTTTGGCTTTGGGCAGACAACGGCCAAAATCATGAAGGATGACGTTGGGGTGCGATTTAGGTGAGTGCTATACTGGCGTTACATCACAGATGTAATGAATTACTCCTAAAATTACTCTGAAGATTATTCTTTAAAAAGGTCTTACGATTACTCTTAAAATGTATGAGTACAGTTATATATTTACATAGAAAATTTGTGTAATCAGTTACGATTTCTCTTGCCTATTTTGTTTGTACTATGTGATTGTTGGGATAATGTACTACTGAAACATGCAGATAAATCTGATGTTTTAATGGAATTGATCCATATCTGACTGCTGATGTTGTAGTTGGGTCCTGGGTAACATAGATGTGCACAGGAAAGATGTATTAGTTATTGTAATCGTGATTACAATTACTGTAGCAGTGCACCTAGTCTTTGGTAGTAATATTTTCACCTTTTAAAACATTTGTTAAAAAATTAACAAATTACCATTCGTTTTAGTCCGAGTTCACCAAGTCTCAAATTAAGTTGGTGTTATTATTCATTTTTGGATCATAAAAATTGCAAATCCCCACTTTGTATTGGTGAACCCATGCTAAACTCATTATAATATATACTAAAAGTACTTATATAGCACCCAATTCATAGTAGTATTTTACGTGAAAAGAGATGCTAAAAAAATTTAAATGTTAAAAAAATCTAGCATGATGTTAAATATAGTTAATAAATAGTACTACAAGAAAAAGTATATAAAAATGATCATTAAAAACTGCTAACAAAATAAATATACAAGGATATTAAAAAACCTACTTAAAGTATTCATTTATTCAAGTGACACTAAAAGAATGACCATAATATGCCATAAAAACTAATATAATAAAATATATAATATCGAATGAATGCTTTGGAATATGTATATGAGACGACCCCTAAACAGTGAGCTTTCCCTCCCAGGGATGTCGCTGGCTGTGAGGAGGCAAAGGTGGAGATCATGGAGTTTGTGAACTTCCTCAAGAACCCCGGCCAATATGAGGAGCTGGGAGCGAAGATCCCGAAGGGAGCAATCCTGACCGGGCCCCCTGGCACAGGAAAGACCTTGCTGGCGAAGGCTACGGCCGGGGAGGCAAACGTTCCCTTCATCACCGTCTCCGGCTCTGAGTTCCTTGAGATGTTTGTTGGGGTCGGTCCATCTAGGGTGAGTCGTAGCACCAATACAGGCTTAGTTGGCTGGGAGTTGGTAGTAGGTACACAGACACCTTTATCGAAGCAACTGCCGTGTTTATGTTCATTGTCCACTCTAACTTAGGCAGCTTAAAGAGCTTAGCTGTGATGAAGTATTAGTTCCAGAAGCTAAGACAACCATGAGAACCAGGGCTTTCTCGGTTGCTGCACCAACTGTGTGCATAGTGCTTTATGTTATCGTTAAATTAAGGATTGTAATAACGTTCCAGCATCACGCGAGATTGTCTGACCATTTCATTTTGGCACACTACTAGTTCATGTTCCTGTACTTAAGAAGTTTTATTTTATATGTACTGCCTGTCATATATCAAGTATATGTGCTGTCTAACATGCCTTGACACTGGAAACTGGGGTTGCCTTGTTCATGAGTAATGACCTAACTGTATGCAACCTGTACACTTAAAATGTAATACAGATATCTGTATTACATTTTAATTGTATATATTAGGGCGATTGTTAATGTTCAGAGAACAGCTATTT
This sequence comes from Escarpia spicata, assembly GCA_963995525.1. Classification (NCBI taxonomy): domain Eukaryota; kingdom Metazoa; phylum Annelida; class Polychaeta; order Sabellida; family Siboglinidae; genus Escarpia; species Escarpia spicata. The sequence goes on along the minus strand of OZ023214.1, from coordinate 16,924,134 downwards.
TTCTCATTTATGAAACACTGCAGCTCATTGATCTAACATCTTCACAAGTGTCATTGCAAAAAAATTACAATTGCCTTCATACCAGTCCATACTGGTTCTGTTGTCATGACAACCTGACTATGTTTATAGGTACGTGACATGTTTGCAATGGCACGCAAGAACTCGCCATGCATTCTCTTCATTGACGAGATTGACGCGGTCGGACGTAAGCGAGGCGGGCGAAGCTTTGGGGGACACAGTGAGCAGGAGAACACACTCAACCAGCTCCTCGTTGAGATGGACGGTAGGTGTCACGTGAAATGTTTCAGAATCTTCATATTAGTTTGAATTGCAACATCATAAAATGTTATTACATATATATATATATATATATATGTGTGTAGATCTATATAATTTGTATGAATTAATTATTATGTTATTACTAGTATACCGCCTGTGTACTGATATATTGGGCCATATATTTTAAAACAATGATCATTATTGAAGCACCATGAACAATTTTGGATCTGGTGCTTATTTCTTATTGTGCTTCCACTATGAATTGAAATGATGCTATATTTATGTTGTTTTAACATATTATTATTTCTCAGAATACTATTAATTTGCCAACATAAATTATATTTGCAGTCATTGTTTTCATAGGTTCTTTAAATTAACTTTTCCTTGCAGTGACACGAATTCACATTTACATACATAATCAACTATTTACACTGTGCTGTAATTGTTTCATGTGTTTATAGACAGTACGATGAAAAGAGAACTAAGTTGACCAAGCAATAGACTGATGCTGTGGTGCTATGTTATAGGTTTCACACAACAGACGAATGTTGTGGTTCTCGCAGCCACCAACAGGGTGGACATCCTTGACCCTGCCTTACTGCGACCTGGCCGATTCGACAGGCAGATTTTCGTCCCCTTGCCAGATATCAAAGGACGGTAAGATGACGTATAATTGACCTGCTAAGTAACTCTTGTGTAAGATGCATACAAAATTAACATAACATACACAAGCACTAAGAAAATGATGAACAGTTAATAAGCTAGGAACAAAGTAATCTTTAGCACCACTGGGAATTGTCTGACATTTTGTTTTATTACACTGTTTGTCAAGTTTAAATCTTCATTGATAATTAACATACTGCACACTGTTTTTTGTTGTTTCTTTCTACCATAACAGCAAAAACACAGGTTATTATGGGAAATTATATCAACAGTAAACACTTCAGAAGGCTGTAAATGTAACTGTTCAATACGGAATCGCCCTATTTATCCCAAGATATACACAACACGATAATGCAACATATTGCCATATAACATCATAGATTTAAGTTCAAACATTTGTGCACTGTACAATAATGATATAGGTGGTTTGTTGGAGGATATGTTACCCATTATGTTATGGAGAGTGACCAATGATTGTGTGTTTCAGAGCATCCATATTTAAGGTGCACTTGAAGCAGCTGAAGACGGAGATAAACAAAGTAGACCTGTCAAGAAAGATGGCTGCCCACACTCCAGGCTTCTCCGGGGCTGACATCGCCAACGTGTGTAACGAGGCGGCCCTGATAGCGGCCCGAGACCTCAACACAAGCATCCACAAGCAGCACTTCGAACAGGCCATTGAACGTGTTGTCGCTGGTATGGTATATCCAGATGTTTACAGTAAAATGCACTTGTGAATAGTTCTAGCATTCATACCAGGCGGATAATGATCATTAATCACACACATTGCACAACATTTGTATACATGTACTGAATACTCTCTGTTTTACTCACGGATGTTAAGTCAGTATTCTACAGAAAATTTGCATCAATCAGAGCGTATTGAACCAAAGAAAACCTCACATCAAAAATCATAGTTACACTGCAAAGTAGAAGCTAAAATGAAACATGTTTTTCTATTTAAAATGGCTGGCTGTTTTCAAAAATTCGAGTAGACATTTCGGAGTTCTCGGGTAGACGTATTTTGAGCCGGTGTGTGTGATGTTGCAGGTTTGGAGAAGAAGACTCAGGTACTTCAGCCCGAGGAGAAGAGAACAGTCGCCTACCACGAGGCTGGTCACGCCACCGCAGGCTGGTTCCTGGAGCATGCAGACCCACTGCTTAAGGTACACATGGCTACACATATGTGTATGTGACGAAAATCTCTTCATTCTCAATAGAGCTGCAAAACAACAATTATGAAAACCACTCCACTCCAGAGTGTGGAAACCACACGTTTTGCCAGCCACACACTACAACTGCCCACTCTCCATGCCGTTGTTCTGAGCTTTATGCAGCAACCAGCTATGCTGGTACACCTCGGTCCATGACATGGCATCGGACTTGTGGCTCTTCTGCAGGCCACCAACTCCCTACTGTGCACATCGAGCTGCACCTAACAACTCCCACTATCCACTGCCAGCACAGAGATCCAAGTGTCAACTCCTGGCCACACCCAGTCTATTCCTAGCCACCACACCTGGCTTGTTGCATAACAACTCATTATGTAAGTTGTAGTAGCCTGACCTTCTGCAGTTGGTCCACTGCAGCTACCGTCTGACTAATTAAAATTAAACTGAAATGTACAAGGTCAATGTGGTGGTTCACTTAACAAGTGACATAGAGGTCACTTGTATGACAGGTAACTTACGTAATTGTTATATGTGATACGAGTTGACATGGCTGTATGAAGCTAAACGATGCTTCTGTAAACTGATACAAAGTGGTGACCAAACTGTGCTGCGTCTAAGGACCGTTTATTTCCCCCACTAGGTGTCGATCATCCCCCGCGGCAAGGGACTCGGCTATGCACAATACCTTCCCAAGGAGCAGTATCTCTACACGAAGGAGCAGATGTTTGATCGCATGTGCATGGCACTAGGGGGCCGCGTCGCTGAGAAACTCCTCATCGGTCGCATTTCATCCGGAGCGCAGGATGACCTTCAGAAGGTCACAAGATCAGCGTACTCGCAGGTGCGTCTGATGACATTTACCCATTTATGTGTTGTTACTTTATAGGCGAAAAAAATCCCTGCATGGGGTGTATAAAAACATGGACGCCCAAACATTCCCATTCTCAGATAGATATTACCAGTTGTCACATTTAGGTAATCTACTATAGCCATTATATTATAATAGCCAGTAACAATTTCCTGTTTCATTTTTGTAATTTTCAAATTGTTTGTTTCAAATTTTTGAAGAGATTTATTAGACTGGTGGTTTCAAATAATTTATTTGTATTTCATGGTCAAATTGTAGTTATATTTCAGCAGCTGTCTACGTCAGACTCACCACTGCTAGATTTTAATACCCAAAAGAGATATTATTAGTTGTTTTTTTACCAATCCTAACTTTGCTTCGTAATAATCTAGTTCACTACAAATGTGTTGATCTTGCATATTGACCTCGGACAATAACTCTATCTGTTCTCTGCCTGCAGATTGCCCAGCTGGGCATGAGTGAGAAGGTGGGCAACGTGTCGTTTGACCTGCCCCAGCAAGGTGAAATGGTGATGGACAAGCCCTACAGCGAAGCGACAGCTCAGCTGATTGATGACGAGGCTCGCAGTCTCATCCGTCTTGCCTACGATCGCACCCAGAAGCTCCTGGAGGAACACAAGGCAGACGTAGAGAAGGTGGGTCCACAGCCGTATGACACAGTTCCAGTCACGCAAATGATTCTTGTCTCTGCAGCTACTGGTTATGTGTTTCATAAATCCATTGCTGTGCTGTCTTGGCTTGAACTGGATCACTCTGTTATGTGGAAGGTGAAAAAGTGATATCTCTGTTGTGTGGGAGGTGAAGATGTGATGATATATCTGTTGTGTTGATGGTGACAATATGTATAGGATATTTGCTAGTAAATCAAACATGTTTGTATTTTTCTTTATATCACGATGATATATTCTAAAATGCAGTTGATATTATAAGTGCGGAGAAACAGAAGCTCTACATGAATAGCCTGTATTTTAATTAGGAATTGAAAGTCTGCCTAATTACCAAGGTGAGATGATAATAAATATTGAGAGACAAGTGTTATATCTGCATAGTCTATTAGACAGTCACTAGCATTACCAGCAGCAGTGACATTGATGTTGTTAGTTTCCAACTTTTCTAGGCGTCATGTTTCCTTCCCCGGCGTAATCCTTTTGCGTTTGCTACATGAGTTTGCTGCATTCCCCCCAGGTGGCACAGCGGCTGCTGAAGAACGAGAAATTGGACAAGGATGACATGGTGGAGCTGCTCGGGCCGCGGCCATTCGCTGAGAAGACCACATATGAAGAGTTTGTAGAGGGCACTGGTGAGTGGAGAACTTCATATCATCTAGTACCTGCGCAGGTGCTTTAAAGGGAGACAGGGTCTGTGTGGAACGTGGGAAATCGTTGACCTTGAAAGGTTCCTATTAACTCGGCCTGCCTTGGCATTATTGCCAAACAAACTTGTTTTGAAGCTGGATGTTTTGTTTACTATCCGAACATGCTGCGGGATCGTATCTTCCAAACTGCGAACGTTGTTATGGGTTTACTAAACACGGGCAGTATACGTTCAATATTGTTATTATATATTGTAGTCTTAAGAGTAGTATACTAATTAATAAATAAAAAACTAGGAACAGACCACCTCCTTTTAAGATCTACTTTGTTGCACCCTCGGATGTGTCTACTAATACCTATGATATTGTATGATGTTTAGAATTTTTAAATAATATCACAAAGGTATCAGAATGTGGTGAACATTGTTGGGGGGGGGGGGGCTGAGGCTCACCAAACACTCCAACTGCACCACTGCCAATATATCCAGCCCCCACCAAAATATTGGGGGCTCAGCCCCCAATTCTACCTTGTTCCAACACCTTTGTACTAATATATATTTAAGTTACCATTTAAGTTAAATTACCATGTATATTTTCAGTAGACTAATTACACTTGCACAGTTGAACTTTGCTGTGTGGTCACCTCAGTAATACAGCCATCTCACTATTATGGCCACCCTAGGGCAGCTTCAGTTGTGTTACATCCAAAGAGTAAAATGTTGAAAATTAGTTCCAGTAAACCATCTCACTATTCGGGTCAATTTGATCGAGGGTGACCTTAATATTAAGGTTCTACTGTATAAAATCGGTTGCAAATAACTATGTTATTATTATTATGCTGAGAACAAAATTACAACAAATGCATTTTCTAACCATAAACAGTACAGGCCAAAGAGTTACAACTGTCAAGTCGAGAAATATGCATGTGACCCAGTTTCTCAACAGGACACTAAGTGGCAGCACTTTTAGTCATTCCTATTTCTCCGAAAACAACATTTATATGCATCACTGACAATGATAAGAATAATCTTATGGATTCCATGGATGCTCTGCCCTATCCATCCATGCATACGGATTATCAAGATGTGCTTAAAAATTAGCCTGTTTATATTGTTTGAATGGCCATTACACGTGAGATTTGCAGGTAGCCACTTAAGAGCATGACGTGTACTCTAAATGTGTGTCTCGCGCCAAATGCATGTAACTGTGTGTGTGATGTACTTATGTGGTTGACTTCCAGGTTCGTTTGAGGAGGACACATCTCTGCCGAAGGGACTCCAGAACTGGAACAAGGACGCAGAGGAGGAGGGAGGGAGCGAGAACGAGGGCACGAAGTCATCCTCGTGAGGCATGGCGCCTCGGACTTGTGTACATAATCTCACACGAGGGATGACAGCAAGTCTATGGACTCAAGCCTGCACTTGTAACTGGCCGTGTGGACTCATGTGATCAGCTTAATGAATGTCACAACTTTGACATCATTTCCAGGGCTGGATATGCCGTGAATGAACCAAGTATTAAGCCCTCGTATAGGCAATACTTGGTAGAGATTGTCACTTCACCTCAGGATGAATCGAGTGGCCAGAGTTTTTCGTCATAACGTCTGCTTAGGTTGAAGCCACCAGCCACTCACTGCAATGTAGCACTTTAGATAGAAGGGATGTGTGGCGTATTTGGACTTGTTTTACCATGCCCAGTGTCTTGTGGATATTTCAGCATCATGGAATTTATAGTCTTTACGTACAAAAATAAATTGAAGGACTGTATGTCGGTCCATTGTGTATATTGCAATAAAACGATGCAGAAAAATCATTTAAGGTTTTATTGCACTGCACAGAATGTGTTATTAAACAAATTCTCTCTGCTTAAAATATATACATACATGGAATACATTGAATATGTTTACAGATGTTTTATGAAAAAATATAGTTTCTTACCAGAAATTAGTCAAAATAAAACTAGTTTTGTGGACTTGCATTAAATTGAATTAACATTGAATCGCATGGTAGTTTTATTTCTTGAGAACAATGGCAGCTCATGCAGAACCATTCCAAAATGATATTCATGTTGAGCAAACTTTGTTTTTTCAATACACAAAAAGAACCTATATCCAGCAATTAATAAACAGTATTCAAGGACAGGCGTCCACCTCCATTCATTCTTCAGTTCAGCACGTATTAAGGACACCATCCCAGCAAGTGCACCAGATACCATCTCACTTGAGGGAAGGCTTCAGGAACCAACGGGAGGGCTGGCCAACAAACATCATCCACCAATTGCATATCGGATGTTTCTAATAATTTTATTATATACCATGATGCAAGGTTTTTATTTAAAACCTGTATATTGCACCTATGATTATAGCATCGTGTGTGCATCAACAAAATAACAAAGCTGTGTGATATTACCTAGAAATCGGAGTACATTTGCGAACCAGTTATTAAGTTGTATAGGCCTTTTCTGCACACGATCCAAAAATAGCTGTTTACGTCTTGTGCCATCAATTTTCTTAGAAATGCTTATCTTACATTATCATCTTTCAAAGCCTGGTTCATTTTCCTTAACAAATAATCCTAAATTAATAAAATACTAAATCTGTGGTTGCTGCAGGCATTGGTTTTTCATAGCCCATTTTCTATAACCCAATTTTTTGGCAAAATATTGCTTTTAAAAGTGTACTTCATTTTTAGCAATAAACCAAAAAGTACTGAAGATATTTCAGCAAATGACGTATCATTTTAAAGCTTATAATCTGTTAAATCCCAAAAGGTACAAAACTGTATTTCACAATTGTTCAACTTAACGCCCTCTATGCTGGTGCAGGTCACATTTTCTGTCATTTTGAGGCAACGCAATGAGTCGACATCACTTGACATTTTATTACGTTTGACAGAATAATTTACAACTGCACAAGATTGAACGAGTTGGCACTCTCTGTGAATAAATCAGTCCCATTCCTCCCGTGGTTCACCGTCTACCCCATCTCCCTCGTTGTTTTCTTGTTCATCGCCTTCCACTGGGGGTGCCACTGGTCGTATGTTCTGGAGTAGGTCGCGCATGGCGTCCATGACGGCACCGATACCTTCCTGTAGATTGGCCCGGGCACCACCAGCAGCTCCACCTGGTGGCTCGTCTTCTGCCAGCTCCTGCAGCGCCACCATGTAGCAGGTTAGGTTACCACATACACAGACACACAAATGACTGGATATTGGTCGACATGCAAGGTTCACGATAATTACAGCAGGTCAAACTAACTGACGCAGCTGTAACAATAATATCAACAATAGAATTACCTTGATTCATGCAACTCCTAAAGGTGTTGGATATTAGGATATGTTCGTAGGATTTTGGCCAAAGTTCCTGGAGTGGTTTAATTGTTTTGGTACCAATCTCATAACTTATGTATTCAAACTTGTCCATTTGGTTCAGATACCTCACACACTCTTTGTGAATTAAATATCTAAGTCATACTTATATTTAATACACATCCATGTCAATAACATATCTCCCAGCCCAGCATACAAACTTCCCAGCATGTATTCACTGAACACATTTCACTGTATTCCAGTGAAGAACTTGTACTATTACATACTATGCAAAGAAGGAACACCATCACATGACTGTCGCATGACGTACCTGGATGTTGAAGTTGGGCAGGAGACTCCTGAAGAACATGGAGAGAGGACCCGACTCCTGGACACGGCGGCGCCTACAACAGGCACCATTCACTGTCAGCAGCAGCAGTGCATGCTTGCATGTTTGCACACACGCACGATAAATGGCATCTCTGCATACAGGAATACAGAAGTTATGCCAATGATTTAAAAATAATAATCACAAATTTATTTAAATAGCATTTACAAGTGTGAATATACTATTTGTTTTGTTTATTTATTTAGTATAACTGCCATACCATCATGTTTAATTTATCATAATTGTAAGGTATAAGTATAATATTTTTACATGGCACCATATGCATAACGTTGATAACGCTGTATATAACTAATCAATAAATAATACAACTAAAACAGTTTAAAAAATATGGTGACTCAATCCATAAGACACTGGTGCATTAGTTTATTCCACACTGACAGCAAAACTGTCACACACGCACACAAACACGCACAGATGCAGGTTCAGTTGATACACAGGTGTGTTCTGCTAGAGTTGTACAAGTCGCCAAGTCTCACCGTTCTGGCCGTTTGTAGGCAGCGAGTGAGTTGAGAGGCGGCAGTGGGTCATAGCTGACTATAGGCGTACTCGCCAACTCCTGCGCGACACAGAGACAACATTTGAACCCACATATCCTGACCCTCGTAATCCTGGTAGCAGTACTTGTAACAATAACTGATCATATAATCTGAATTCTTATACTGAACAATACGCAACTCAAAAGTTATATCTGCAAACATGGCTGACAAAGTTTATGTACATCCTTGGTTATAAATTACTTAATGTAAAAATTGACTGTATGTATATTTAGTACTTGTAATATAAGGACATATGTATGTCTCTTGTAGTAATGATAGACACATTTTACTATGTATTTTCTTTTTTAACATAATTTAACTGTTGAAATTAACTGTCTGGGTGGCTCCACCGACAACAACAAAATTTAGACTTAGTAAGAATCTCCCATCCCTTATACAACAAAATCTTTTATTTTCTGACCGACTGAAATGTAATATATACATGTATATATATTGTATGGTTTCTGTAACAAAGTTTCTGTTGTATTTTAAATAAAATAAATATTTCCTTTTCCTGATCTAGCTGAATGGCCAACTACCGAATCAAGCAATCCACTGGGCTTGGAGCGACAGGTGTCAATCAGTTTGTGACATGACAGTTGTCAATCAGTTTATGACAAGACAGGTGTCAACCAGTTTGTGACAAGACAGGTGTCAATCAGTTTGTGACATGACAAGTGTCAATTAGTTTGTGACATGACAGATGTCAATGAGAGCAGTCTGGCTGCTACTCACTGGAGGCAGTGTTGCCTTGGCCTCTTTGATCTCTGAGATGATGATATGGCGGTAGATATTGCGCGGTGTGCCAGTGTATCGACTCTTCCTCCTTCAACATAAACAGTAGGTCTAATAACATTTAAATCAACGTAAACAGTATGTATATACGCCCTTCAACATAAACTTTTATACACTTCAAAATAAATATATAAATAAAAGTATATATATATACATATAAAATATAAAGTATATATATACACATATCTATCTATATATGTATTTAATACTTTCTATATAAGGGTATTTACATATGCCATAACAAATTGTAACCTCTGGAAGGAAGTCATGACTACCATGTTAAGTTAAAGATGTAAGTAAGAAAACTTACTATTGATGTATATACGTACATTCTAATTCAGTTTAATATAATGAAAAAAGTACACCCATTTGTGTATAACATTGCTCAAATACATTAGTTCTTCTGCAACAGAACTTTGTAATACTGAACAAAAACAGATACTAAGATGTGAAACCATCACAACACTGTTACTTGCAGAACATATCACCAACCTTTCAGCATATTCATTAGGGAGTGGATCGTTGCTGTCGACACAACGTAACACTTCCTTGACATTTCTCTCCAGCCACACCAGTACGTCCGGTTCCTTCCAGCAGGCGTGACACCGTCCCACATAGAGGGCAACTAGATGTCTCAAGGCCTCCGTCTGACTGAAATATGATCACGCATGCAACGTTTAACATGATTGACACTCACCAATATTAAGTTTCAGATGGCAACTGGACAAGGATGCCACAAATTTATCAAGAAAGCAAAATGTGTTCACTGATGTGTAGTCTGCCAATATCAGATATCTGTCATTTTATTTGTAAGTGTATGCACGCTGCTAGCTTTAACACACTCAGTGGCAACATACATGTCTACTACAGAACATTGCATGTCAAAATGTAGCCTTCTGCAAGGTTATATGCACGTGACTCATCTTCTAAGTAATACAAATTTTCAGCTGTAATTTTCTGTTAACACACCAACTTGTTTCATTTCATGCGAAGAAGGACTATGCATCGAATTACTCACATAACACTGTTGGTACTACCGGGAGAAATCACAAGATGAAAATTACACACTGATTTGTGACTACTGATGTTTTGAGTTAAACAGCTTACAACATCAGACCTGAGGAGATCTTGACAACCAATAAATGAAACCCAAGAAGAACAGAATGTCACCAGTCCTACTCAAGTTCGGCTTGTGGACCAAAGAATGCATGTGCTGCCACCTGGGAGTCAATGACAACACCACACTTGTCCATCAGCTGTATGAGAATGCTGGGAAACATCAACAGCGAATCTTGCAACTGCAAAAAATAAATCGTTTAATCTATATTCGTGTGTAATTTTCAGGTGACATCATTTATAAATCATTCACCAACCTATGTTTTATATAAATCAGAATGCACATTTCCAAACTATTTAGGCTTCTTACCACATATAGTAAATATGTACAACTATGTCTTCACCATTACCTATTTGTGTCGTATTACTTTTTGTTATGCAACTTTTTTATATCAAACCTCAGTCAACAAAACTTTGTGAGGAAAATTAATTTACAGGTGATTTCATATATTAATCAGTAGCCATATTCCTTTGTAGGATTATTGCTCACTGATGACATAATTCTTGAGAAACAGTTTAGGTTTAAAAGGTTTAACATTCATGTTAGTGTGCGGTATACTGTTCACAGGATACAAAGTCCAGAATAAAACCAAACATGGCAAACAACAGCTAACATTGTTAACTGAAATTGTACAATTACATTTGATTATCCGTACCATTTCATCAGCTTGAGCCAGATCCTTCTCTTCTGCAGTCGCCTGATGAAACATGGCGAGTGGTACGGAGAAGGCAAAGTTTGGCAACTGGGACAGATTCCTGTGGGCCTGAAGACATATATATATATAGGTGTACATTCATCCATAGTTTACTTGCTGCATCATTAGCAATAGTTTGTATAATGTATTCTCACCTATATTCACTTATTAAAACTACGAAGTCTGATTGTATTTATCAGAAGACAAAAAACTAAATCTACCCCTAATCTAAACTTTCAACTACCAAAATATATTTTACCAATTTTCAAATAAAAAAACGATTATCTGTTATATCAGTCTTGCCACTCAATATGTTCACAAATAGCAGCCAGCAATTTCCAACACGTGCGAACAAAGATTATCCAGCAGGCTTATGTGCATAATCACAAGAAGCGCATATCATTAACACCTGCAAAATAACATTCCAAATGTACACAAATTAAATCAATTTAACATCTGATAGTTTAAGTATTTTTAAACAAAGGTCATTAAAACAAATAAATGACAATAGTTAATGTGATATGGAATGAGCACAGAGAAGGATCGCATGGTGCACAGTGTTTTAGTGATTGGGCTCACAATTGAGAGATTCCTGGTTCAAACCCTTTTGTTACTGTTTCGATTCTTGGGCAAGGTCTCTCATTCTATGTTACGCCAGTTCACTCAGCGATATGAACAAGTATCTCGCTATACACTGTAGTGGATATTCTTTGTGCAATAACTGCAGCAAGGCTGAATGCTTCCCGGAGAAATCAAGATGTCTGCCAGGGAATATAGTTTAATATACGACAGGATACTCTCCTGAATAAGAACTTATCTTTACATATAAACAAAGTATATCTGGCTAGCAACGACCACTCACCTCCCACTCCTGGAACATGCGAATGAGGAAGGAATACTGCTCCGAGCGGAGGGCGTAGAAGTCTACCATGAGGAGGATACAGAGTGGGTCATCATCAGGGTCAAGACTGCAACAGTAAAGGCTACACAGTCAACTGGCGACTCATGACATAGTAGGCCGTGGGGGCTTTCAAGTAGACATGGAAGAAGCGAATCTGATATGGAACATAAAATTACATGGAGTGTTCGGACATACCAATGTATATTTCGTTTAAATTCTGACAACAAACGTTTACTTTATTTAACAAGATTGCCATCCAGAAAATTAACTCTAGATGACAGGTGGACAAGGAAGCGTTTTGGCTTATCAAGAGTCCAATACTTTTTATCTACGTGTATCCCACCCTTTTAAGGTATGTCGATTTTATTTTTAAAAATACACATGTATTCACGCTACTAGCACCAACACAATCAGGAGATAATCTGTTTCAATCATTTACAGTCCTTTGTGAGAATGAGAACTTTCTTATATATAATCTACACTGCTCCTTTACTAATGTAACTTCATGTCCTCTGGTCCTTCTATCTTTCTTAACTGAGAAAAATATATTTCTATCAATATTTTCATAACCATTCAATATTTTAAACACTTCTTTCTATCTGATCTCCTCTCAATCTCCTGGTCTCTAGCGTTGTTAAACCACATTTTTAGGCGTATTTCGTAACTAAGATACCTCAGTTTTGGTATAATTTTAGTTGCTCTCCTCTGCACTCTTTCTAGCATATCTATGTCCTTCCTTATGATAAAACATAAGGCAAATTTTTTAAACTGAGAACTGTATGGAGGAATGTTTGATTTCGTGATGTGATGCACACAATATTACTGTTATCAACACAGCAAACCTTGGTTGTGGTTACGTACATAATTTTGATTGTGATGTAGGCAAACCATATGTATTGGATCCGTCAGTTACATAATATGGACATTATTCTTAACATCATCAACTCCATAACCCTTGAAGATAATATGGTTATTTCTATTACCAATAGCTTGGTTGGTAATACAAGTGATGTACTGTAGACTGTAATGACCATATGTATTGGATCCGTCAGTTACATAATATGGACATTATTCTTAACATCATCAACTCCATAACCCTTGAAGATAATATGGTTATTTCTATTACCAACAGCTTGGTTGGTAATACAAGTGATGTACTGTAGACTGTAATGACCATATGTATTGGGACACTTCATTTTAGAACAAATGTTTTTGTCAGAAATTTGACATTACCCCCAAGAAGTGTCAACTGACTTGAAGTCTGCAACTTTGTAAGCATTCAGAGCATCTGTCCATATAACAGGTGCCTCGAAGGGTGGGAAGTGGGGCAAGTTATTGACATTGCCTGATCAGAGTCACACTTGCAGTTAACTGTACTTTAATGTGGCAACAATTGTTTCGGAGTACTTGGAGCCGATCTTCTCAGGTATAAATAGAATGACCCTTGGAGTGGAAATTGGCAACAACTATTTCAGTGTAGTAGGAGATGATCTTTCCGGCTGTAATTATAACAGTACAGCTATAGCCTTGGCCAGTTTTAATGAGCCAGTCGGACCCTTAGACATGGAGTAATCAAAGGCAAAAGCAGTGAATCTAGGGGCCAGCGGGTCCACAGACCCCGCTAAATTCAAACCCTGAATTATTCTTCAAATTCCTACTAAACACACTGTTGATTAAAACATCAACTATACGTGAAATGATGTGCAAGTCCTGGGACAATGCAGACAGTCGGGAGATCACGCAGTCTTGTACATTACAGCCAAACATTGGGGAACTGCAACTAGGATTTGAAATGCATATTGTGACACTTCCTAAATGTCTAAAGGCAAGCTGGTAGCTGAGAGAAGGGTGAAACACCGTTGCTGGTTACAGTAGTTACATTACCCAAGTTTGCATTGTTTACACCAGAGCAGCTGTGATTGTAATACCTGTTTTTTTATTTATGCATCTGTATCGGGGAAAAAAGTGCATATGTGTTTGTCAGAAATATAAATAATTGGTGTCCCAATATGTAGGGACAAAAAGTAATTACATTTATAAAAGTGTTCCAAAACACACGGTACAGAAAAATAATTATTTCTCCAGATTTTTAGAGTGTCCCAAAACATACGGTGTCTCAATACGTACGGATATTACGGTATGTGTTGTTGCGAGTTCTATTCAGCCACTGAAGTGGGTACAGTAGCATTCATGAAACAATACAGTAAGATGCATTTGATACATTAGAGCAGTACCCCTATATCAGTGTGGTGCTAGCAGTACCCCTATACCAGTGTGGTGCTAGCAGTACACCTATATAAGTGTGGTGCTAACAGTACCCCTATATCAGTGTGGTGCTAGCAGTACCCCTATATCAGTGTGGTGCTAGCAGTACCCCTATATCAGTGTGGTGCTAACAGTACCCCTATACCAGTGTGGTGCTAACAGTACCCCTATACCAGTGTGGTGCTAGCAGTACCCCTATATCAGTGTGGTGCTAGCAGTACACCTATATAAGTGTGGTGCTAACAGTACCCCTATATCAGTGTGGTGCTAGCAGTACCCCTATACCAGTGTGGTGCTAGCAGTACCCCTATATCAGCGTGGTCAAGTTTGTTACAAAAGGTATCTATTGCATATGCTGTGTTCGTATACTAATTATGACATGCCTTATTTTACTAATGCTATTTTGGTTATTTCAGGCCAGTCCTTACTTTACTGATGCTCGTTCTTGTAGTTGATGTGCTGGTCAAATATGTCATTGTTAGACGTACGGCCGACCCCAGAACACGACAGTATCACAACAGAGTGTCAATATTTATCAGATTCCAATGGAAATATCTTTTAAAAATTTGGACAAAGCCAAATAAACGTTACCCGAGTATTAACTTGCAGAATTCCAGTGATGTGCGGTAGCAGCCCCTCTCACCCACAAACACAAGATGTCGGAACAGTGCGAGGAAGAACGCTCTGGTGAAACACAAAATGTGTGAAAAATGTAGTCATGAAATTAATGACAGAACAACTCACATCAGCCAGATACAAATCATAAACACAACATGATTACACACATTTTTTTATTCAAGACAATATGTATTTTATGTAGTTTTCGTTACTGCTGTGTAAGTCAAATATAGGGTATATACTCTCATGTAAAATACATATTTCAGATGGTTGCTGTCTCTCTTGTATTCAAGCCAAGCAAATATGTTGATCATTTAGAAAAAAAATTCTGTATTATATTTAAATGTGACGTGTGTAAACATCCCATCACTTATAAAAAGAAAATGCAGCTTATGCACAAGAGCAAACCTGTTCTCTGCCTGTTGATAGCCGAGTCTACAGTTGCCCTGAGTTAGGCTGAAGAGTGGATGGAAGCCACACTCAAACACATAGAGAGCCCTCTCTGAAACAATAACCAAATATAAAGCTCTCTCTGAAACAACAACCAAATACAGAGAGCCCTCTCTGAAACAATAACCACACACATAGAATGCCCCATCTGAAACAACAACCAAACACAGCGAGCCCTCTCTGAAACAATAACCACACATAGAAAGCCCTCTCTGAAACAATAACCAAACACATAGAGAGCTCTCTCTGAAACAACAATCAAACACACAGAGGACTCTCTGAAACAACAACCAAACACATAGAGGACTCTCTGAAACAACAACCAAACACACAGAGGACTCTCTGAAACAACAATCAAACACATAGAGGACTCTCTGAAACAACAATCAAACACACAGAGGACTCTCTGAAACAACAACCAAACACATAGAGGACTCCCTGAAACAACAATCAAACACACAGAGGACTCTTTGAAACAACAATCAAACACATAGAGGACTCTTTGAAACAACAATCAAACACACAGAGGACTCTTTGAAACAACAATCAAACACATAGAGGGCTCTCTCTGAAACAACAATCAAACACACAGAGGACTCTCTGAAACAACAATCAAACACACAGAGGACTCCCTGAAACAACAATCAAACACACAGAGGACTCTCTGAAACAACAATCAAACACACAGAGAGCTCTCTCTGAAACAACAATCAAACACACAGAGGACTCTCTGAAACAACAACCAAACACATAGAGGACTCCCTGAAACAACAATCAAACACATAGAGGGCTCTCTCTGAAACAACAATCAAACACACAGAGGACTCTCTATAAAACAACAACCAAATTTAGAGAGACCTCTCTGAAATAGCAACCAAACACGCAGAGAGCCCTCTCTGAAACAGCAACAATCAAACATGTTTTCAGTTGTTGTTTCAGCCATTTCTGAAACATCAACTGAACACAGGAAGAACTTCCTCTAAACATTTGCAACACTAACAAAACAACTGTATAATTATCACGTCTATGTCATGGACATGGTGATTTCTAAATATGTCGCTAACGGATAACACAATAAAAACATCACTAATGTACAACACTATCAAAAAGACAGATAAGAGGAATGATTACTATTTCCCACTGATTTGTTACCTACAATACCAATATGGTTATATGGCATTTTGAATCCCTATACTGCTTTTTCATTATTTCCTGTGATGGTGTTATTTAGTTACACAATTTTAGACGGGATAACAAAGCAAAGGACATTCTACCCTAATGATCAAGCGATATTTAGTTGTTGTTGCCACTCACCAATGAGTTCTGCGGCCATCTGCAGATCTTCACTCATCTTACATATTTCACTCAGCTGTAGCAGTGAGTCTACGTGGTATGGATGCACACTGGTCAAGTCCTGAAACAATCACGGTTGTAACCTATTTCAAGCTCACCAGTCAGTCAGCTAAACACACACCTCAGTTGTCATCTCTCAACAAATTCACTTCTTCCAAAAACCACAACAACAACTGCTAAACAATAAGAAAATACCAGATATATTCTATGGGCATATTTTTGTTGTCCCACAAAGACATTAGTTGTGGAGAATCCAGGCATAGACACACAGAACAGACAAACAAATTAGAGAGGTGGTAACCACCTTTATATTTTCATGAATTTATTTCTGTCCATCACATAACAATTATGTCCACAGTTGTAATTTAAATTTATAAAATAATAATGTTTATTTCAGACAAAAGTCCATCTGTATACATACAAAATAAAGTAAAAAACAGAAAGATATAGACATATTAATTTGTATTGTGGTAAAATTCATGCAGGTCAAAAGACCATAGTGGTCCAGACTGCTTCTCCCAGCTATTTGTCACTGAGAGTTCATGTCGTCTCTCCACAACAAATTAAATTGTATAGCAAGACCGGAGAGACAATTAGAATATGCCCTGTGTAACAAGCATTGTATGAATTGACTCACCATGATGATTTGTGGGTCGAGTGACTCAACGGCATCTAGAAACTGAAACTGCACCTTCTGATATGGCTTGCTGTGTTCAAACACAAAGTACTTGCAACTTGTGGACGCTGACTCAACAACATTCATCGAGAGACCTGCAAGCAACAAAGATAATTATGATGATATTAACGTGCAATTTTCATTACTTTAAACACTGCAGAAAACTGATGCATTGACTTGGCTGGTGCTTATTTAATATTATTTCCTATGACATGTCCAATGGTCGCAGCAAAAAATAAGTAAAACACTAATGAAAAATCATAACTTAACATCCTACTATGGTTCCAATTATTTTACAGTACTTGATATATTTCTACCATAGTTTTTTCTTAATGTAGACTGAGGTGATGTGATCAAACACAAGGTTTTATTTATTACCTACAAAATATTTATTCATATTTAACACCCATCCTGACAAACCTGATGTATATGCAGTGTAATGTTGTCATTTTCATTCCTTCACACAATAACAATTATAATGAGGCTTTTGCACATTACTTTGACCATTATAAGGAGATACCAGTTATTCAGCAATGAGAAACTTTCACTTGAAACTAACCTGTCTTTCCAAACTTTGGCCAGTTGTCCTTGGGCCTAGTGAGCCAGCTATTTTTGCGATACACTCTATTCCGACCCCGGCGACTGTATCAACAGAACACGAATCACAGAAACAATGCTTGGCAAGTCAATGCATAACTCTCTTAAATTAACCGTATCAATGGTTGTCACTTTCTACATTTATAAAAAATATTTATAACACCACAATACAAAATCCATCTTCAATGTAACCTGTGATGTGAACTGTTTAATGCATTACATAGGACGGTTTGGTCATCACCATACATTGCAAAGAAAATAAATTGCTACAGTGGCACCACCTAGCAAGTGAAACACGTTTTATTGCAAACTGCTAATTGCTAATAACAATTTTGGATTGTAAAAGTCACAAGTTTCAAACGACGTATTGGTGGGAGAGGGGTCGAACTAATGTTAAATGCATTTTTTTACTTTAACTAATGAAACTATCCATTAGTTCTTGAAACAGTGACATAACACGTAACTGACCTTTGTTCAGTTTGCACCACTCTTGAGCCAAATATCCTCCGCATTTCGTTGTCAGGATTCAGATTTCTGACACAGGAATTGAATGCAGCTTCATGATTTACAATAAAAAGCTGGTTGATCTAATGCATCATAGTATATCGAGGTATTATTGTTCAGTGCAGGTAATAATTGAACAAATGTGAACTTATTTCCAGTGAGATGTTGTACCAGTGTTGAAGATACTAAATCAATACTTTCAAATCAAATTGGTTGTAAATAGTTGTTGTAAAACTGGATTAGTAGCAACACTTCAACATGACATGTAAAAATACCCTCACAACCTCATACTTTTGGAAAATACCATGTGAACATAACGCTTTCTTCAGAGGCTGGCTCAAAGACAGTTGAGTCAATGCAAACTTCATGAATATATGTAAGAAAATTACATGTTTGAATGATAATATTATGTATTGCCATAATTATAAGGGTAACACCTGTAGTATTTAGCAGAGTGAGCAAAACTGCAATCTGATGACTGACAGCACTGCTGGGTAGAAAACCAAAAACAGTAAGAATTGACATTTACAAATGCCTCAACTGTCTGTACCTGTGCTCCACAGCCAGCAAAGCCTTCATGTCCAGGGTCATGCTGTCACTGGGGTCAAATGCTGAACTACTATTCTGGTTGCTATGGGAATCACCAAAGAGTTCGTTCACTTCTCTAATACTTGCTTCTATGTCTTCCAACTGAAAGATATTAAGAATGCATATATATGTATGTATAGGAAATCTATACAGGTAGCATGGCTAAACAATTAATTATATATAGAACTATAGTATTTGCTTATTTCATGAAGAGCATGTACACAACATACATACACATACACACACATACACACACATACACACACACATACACACATGCACAAATGGATGTAAACACAAGTGCACATGGACGCATGCACATTACAAAAAAGCTACAGTACCTATATAACACATTTACAATACACTTAATGTAGCAATAAAAATAAACAATTGCTGCACCAGCAACAACTGGACAAGACACAATTTCAAAGCAGTTGTAACTAGCGAATTCATAGCTTGAAAAGTCATCTAACCAGTGCATAATGATTGTGCACATTTTATAATTATAAATATGTATTTGTGCAAATACATACAGTGCTATTTTGTTGTTTGCATTCTTCATTTTTCTGTCCATTTTTCCGTTTCTTCTTCTTCTTCTTTTTAGATCTGCTTGATGATGTCTCTTGAGAGGTCGGTTCATCTTGTTGTGTGGCGCCATCTGCTGGAGTATCCTCGTTGTCACTTTCAGCAGTGGCTGCGGTTGCATCATTATCCCCGTCATCACACAGCTGTTTGAAGACAAACATTAAACAATACAGTGATTACCTCTGAGTAAGTTTGTACTTTTGTGGGTTATTTTCTGTCTCACCCTGCATTGTCTGTTCCTGTGCCATACATTATAACGGACCTTTCTTTCGAAGGACTTCCACACCCTTTCTGAATTCTGTTCGACTTAGAGAGCTAATTAATGTAAGTTAGGTCTAGATTCTAGGAGGAACCTAAATTATCACTTATGTTTGAAATCGTCCATAACTAAATTACTTTCCAATCCAAAAACATTAAACATTTTAGTACCTTCTGACAGACGCACATGCTCATGTCACCCTTACAAGCACAAATTCATACATAAGAACCAAACCTTAATGTCTGAAGAATACAGAAACTCATCTTTCCCTGGACCTTAACAGCTTGGACCATCCTGGAAGCATCAATGGCGAAGGTGCCTAAAAATTTAAGGAACTGCTGAACCGTTCCAATGCCCATAGAGTAATTCCCATCCATTGGTGCGATACCCAGTTGGGATTTGCTAAATACCAAAAAGAAACTAATAGTAGACTAATAGAAACTAGATTCTAGAATCAAATTTTTTGCATTACTGCTAGACTACAGCGGTATGACTAAAAGGCGCACGACCACACACGACCAAAATGTATGTAGTGTTGGTAACCAAGCGTGCTGTTGGTGGCACATAAGAGGTATGTGTGTACAGCTCGCCAAATTGTAGATATGTTCTTCACATTGGCGTAACAAAATGCGCAACTTTTATCATCGCTTGTGGTAACTCACCGGTTCCATTCGCCAGGGGGTGCTACTGTACCAAGACTAAATGCTCGTCCGGAAGATCGGATAAAATGCTTAAATCATGTAACTTCTGGGTGAAATACAGACTCCAATTTTTTTATAATGCACACACAGACCATATATATACCATCAACGGCCAAACTATCTCCCAACGCATTACATGGTAGTGCGTGGTCGTTCGTCAACGTCATGGTCGTGCGCCTTTTCGACAAACCCGACTAGAGGCCTAGCCCTGGCCTAGTCTTAGCTTAGCCTTAGCCTAGGTCGGACTAGGTGTATGGCAACATTTACACAAGTTACAGCCACTGGCTATAGCCACTTCCTAGAAGTAGAATGTACACATACCAAATCAAATGGATTTGAATAGTTGTCCCGCTTCTTTTTACGATTTCCTCGTTTACACGGTTCAGGGAGATCGTCTACGTCATCGTCTACCACCTCCTCTCCATCGCCGTAACTGGCTTCACCGGACGAGCCCCTCACTGAACCTGGGATCACGATGTCTGTACTTCCATGTAATTTTCGCAGAGCTCTGGACGACATATTTAAATGTCAGCATACGAGGGGATACAATTATTTTCATGGAACTTCTCTGACCATGATTAGACCATATTTTATTATGTTAAATATGTTAACAGATTAAAATACTGTCAGTCTGTTTGCACCATTTCGCGTCACCGGATATTTTGCAGCGGAAGTGCTTGGAACTTGTGAAGTGTCGCCCCTTGTGGAACTGCAAGACACCACAATCTTGTTTTTGGGACGTGATGATCGTTCACCATGCTGTCATCAAAGTTAAAAACCTTAAACAAATTATGTCGGTACCAACCGCAGGTGATAGGTAGTATGTTTACACAGGCAACATCTCACAGATGCGTATCATGCAGTTCAATGTTGGCAGTTCACCATAAAGAGAAAATAAGGGCACGATGGGTGAGGAAGACCGAACGATTCATGAATAAAATGTCAACCAAAGTTAGCAGTGGCGAAGGTGCAAAAACGTCGCGGTACGTGTGTTGATGTTTCACTTGAAATAGTGTCTTGCTGAAACAATCATTGTCAATTCTAGTAATACGGTCGCCTCCGTATTTGACATGTCAAGCCTGGGCGATAATATATCAAACACGCGCACCGTCCAAATGTCATCGTCCATCCTCGTAGTCAACGTCATTCCGTGAGGTGGCGCCACCATTTGTCGCGCACAACAGCCTGTGTCCAAATAAACTGTGGACCCCCGTTATAAAGAATATGATTGGCTAACAATGAAATTGACTTTTAAGCTAACTCATCAATTATGATCAAATAATCTTTTTTAGTTTTAGTAAACGTTCAGTTTATAAGAAGCGTTCAAATCAACTTTATATTTCCACTACATAACAGTTACATTTGCATAAGTCACACAGTAACCTAAAACAAAATTAATATTTAGCCTGTATTCGTTTTGCTTTCTGTTCTGCCACCCTTCACTACCAGTACCAGTTGGTGCTTTGGTCGAGAAGTGAGAGCTCATCTTGCATGAACAAGGCTGTGCCCAGCCACTTCTCCAGTTGGCAACAACAGCCGAAATAAACATTAAATCAACAGAGGTTGTGCAGACAGTGCAGTTAATAACAAATTCAACATCTAGGCTGACAGTCAATATATGCTGTACATAGCAACTGAAATATGTTTTGAAATATATATGAATTAGCTGCAACGCTGTGATGTAACTAGTCGCTAACTTTAAGGTGGCCGTAACTTGGGTGCCTAGACTGTCATTAGCAACATATTTCAACTTATTGTACTGATCTTGTTTCTTGTAGCAAAAAGAAGTGGCATGATTCCGGAGCTTCTACGGTTGGTATTACATAAGAGTTCCTATTTTGACTGTCCATGTTGACTTATATTGTCACTATTACATTTAAATACCTAAAAATGTACCCTCATATTGCAACACGGAACTTATATTTCCAGAGTGCATGTTAAAGTAATATTTGAAAAATTAAAGCTGAAAGGCAGAATTAATAAATTAAAAAACTAAAAAAATATTACATTCCCATTAATTCGACACAATTTGCAATGTATGTTGTTTACCAATGTATACATTTAAGGATTATTCTATTTATGAATATACAGGGTGTGTGGTAGGGGTCTCAACCACCCACCTTCCTCAAAATTATTTTTGTGCCAATCTCCCAACCATTTTTGTTGCCAAACTATTTTTAGAGTACCTTTTATTAGTCCTACCCAGTTTTGATAGAAACCTCGTAAATTTGTTGGGCCAACTTCCTGCCACAACCACCCCCAATATTGCTGCAGTACCATATTGTTGATGTTCACTAGATGCTGAGTGCATTATCGGTGGGCCAGCTGGGCGGTGAGCGCGTGCAGAAGGTAAGCGAGGGGAGTCTGAGACGAGCGAAACAGTTGAGTGTCATCTTCTCGCAGTACATCACCAGTATGATGAACAGCGGCGAAGTCTGTCCGGAACTCGTTGACCTCAACTTCGAGATCCAACGGGTTAGTTTCATGTTTTGACATTTAAAATGTGTATATGTTGTATGTTTTTATTTCCATTTCATTTTGAAAATAAAGGATTTAATAGTTTGGTGCAATGGAGATAAGCCAGCCTCAAGTTTAGGCAAACTGATGTAAAATAAAATTATATTTTACATGAATGGTTACTGTTATGAATATATTATAATGAATAATAGTTCAACAGTGTTATAATCTAATGGAGTTGTGTGTGAAATACATTTAGATGCAAATATTAAAGAACACCAGCTATGCTTTGTTTGATTTGAAGCTGCCTGGTATTGTTAGTTAAATCTGCTAGAGTTATTTTGTGTCATCTTTAGCATGTGCATAACATTTATGCATAACAGATTACTTACTCCATACTGAATGAATGACATTGCCTCAAGCAGCATAATTTGCCAGCACAGATCAAGTAAACATAAGGACAACTGTTGCACATTCTTTTGGCATTCTTAGTACCGGGTACATGTAATGAAAGTCTCCCCCCTTTGACATCAGCTGTATGAGGCCAACATGTACGGTATTAGTCTAGTGAATATAATTATTATGTCTATTTTAGGTGAAGATCACAACCGACTTCAGTGTGATAAACGTGTACTGGATGGCGTCAGGCACAGACGCTGATGACCGTATACAGACACTGCTGGATGCTTCTGCCTACAAGCTCAGGTTGGTTCCATGATCAATCCTCTTCATTTAATTAACCGAGATGACAGCTGGACTACTAGGCCCCATTGGAAGGCACTGGAATGGGGACAATCACTTCCAAATGTACACATGCACATTGCCTCCATGTAATTTCTAGCATCAAAATACTTTCTGTCAACTAAATAATTGCTCAGCAACAGGAAACCTTTGTTGGAAGGAGTCATTTATGTGACCACAGTGTGTCATGAGGTTGATTTATAGCAGGTGGTATAAACAGGTATTGTGGAACATGAATAATGATTAGTGTTTATGAAATCATCCTTGAATGGATAGATGATCCAGTATCTTGGTTCTTATTATTTGACATTATTTACCTCTCAAGAAACTTTTGTCCATTTGTATATTTCTGCATATTTCGACAACTTTGTGCGGTCTTCATCAGCAGAATGACGTTACGGGTGTGTCACGTGACACAAGCTGGAGGACTGGTTGACCAGGAGCTCCCACCAGTCCTTCTCCAGCGTGTATGTAACGACAGTGGTCATGTGAAATTACTTTTTAAAATTACTGCCTATCCAGATGCTTAAGACCATCACCTTTCCAGTTGGGTTGGTTTCTCTCACAAAGTATCAGCCTAAGTGACCGCCATCTTTTCAGGAAATATAAAAATTTGTACTTCCAAAACTAACAAAGCAAATTTTTAACATTTATGTTAATTTACGTTTTGAAAGGTGTCATCAACTTTGCATCTCAAGTGTAGAAACTAAACAGTACCATACTAAACCGTGTCTCCTTGTGTCTGCCAGGGGAGCCCTGATTGGCCTACACATCATTGGAGCCGTCCCTCCGATACAGTTTGTCAAAGACATGACAGCAGCTCGGCTCCAGGAAGTGGAGCAACTACTCCAGAAGGCCGACATGGGCCCTGATTTTGAGCCGACGCCTCTAGGTGACAGCATGCGCACCAACCCTCGACTTGACTACCACCGGCTGTCCATTCAGAATCGACTTGCGAGCGTCACGCACCGCTTCGAGGAGCAGACGTTGGAAGACTTTGGAGAGACACGGGAAGGCCCGAGTGGAAGCGTGGAAGTCATGGGGAAAGGATACCCACTGACTGAGGGGAGGCAACAGCTGTCGGGCATGCACCGCGATGATTTCGGTCAGGCATCGACCAATTTCCATGAACGCATACAGAAGTCTGATGGTAGTGGCTATGGTGTAGGAACACAGGTGACTTCTGATGAAGCCATCGGGTGTGAAGCTCTTGATGAGTCCATTAAGATAGCACTGCGGGATGATCTGTATGATGTTCCACACACAAAGCTGACTCTCCAAGTACTGAATGCTAAACGCAAGTCACGTGACAGGTCATATGACATGTCAGGTGACACCAGCAACCTGGAGACGCTGTTCAACAACAGTGACCTTGAAAAACTGCTGTCATCGAAACGAAGACAGCAGAAACATCTTATCAGGATAAGAGAGCGGCTTGCAGTCATGGACAATTCAGAGAATTATTCAGGAGATGCAGATAAATATGAGGACATTTATGTAATCGATGAAGAGGAGGATTTTATTGATGATGATGATGACTAGTTATGATGGAAGAATGAATTTGTGAAACATACCATGAATAGAATTAGAAGCAACTTTTATTGTCTGTACATTAGTGTTATTAATATACACTAAGAAACTTAACAGGCTACTAACTCAGTACTATTTTTAATCAAGACAAAATACTGATATGCTAGTATATACTAGTGTATATAAATTATATAGTCTGTACATGTGTAAAAAAATAACACAAGTATATTATTTTACTGCACAGTGTTGCAATTGATCATTGCTAAAATATTATTGCTTACAAATGGCCTTCAAAATTAAAGTTGAAATGATAATTGTTCCAAACATGGTGTATAAAACATTAAAATACAAAATGTTTATTTCTCTCACAAGACTACATAACTAGCTCGTTTTGTAAGGAACCACCCACACTATCACACACACACTAGAACAATAATGTTTTTAGATCATACATTGTATGTACTAGAAAAAATTATGTTAATAGATACAGAATCGCAACATCCTGTTGGCGCTATTCTAAAATGTCTTAAAACCCAACAGATGAGCCCAGGCAGGAGTACCAGAAAAAAAACTATTATTTACAGTGTCGGAGGGTTTCAGGTGACTAGAAGTACAAAGTAAAGAAACGTTAATATCATCATTGCACTGTGAAGATAAATCCTTCATGGCTGATATAAACTATCTAGAATGAAAGTGCTCTTCTGAGAAACTTTCATTAGAAACTTCCTGATTAATAAATGCACCAGTAGTGTCACCCTTAGTGTTTGGGCACAACCTCATTGCCATGGGGATATAAGTCATCAATGTTTGGGCACAACCTCATTGCCATGGGGATATCTGCCATCAGTGTTTGGGTACGACTTCATTGCCCATGCGTGCCATGGGGATGATCTGCTGGCGGTGTTCCAGAGACAGATGTTTCTCCACCAATGTATACATTGTCGTCTTCTCCGTCACAAACCTCTGTCTGAAAACATCAAAAAAAACATCATCATTTCTTCCTCCTTCAGCAGGACAAACCATGTCAGGTTTTTAAATATTAACCATGGCTTCAAAACTGATATATAGTTGTGTTCAAATTTATTTGAATGTGAAACTCGTAGTGCACTATTATACATACATAACAAAGTAAATAATACGTATATTGAGACTCGGTTGATGATCATCATTTAATTAACTGTTGGAAGCCACCATGTGTTTATAAGTTAACCTATACAACTGGTGTCCGTAACTGATCTGCCTGCAGTTTTTCAGTCCAGGTCACACTGATCATTAATATATTTTCCAAAGGGGTACAGCAGTTTTTCACAGTGATATGGTAGGGATTGGTTGTAGTAAACTATGAGGCATAATTGTGTGGATATCAGGAAGTTAACTAATTGTTCACGGTTGACAATTGTAATGGTCTGTAGTATGAAGTTTAATGTTCGTAGTATCGTTTCTATGATGGTGCAGTGCTGACCTCTTGAGGAGAAGTTCGACATCAGCCTCAAGAACGCTTCCTCGGTTGGCGTGTTTCGCATAAGCCGCAAGGTCTGACACCACATTCTTCCAGTAGATGTCAGCTCTGCAGAGGCAACAGTAACATGCATTGACTGTAGGACATTTTTACCTTTTCGTGTAACCATTATTACACTGTCAGCAAATGAATATGATTATTCATATAATTTTTGTTTTGACTGTTTATATTGTAGTCGATACTGGGCAACAACAAATATGCACAGGAATAATTAATAAGATTATGATTACTTTGCCTTTTTGACCATTGCTATTGATTACAAGTGCAATTGCTCAAAATTTGTAAACTGCAATGTCAGCTACTATGCTAACAATACAGAATACAAATACTCCAATCTCCACACCATTCATACATGTTGGGCCAAGACATCACTCACAAGTATCAGTTTAATCCGCACATTAATAACCAGCATATGAAAAATGTTACAATATTACAACCTATCACCATAACCCATGCCTAGCAAACATTTGACATTGATTGGGTGATTTGAACTTACACAACCCAAGCCTAGCAAACATTTGACATTGATTGGGTGATTTGAACTTGCACAACCCAAGCCTAGCAAACATTTGACATTGATTGGGTGATTTGAACTTGCACAACCCAAGCCTAGCAAACATTTGACATTGATTAGGTGATTTGAACTTGCACAACCCAAGCCTAGCAAACATTTGACATTGATTAGGTGATTTGAACTTACACAACCCAAGCCTAGCAAACATTTGACATTGATTGGGTGATTTGAAGTTACACAACCCAAGCCTAGCAAACATTTGACATTGATTGGGTGATTTGAACTTACACAACCCAAGCCTAGCAAACATTTGACATTGATTGGGTGATTTAAACTTACACTTTCTCGACCTCGTCGATGATGGTCCTGCTGAGTCGACTGTGCCTGCTGAAGTGTGTGAAGATGCTGCGAGTGAGACTGGTGGGGAGACGAGGGAAAGGAGGGTCGGCCTTCCTTCGCTGCTTCCCCGGGATCCTGCAATAACATAGCATCGTGAACCATCGAATGAATTTCTTCTCAACATATCCAAAGATTGGAATTACAGTGGAACCTCGCTTTAAGGTCACATCAACAATACAGCTGTTGCGCAATTAAGGTCACCCTAGGATAGTCTGAAAATAGACCCAAATTATTTCTGTAACGGTAAAATATTCAAAAGTAGTCGGCTAATACGGTCACCTCGTGGTTCACGTCACTTACACCCAGTCCCCACAGTGACCTTAATAGTGAGGTTCCCCTGTACCTTTCTTGTATTTGTTCACCTCTTTCAAGTAGGTTTATGTAGTATATATGACGTCCCAGACACCATCATACACATGTGATTGTTCATAGTTTCACTTGGCTCAGTTGCTTGAACCACATTACAGACTGGGAGGGAGTGAAAATAGTAGACAGCAAGACCAATAGAAACAAGACACATGAAAGAGGAAATGTAGGTACGAGAACGAGAAACGACAATCAACCAAGGGGACGTACGTCTGTCAGATGTGTACGATGACGTTATCCGACCGGGACATCGTATATACAAAGTCTACCTGGTAAGAGGAGAAAGCCTATCCATTTTTATAACAAGAAATTTATTCAGTAAAAATTAGCTATCCTAAAGAATGTTTGGTAATAATTAAAACATGCTTTCAGAAAAGCCAGTTCTACAAATGTTTTATGTGACCAAAACAATTTGTAACAATTTGCATTACGTTCAGTCATGCTTTCCAGACAATAATTCACACTAAGAATAATTAAAAAAATTGAATTACTTTGCTGAGGCAACTGGCAAAGTTAGTTTTCAAAACGTTATGACTAATGTAGGTCAATGTAAACTTACTCCTGCAAAACTGGGGAGTCGGGAGTGACAATTCTCCTTGAGACAGTTGGTGATTTCTTTTTTTCCCACAACCACGGCTCACTGTGGGTCACCTTCACTCTCGTGCGTTTCTTCGCCTTACTGCCGCTGTTTGTACGGCTCGGACTTCTACAGAGAAACACACAAGTTCATCATCCATCATAAATTCATAATTATATACTGCACCAACAATAAATGATTCCCAACATACTTGATACAATAAAAATCTGCTACTTTCAAATGTTTATCAGCCATAGTGTCATTGTGGAGTCAATTACACATCATTCTGTCCAGGTAACAGTGTAACACGTTGCTATGCTGAATCATACTTAGAGAAGAGTTGTAACGACAGGAACAGAACACACCCCATTGGTCTATGACTGATACGAAGAAGTAAAGAATGAAAGAACAATTAAGAGGTATTTTTAAGTGAACAAACCTCCACAAAATTGGAATGTTGGTCTTTCCCTTGGCAGCCTCGAAGATGTTAGGACTCTTGAACTGATGTGCAGTTATCGTCGATCTGTCGCCTCTTGACATGTCAACGTCACTATGTCGTCCACGAACAGAGTTGACATGATCATCACCGAGACCGCTATCGCCAACAGTGGCGCCACCTGTCGTCACACTATCCATCTGATCCATACCGCCGTAAACGTCTTGCGTCTGTTGTCGGAAATAACTCAACAGACTTTTGTTGTAGTTAGTTTCTTCCTCATTGGTTCCCATCTCCCCTTCCCCTGGGTCACCGTCGCTGACCTGGTCGACGTCTTCTTGCATGCTTCCTCCTCGCTTTCTTCTATTATCTCGTGATACCCCAACTGACCCTGTAGCCGTAATTGACACTGACATCTTTGACACAGACTTTTTTGACGTCGATGCTGGTGTCTTTTTCAAAGAATTTGGTGACAATGATGTTCTCTTTTGTGTTGACACTTGCCTTGGTGACAATGATGTTTGCCTCACTGACATGTGCCTTGGTGACAACGATGTTTGCCTTGGCGACAGTGACATTTGTCTTGGTGACAATAACGTCTGTCTTGGTGACGGTGACATTTGCCTTGCAGATAATGACGTTTGCCTCAATGACATATGCCTTGGTGACAATGACTTCATTGACATGGACTTCTTTGGCAATGACTTCTCTGACAATGACTTCTCTGACACTGATGCTGGCGTCTTTTTTAAAGTAGCTTTTCGTGGCAATGACATTTGCCTTGGTGATAGTGGCATATTCCTTGGTGACAATGGTGCTTGCACTGATGACGATAATATCTGCCTTCGTAACAATGACAACTGCCTTGGTGATTGCCTTGGAGACTGCCTCGCCGACAGTGACCGTTGCATTGATGACAATTGCGACTGTCTTGATAATGTTTGCTTTAGTGACAATGATGATTGCCTTCGAGACAATGGTGTTTCCCTTCGTGACAATAGTGACCGTCTTTGTGACAATGGTGTTTCTCTTTGTGACAATGGTGTTTGTCTGGGTGATAAGGGTGTTTTCTTTCGTGACTGCCTTGGTGACATCGATTGTTTTCTTTGTGACAGTGGTGACAGCCTTGGTGACACTGGCGCTCGCCTTTGTGACAATATCTGTTTTGGTGATAATGGTATTTTCCTTGGTGACAATGACATTTGTCTTCGTGACAATGACGTTTGCCTTGGTGACAGAGATACCTTCTTTGAGGTCGACCTCCCTGACACAGATGCCCCAGGTGACCGCTGCGACATCCTTAGTGCCATGGAATGCCTCGGTGATAACGCTCCCACTGGTGTTTTTGATGTCCTCGATAATACTGATGCCCTTGGTGACAGTGATGCCCTTGATGACACTGACGCCCTTGATGACACTGACGCCCTTGATGACACTGATGCCCTTGATGACACTGGTGACGCTAACGATGTTTCTGGTCGGGTGTGTCTGCGCGACAGTCGAGATAGTTCCTTGACAGAACTCTGGAAACATCAGCCGTAAACATAATTAAATTTGGCTGGGGTCTGTCAACGCTTATTAACCATACGAACTCTTTTAAGGCCAGACAAGGCAGGTAGATGGGGTAATTTATTATTTTAAGCAAACAGTCCCAATTATTCTGCTCTAAGTAAAAATTAGGTCGTTCTGAGTAAAAAATATATTGAACTTTTTGACCAGATCCCCCGTTTCCATGGTAACAAACACAATGGCCACAATCTTGAGAAAATAAAAATATTGGCAAATTTTGAAACACTGCCATTCTTTTTTGAGCAAATATATATTTATAACTCTTGCAAATCCATGTTCTGTATCCATTCTACTGCGCAGTGATCACAGCATTTGTCTAAATATGTTTTTTTATTAAAGCGAACAAAATTTGGGCAATAAATTGAGTTTATCTTTGAAATTATTGATGATTTTTATAGTGTGTGATCATAACGCAGAACAGAATTGGCTGACTGCAACATTCAATACCTTATCTATACAACATTATTACTCCCAGAGATAACCTTTTTCCAAATGCAGCATTTAAAAAAACACATTTTTTTCAGAAAATAGCCATCAAAGATTGGATAATGGATTTGATTACTTGATATCATATAGAGGTATGTTATTATTATTCATTGATAATAAACATACAAATCTATCATAATCTGGCAGAAGACCATGTTGAATTTTTTTTGTCAAACAATATTATTTCACCTGCCATGTCTTGCCTTAACTTAATGAGTAATAGAAGCAACTTCATAGCAGCAGTTGAAACACATGTAATAATATCCAGTGAAGATTACACAAATTTAAAACTTCCACAATTTTAATGAACACAATAATGAATATAGTGGAATGGCAACTCAGATTGAAAACTATGTAATCCTTCATGGACTAGGGTACTGCATAATGCCCCAGATAGTTGGGACACTACTTGACCCTAGCTGACCAATCCAAGGCGATCAGACGCCCGACTCAACAAGGGAATCGAGGGCGGACCAGCATGGGAACAGTCATACCTCAGGGCTTCAATGTCATCATTGTTGCTTGGAGATCTTGGAAAATATCTATGCACATAATAGTAAATAAATTGTTATTGCATCTCCATCAAATAATTGATGTGGAGCAACATACTCTGCCATATATAATAGTATAGTGTCATAAAAGAACATTACGTTATGGGGTGGTCACATGTTTTGGTGACCGGTGGCGTAATGGCCCCACTTATAGGTTTAGGCTAAATATTGATACAATGTAACTCTTCAGCAGGTAGTTGGGATTATAGTTAGGTGAATGAATGGTGTGCTTGGTTAGTACGGAACGGTGCCTAAGGTTTACTGTGATTACAGTAGTAATGATGTTGTATATATCTATAACAATACTGCTAATGCTGTATATGCCGAAATGTGGGCTCTGTCAACCTGAGGGACAGGAGACTAGTATGGGCTCAGTTACAGGCCTGGCCTTGGGATGTAGAGCCCACATTTCTCTCTCTAACTTAATCTCTTAATAAACGTCATTCATTTGGCCTTCTTTCATCACTATTCATGACTTGTGTTGGTGCTTGCATAAATGAGAATATGCGTTCCTTGACAGAACTCTGGAAACATCAGCCGTAAACATAATTAAATTTGGCTGGGGTCCGTCAACACTTATTAACCATACAAACTCTTTTAAGGCCAGACAAGGCAGGTAGATAGGGTAATTTATTATTTTAAGCTAACAGTCCCAATTATTCTGCTCTAAGTATAGATTAGGTCGTTCTGAGTAAAAAATATATTGAACTTTTTGACCAGATCCCCCGTTTCCATGGTAACAAACACAATGGCCACAATCTTGAGAAAATAAAAATATTGGCAAATTTGGAAACACTGCCATTCTTTTTTGAGCAAATATATATTTATAACTCTTGCAAATCCATGTTCTGTATCCATTCTACTGTGCAGTGATCACAGCATTTGTCTAAATATGTTTTTTTATTAAAGCGAACAAAATTTGGGCAATAAATTGAGTTTATCTTTGAAATTATTGATGATTTTTATAGTGTGTGATCATAACGCAGAACAGAATTGGCTGACTGCAACATTCAATACCTTATCTATACAACATTATTACTCCCAGAGATAACCTTTTTCCAAATGCAGCATTTAAAAAAACACATTTTTTTCAGAAAATAGCCATCAAAGATTGGATAATGGATTTGATTACTTGATATCATATAGAGGTATGTTATTATTATTCATTGATAATAAACATACAAATCTATCATAATCTGGCAGAAGACCATGTTGAATTTTTTTTGTCAAACAATATTATTTCACCTGCCATGTCTTGCCTTAACTTAATGAGTAATAGAAGCAACTTCATAGCAGCAATTGAAACACATGTAATAATATCCAGTGAAGATTACACAAATTTAAAACTTCCACAATTTTAATGAACACAATAATGAATATAGTGGAATGGCAACTCAGATTGAAAACTATAATATAATCCTTCATGGACTAGGGTACTGCATAATGCCCCAGATAGTTGGGACACTACTTGACCCTAGCTGACCAATCCAAGGCGATCAGACGCCCGACTCAACAAGGGAATCGAGGGCGGACCAGCATGGGAACAGTCATACCTCAGGGCTTCAATGTCATCATTGTTGCTTGGAGATCTTGGAAAATATCTATGCACATAATAGTAAATAAATTGTTATTGCATCTCCATCAAATAATTGATGTGGAGCAACATACTCTGCCATATATAATAGTATAGTGTCATAAAAGAACATTACGTTATGGGGTGGTCACATGTTTTGGTGACCGGTGGCGTAATGGCCCTACTTATAGGTTTAGGCTAAATATTGATACAATGTAACTCTTCAGCAGGTAGTTGGGATTATAGTTAGGTGAATGAATGGTGTGCTTGGTTAGTACGGAACGGTGTCTAAGGTCTACTGTGATTACAGTAGTAATGATGTTGTATATATCTATAACAATACTGCTAATGTTGTATATGCCGAAATGTGGGCTCTGTCAACCTGAGGGACAGGAAACTAGTATGGGCTCAGTCACAGGCCTGGCCTTGGGATATAGAGCCCACATTTCTCTCTCTAACTTAATCTCTTAATAAACGTCATTCATTTGGCCTTCTTTCATCACTATTCATGACTTGTGTTGGTGCTTGCATAAATGAGAATATGCGTTCCTTGACAGAACTCTGGAAACATCAGCCGTAAACATAATTAAATTTGGCTGGGGTCCGTCAACGCTTATTAACCATACAAACTCTTTTAAGGCCAGACAAGGCAGGTAGATAGGGTAATTTATTATTTTAAGCTAACAGTCCCAATTATTCTGCTCTAAGTATAGATTAGGTCGTTCTGAGTAAAAAATATATTGAACTTTTTGACCAGATCCCCCGTTTCCATGGTAACAAACACAATGGCCACAATCTTGAGAAAATAAAAATATTGGCAAATTTGGAAACACTGCCATTCTTTTTTGAGCAAATATATATTTATAACTCTTGCAAATCCATGTTCTGTATCCATTCTACTGTGCAGTGATCACAGCATTTGTCTAAATATGTTTTTTTATTAAAGCGAACAAAATTTGGGCAATAAATTGAGTTTATCTTTGAAATTATTGATGATTTTTATAGTGTGTGATCATAACGCAGAACAGAATTGGCTGACTGCAACATTCAATACCTTATCTATACAACATTATTACTCCCAGAGATAACCTTTTTCCAAATGCAACATTTAAAAAAACACATTTTTTTCAGAAAATAGCCATCAAAGATTGGATAATGGATTTGATTACTTGATATCATATAGAGGTATGTTATTATTATTCATTGATAATAAACATACAAATCTATCATAATCTGGCAGAAGACCATGTTGAATTTGTTTGGTAAAACAATATTATTTCACCTGCCATGTCTTGCCTTAACTTAATGAGTAATAGAAGCAACTTCATAGCAGCAGTTGAAACACATGTAATAATATCCAGTGAAGATTACACAAATTTAAAACTTCCACAATTTTAATGAACACAATAATGAATATAGTGGAATGGCAACTCAGATTGAAAACTATATAATCCTTCATGGACTAGGGTACTGCATAATGCCCCAGATAGTTGGGACACTACTTGACCCTAGCTGACCAATCCAAGGCGATCAGACGCCCGACTCAACAAGGGAATCGAGGGCGGACCAGCATGGGAACAGTCATACCTCAGGGCTTCAATGTCATCATTGTTGCTTGGAGATCTTGGAAAATATTTATGCACATAATAGTAAATAAATTGTTATTGCATCTCCATCAAATAATTGATGTGGAGCAACATACTCTGCCATATATAATAGTATAGTGTCATAAAAGAACATTACGTTATGGGGTGGTCACATGTTTTGGTGACCGGTGGCGTAATGGCCCCACTTATAGGTTTAGGCTAAATATTGATACAATGTAACTCTTCAGCAGGTAGTTGGGATTATAGTTAGGTGAATGAATGGTGTGCTTGGTTAGTACGGAACGGTGCCTAAGGTCTACTGTGATTACAGTAGTAATGATGTTGTATATATCTATAACAATACTGCTAATGTTGTATATGCCGAAATGTGGGCTCTGTCAACCTGAGGGACAGGAGACTAGTATGGGCTCAGTCACAGGCCTGGCCTTGGGATGTAGAGCCCACATTTCTCTCTCTAACTTAATCTCTTAATAAACGTCATTCATTTGGCCTTCTTTCATCACTATTCATGACTTGTGTTGGTGCTTGCATAAATGAGAATATGCGTTCCTTGACAGAACTCTGGAAACATCAGCCGTAAACATAATTAAATTTGGCTGGGGTCCATCAACGCTTATTAACCATACAAACTCTTTTAAGGCCAGACAAGGCAGGTAGATAGGGTAATTTATTATTTTAAGCTAACAGTCCCAATTATTCTGCTCTAAGTATAGATT
The DNA here is from genome assembly GCA_963995525.1 of Escarpia spicata. Lineage (NCBI taxonomy): Eukaryota > Metazoa > Annelida > Polychaeta > Sabellida > Siboglinidae > Escarpia > Escarpia spicata. The sequence continues at coordinate 16,888,447 of OZ023214.1, read as the reverse complement.
AGGTCGTTCTGAGTAAAAAATATATTGAACTTTTTGACCAGATCCCCCGTTTCCATGGTAACAAACACAATGGCCACAATCTTGAGAAAATAAAAATATTGGCAAATTTGGAAACACTGCCATTCTTTTTTGAGCAAATATATATTTATAACTCTTGCAAATCCATGTTCTGTATCCATTCTACTGTGCAGTGATCACAGCATTTGTCTAAATATGTTTTTTTATTAAAGCGAACAAAATTTGGGCAATAAATTGAGTTTATCTTTGAAATTATTGATGATTTTTATAGTGTGTGATCATAACGCAGAACAGAATTGGCTGACTGCAACATTCAACACCTTATCTATACAACATTATTACTCCCAGAGATAACCTTTTTCCAAATGCAACATTTAAAAAAAAACATTTTTTTCAGAAAATAGCCATCAAAGATTGGATAATGGATTTGATTACTTGATATCATATAGAGGTATGTTATTATTATTCATTGATAATAAACATACAAATCTATCATAATCTGGCAGAAGACCATGTTGAATTTGTTTGGTAAAACAATATTATTTCACCTGCCATGTCTTGCCTTAACTTAATGAGTAATAGAAGCAACTTCATAGCAGCAGTTGAAACACATGTAATAATATCCAGTGAAGATTACACAAATTTAAAACTTCCACAATTTTAATGAACACAATAATGAATATAGTGGAATGGCAACTCAGATTGAAAACTATGTAATCCTTCATGGACTAGGGTACTGCATAATGCCCCAGATAGTTGGGACACTACTTGACCCTAGCTGACCAATCCAAGGCGATTAGACGCCCGACTCAACAAGGGAATCGAGGGCGGACCAGCATGGGAACAGTCATACCTCAGGGCTTCAATGTCATCATTGTTGCTTGGAGATCTTGGAAAATATTTATGCACATAATAGTAAATAAATTGTTATTGCATCTCCATCAAATAATTGATGTGGAGCAACATACTCTGCCATATATAATAGTATAGTGTCATAAAAGAACATTACGTTATGGGGTGGTCACATGTTTTGGTGACCGGTGGCGTAATGGCCCTACTTATAGGTTTAGGCTAAATATTGATACAATGTAACTCTTCAGCAGGTAGTTGGGATTATAGTTAGGTGAATGAATGGTGTGCTTGGTTAGTACGGAACGGTGCCTAAGGTTTACTGTGATTACAGTAGTAATGCTGTTGTATATATCTATAACAATACTGCTAATGTTGTATATGCCGAAATGTGGGCTCTGTCAACCTGAGGGACAGGAGACTAGTATGGGCTCAGTCACAGGCCTGGCCTTGGGATGTAGAGCCCACATTTCTCTCTCTAACTTAATCTCTTAATAAACGTCATTCATTTGGCCTTCTTTCATCACTATTCATGACTTGTGTTGGTGCTTGCATAAATGAGAATATGCGTTCCTTGACAGAACTCTGGAAACATCAGCCGTAAACATAATTAAATTTGGCTGGGGTCCGTCAACACTTATTAACCATACAAACTCTTTTAAGGCCAGACAAGGCAGGTAGATAGGGTAATTTATTATTTTAAGCTAACAGTCCCAATTATTCTGCTCTAAGTATAGATTAGGTCGTTCTGAGTAAAAAATATATTGAACTTTTTGACCAGATCCCCCGTTTCCATGGTAACAAACACAATGGCCACAATCTTGAGAAAATAAAAATATTGGCAAATTTGGAAACACTGCCATTCTTTTTTGAGCAAATATATATTTATAACTCTTGCAAATCCATGTTCTGTATCCATTCTACTGTGCAGTGATCACAGCATTTGTCTAAATATGTTTTTTTATTAAAGCGAACAAAATTTGGGCAATAAATTGAGTTTATCTTTGAAATTATTGATGATTTTTATAGTGTGTGATCATAACGCAGAACAGAATTGGCTGACTGCAACATTCAACACCTTATCTATACAACATTATTACTCCCAGAGATAACCTTTTTCCAAATGCAACATTTAAAAAAAAACATTTTTTTCAGAAAATAGCCATCAAAGATTGGATAATGGATTTGATTACTTGATATCATATAGAGGTATGTTATTATTATTCATTGATAATAAACATACAAATCTATCATAATCTGGCAGAAGACCATGTTGAATTTTTTTGGTCAAACAATATTATTTCACCTGCCATGTCTTGCCTTAACTTAATGAGTAATAGAAGCAACTTCATAGCAGCAGTTGAAACACATGTAATAATATCCAGTGAAGATTACACAAATTTAAAACTTCCACAATTTTAATGAACACAATAATGAATATAGTGGAATGGCAACTCAGATTGAAAACTATGTAATCCTTCATGGACTAGGGTACTGCATAATGCCCCAGATAGTTGGGACACTACTTGACCCTAGCTGACCAATCCAAGGCGATCAGACGCCCGACTCAACAAGGGAATCGAGGGCGGACCAGCATGGGAACAGTCATACCTCAGGGCTTCAATGTCATCATTGTTGCTTGGAGATCTTGGAAAATATCTATGCACATAATAGTAAATAAATTGTTATTGCATCTCCATCAAATAATTGATGTGGAGCAACATACTCTGCCATATATAATAGTATAGTGTCATAAAAGAACATTACGTTATGGGGTGGTCACATGTTTTGGTGACCGGTGGCGTAATGGCCCTACTTATAGGTTTAGGCTAAATATTGATACAATGTAACTCTTCAGCAGGTAGTTGGGATTATAGTTAGGTGAATGAATGGTGTGCTTGGTTAGTACGGAACGGTGCCTAAGGTCTACTGTGATTACAGTAGTAATGATGTTGTATATATCTATAACAATACTGCTAATGTTGTATATGCCGAAATGTGGGCTCTGTCAACCTGAGGGACAGGAGACTAGTATGGGCTCAGTCACAGGCCTGGCCTTGGGATGTAGAGCCCACATTTCTCTCTCTAACTTAATCTCTTAATAAACGTCATTCATTTGGCCTTATTTCATCACTATTCTTGACTTGTGTTGGTGCTTGCATAAAAGAACATTACGTTAAAACTATAGAAAATACTAACTTTATTAATGGCATGCTGATAAATAACCATGTGACTTTTTGCGAAAATTGACTTTTCACATAAAACTGTAGGGAACATTATCTTGTTCTCATGTAACCACTAAATGATATTCTAATTATGTTACATAAAATGTCCCGTAAAGATACATGTAAAAAAAAATAGTTTTGGTCTACTGGAACACTAGCTTTTTCACTTACAAGGTTTTATCAGCATGCCATCAATATGTGATAACATTAAAAGACAGAGCAGACCTGGGATGGAAGTACTCAATACTTGTGTACTCGAGAACATTTTTGAAGTACTCGTACTAATAACATTTATGGGTCATGGATTCATACTCGTATTCATTGTACTCACATTTTACGAGTACCTCTGAGTACTTTCTCAATATATAATGGAGAAAATAAATTTATTTGTAATTTATTTATTTTGTAATTTATTTATTTGTAAATTTATAAACTGACACTTTTTTGAAATATTTAAATGTTCAACTTTAAAAAAACCACTGTTATTTCTGATAGAATACAACCTTACCATCCCTACACGTAGTACAGCCTCATTTTCTGATAACAATGACTATGATACCCAAACATGAAAACAGGCAGTACCTTTTCCCAGTCAGAAACACCCTGTTAAGCAAACAATAATTGTAGGCTATCAGTTCAGGCCATAAATCTATTTGTTTAATTAAGCCACCAGGATGTCCATAAAGTGCCAATTTGCAGTTAACCCACCAGTTAGACAGGAAATGCCTTTGATGTAATCTGGCAACCATGCCACTTGGCACTGGCCGACAGTGCTAACTGCTAAGAACAAGAACTGCCAGTCTTCCTCTGTAGAAGTAAGGTGATGCACCAACCACCTCCTCAGACAACTCTGCCATCACCATAGAGGTGAGCGAATACCTCAGTCAGCCATGTACACATCATCACAGTGACCCACTGCAGTTCTGGAAGTGTCAACGGAACAATTTTCCAACTCTGGCTCAGTTGGTTAGTTCCTGGGTATTTAGCATTGCCAGGAAAGTATTCTGCCCTGAACGGTGCAGCATGAAAGACTCAACCTTATGTTATTATTTAATATATAAATATATTTTTAATGTACTCTTTTTTACTCATACTCGTGAAAATGTACTCGTACTCAGCTTTTAGCAATGTACTTGTACTCATCCATCGTCAATGTACTCGTACTCATGAAAATGTACTCTGTCCCAGGTTTGCAACACTGTGATTAAAATAGTGTACGTTTTTTTTATATAATCCCAAAATAGTTCTGAAAGAGGTTCATCTTAAGAGGCTTCACTGCTGGCTTCATTCGCAGAAACATTGCAGTCATAACTTTAATTTCATACATGTTCTTTCTCACCTTATTTTTGTCATTTTCTTTGTTTCCATCTGGTGAGACAGTTTTGTTGCCAAGAGATACATCAGTATTTGGTTCCACTATAAACAGAAACAGCACAAAGTAACCAGATGCTAAACACGGGCAATGAAAGGTAGACTGTAAAAAGGGAAGATCTTTTACAGCGCAATATCCATCCTTAGACTGCTCAAAGCGCTTAACTCTGGCAGACCTGTTCAGTCGAACATCATCTCGACTTCTCTGGGAAGCATTCAGCAATTAATGCATGAAGACTACTCGTACACAAATATCCACCACTGTCTATAGCCTGGTATTCATTCATACAGCTGAGTGAACTGGAGCAATGTAGAATAAACGAACTTGCCAATGGTTTGAAATGGTAGCACATGATTCAAACGCAGGTTGTCTCAATCGAGAATACGATGCTCTAGTCAATGCGTTCCACAAGGTAAAACATATACAATGGGACAGCAACTCAGATTGAAAACTACACAATCCCTCATGGACTAGGGTACTGAACTGTGCCCCAGTTAGTTGGGGCACTATATGACCCTAGCTGACCAATCCGAGGTGATCAGATGCCCGACTCAACAAGGGAATCGAGGGCAGACCAGCAAGGGAACAGTCATACCTCAGGGCTTCGGTATCATCATTGTTGCCTCACTAAACCATTGGTCAAAGGTACTTCCTCAGCTCATTTATTTAATATTAATCAAGCTGAAGGATATCAGCAGCTAGGATTGACTGGGAGGAGATACACTGACAGCACCTCTCAGCTAATGTATTAATATACATGTATGTGACCCATCTTAACAAAGTGAGTCACATGTCAGATTTGCTCAATATTGAGTTATTAGTACCATTGGAAAGAGCAGTCTCAGCTTTCATACGGTGTATCACACAAGAAGGTATCTCAATTACAACTGCAGTTACAACTGGCAAAATATGTGGGGTTGAAACATTTTTGTTATGTTTCATGTAATGTACCTTAGTTACCATGGACACGTCTTGCTGAAATGTTGATCAATTGAAGATAATGGTATTCTCTAGTCATTCTGGTAATGTTAAAACAAGATCCCTGTTGGAAAAATTAGTAATTAACTCTGCAGCACTATTATACCTTATATGGACAGATCTGAACGACATTTAGACCACTCAAAGATAATGGCATCCTCATGACATTATATTAATATACAAACAAAACCTTTGTCAGAAGTAAATTAGCAACAAATTAATTACTTGTGTAATTACTGATATTTAAACTGTGTAGAGATAATTATCACTAGTGGTAAGAATTTTATTTTATATATTGTTTTAAAACAACTTATTCAGATTTATGAAAAAATGTCAATATGGTGAACATTTTTGTAATCTTCATAATAAAAATACAAGTACAACAGATTGTCATATTTAATACAAATTTTAATACTAAAGAACAATGTAACTACAAAACGACAACAGATCGGTGACAACATCCAGTAAGTCAAGTGTAGCTTCCAGACTGGTCACGTCCTCGCTTGCGTAGTGTCAGCACAGCGCCCACGGGTGCAGGTAACGGGTTCCCTGGCCCTGTCAGTGTCTCGTCCCCTACACTGCCTGCTTAAGTGCTGCAGAGGTAATTTGTCGTTGTGGCTCCTGTTCACCAAACGGACCAACAACAGAGGCAGTCTCCACTCTCCAGCGACGCCAGTCTCCTGCTAACTGGGCGGCCCTGTAATAGCGGCACCCTCCTCGGCTGGGCTTGTACAGAGCACACCTTTGAACTTTGAAGCCACACTGAATGCCATTGTTAGCTTCTTTATTTACCACTATCTGGGTCAACAGTGACGCGGTGAATATGCACAGTGCGCCTGCGTGCATGGAGAATTATTCGAATGACCTCTTCACTGAACCAATGCGAGAAACCTCCTGGGTCACATGGTTGCCATTGCTGCCACGTGATCCGAACTTGTTTACACATCTCGCATTAAAGGGGGAGTCTCCATCACCTTCTGTAGGTCACAGTTCGCAGTTATTAGCATATTTATGCCAATACTTGAAAAGATGAGGTATCAAGCTTCGCGAGGATACCCGATTTGTTGGGAAACATCTCCAAAATGGCGGCAAAGAATGCAATTAGCAGCATTGTCAGCTTTGTTTTGTGGAAATCAAGTGGAACACTTCACACGGCTCCTCAAAAATGACATTAAAATACATAAAACATAATTAATTAGAGTAACAGTGGTGGCAATCGATAAAACGAATATTAAGGAATCATATTCAGGGGAAACCTCAAAATCGGTGGATTAACGATTTTTTTTTACATAAACAGCATTTACGGAAAATCAACATCGTCGACATCCGACTAATTTGGTTAAGATGGGTCACATATAGACTGTGTTTCAACCCATTTTATAATTGTATTTGTTGCTGCTAACTGATACAAACCTGCCTCTTCCTCCTCTCTCTGTGGCGTGTCTTGTGGTCGATGCACTTCCGCAGTCACAATAATGGTCGATCTTGGTCCTATGCAAACATCAATGACGTATCTATTAATTTATACTATGAGTATCTCATCCAGAAAATGCAGTTCGAAACTCTACCACAGATTGCCATGTCTTGTGCTACACAGACTCGTATCAACTAAAAATGTATATATTATTATTTATTCAGTTTCACATTTAACAGTGAAATGAGCCAGAAACTGTTTTAGTAAGTAAGTACTAAGTAGTAGTAAAAGCTTTGAACTATTATGACCATGTCATGCGTTACGTGGTGATATTCAATGGGCCATCACCCACTTCACTCTTACATCTATATTTATACAGCTTTAGATCAAATAGATAATTCACAACAATAAATTGTAAATACAGTAAACCTCACTTACGTTGGATTCTGCTAAGTCGGACCTTTGTTCAGCTCGGACAAAATTCTGAGGAACGGTTGATTTGTAATGTATTTCCCATAAAAATCGTCTAAGTCGGATTATGTAAGTCAGATCTTCACTATTTGATCCGAGATAACGTGTTTTTCTTTGCCTAAGTCAGATCGCAGTATTCAACAAAAAACACTTGGTTGCTTGGAGTACATGTACCAGATGAACTAAAAAGTGAAACGGCTATTCCACTTACGCAGAGCAAGACGACTGACATTTATAATCAATAATAATTATTAAGGCCACACCAATTTTATTGTTAGGATTATGGATTTTTTATACATCTTTGTTAGGGAGGATACATTAGCCTCGTATAAAAACTTACTAGACACATACTTTTATGAAAGTTTAATAAAAGTTGTAGAATTTAAAATAACAAGTACTGATAACAAGACTTGGCAGGTACCATTATGGTCTGTTACAGCCATAAATGGGTAGATTAGAGGCAATATATACCTTGCTGTGATAATATTAATTTGACTGGCATAATTAGGATTTGATTATCGTACCTCTAAATATAACTATATTATTCTATTCCAAAGTAATGCAATGCGATGCTGACTATGCAGGCATTGAAGAGAGTGTCTACAACCCGTTTTCCTAGTGTGTCAACTTGATCTGACAATGTTCAGATTTTTGCATGTAGATAGAATGAGTAACGCATTAAACATGCGCACGCTACTGGTTTCACCTGTGTTGCACTTTGGCAGTTTATTTTCTTTATTGGCATTTTGCATCGTGTCTAAAATGTCAGCCTTCGGTTTGCCCTTTTGCTTCATTTCGGTGGCACTAACGTTGTCATCATTCAAGAAAATAAATGTGTTAAACCCTGAATTACTCATGTAGCATCCGCAAGGATGGACGCCGTCATTTTGACAACAATCCGCACATTCGACGTCAACATTTACTTTCGATATTAGAGTGGCGTTGCTACATACACAGGAATTTATATTGTTGATCATGCCGGACAATTTAAATTTTGTTACTTCCTTTTGGGAAGCAGCGCCAAACTTAAGTTTCTTGATACAAAACCACACTGCAGCATATGGTTCAGGTTTAGATCAATTAATGACATGTTGGACTTTCGTGGATTCGTTGGATAGTAGACCGAAGATGCACGACAACCAATGAAACAGTGTTTAACATATAATGTTCGATATGATGTGTGTATGCTCGATTGGGTTAATACAAAAATCAATGGTTTGATAAAATTGGTGTCGCCTAGGCTATAACGTTAGAGATTCTAAATGAAGCACAAAACTGTTTTAATACTGCAAAATATTGTTTGTTGCTTGTGGACATCAACATATGTAGAATTACCGCAGTATCCAGACATTTTCAAGCACTATTCACGGGTATCAGAACTAACCTTTTTGAAATGATTCCAGCGATTGTGTAGCAATCTCAAACGCTGATAATCTAGGTCTGATTCGTTGAGATCGACTGCATCCAGGATGAACATGCCGAATGTCTTCAGATTCAGGTTCCAAAGTCAAAAGTTCAAGGAAGCTCTCTTCCCTTATGCTGAACAATAAAAACAGAACACATTAAGCAGCTAAAAAACGGTCAGCCAACTACACATCACAATGGCAAAAATCATGATAAATGTAACAATGAGTGTATGATGTAACAATCAAACAAAATTAGTTTGATGTTGTTTTGCCCTAATTCGATCTACAAACCAACCAATGATAATGCATTTAACAAATTACATGCAGAAACAGTGCAAAATATTGATAATGTGTTACCTTCTTTGTCTTCGCTTTGGAGCACTGTCAGAACTAGAAACAGTGACATCTAGGTAAGAAATGGATGCCTGGGTGACCACCACTGGAGTTTCTTCAACACCTACAGCAGGACATTAACCAGTCGCATCAAGGTAAGAAATGGATGCTTGTGTTACTGATGGTGGATGGCAACTTGCAGTGCTAACAAATCACCATTTTATGCACACACTGATCACCATAGCAATTTAGATTACTTTTGTGACGATTCACGATAGTTATGTTGATGATAATTATGTGCAAGTACCTGTGACAGACAAAAAACTTTCGGCAAGCATTGCTTTCACCTTGTTGTACGAAGGCTGAGATCATTGACCGAGGAGTTGGCTTGTGAACTTGAATAGCAGTTGATCGTAGACGACTAACAGTTGTGTTCCGACGAGAAGTCGACGTCATTGATTTATTGGAAGCTCGATCAACCGCAGGTGTTTGGGCAGAAGCTGCTCGCTTCCGTCTAGTTGGCAGTGTAGTCTTTGCAATTTGTAGGAACTGGTCAATCTACAAGGCAGTGTTAGCACACGTAAGGCCTTACTGCACACTGCATGTCACAAATCTGTCAACTGGTGTCGTAGTTCAAATACTGTACAAGAGTCATAATACTGTCATTTGGAAATAATTCAATTAAATGATACCAGTTTAATTATAATTGATGCCAACTGAAACCACAATTGCAAAGATACAATTAACCATAGAATTAACGTCAGTAATGACTGAATTTTTTTACTTACTTTTTGAATCGAATCGACCAAGTTGCATTCCAAAATCTGAGTCATAGACACTTAAAGTTAGGATAACTCAATAGGGTAGGAATTTACTGAATAGCTGAAAATTCCCAGACATTTTATTTATTAAGTTATTACTGTTAAGGTGGCTGCATCGGCTATTATATGCTTCTTTTGAATTAATCATTTCTAATATAAGTTTTGAAGATAAGCTAACCATTTTTTCTCAGAGTTTGCCTCAGATACTAAACAATACTCCAGACCAAAAAGAATTGATTTATTATGTTGTTTAGAGATATTTAAATGTGTTTAAAGACAATTGAAAAATATGTCAAAAATCACCTTAAAATTGCATTTTATTTCATTTTGAGAAACTCCCCAAGACAAATTTGTATGGTTGTAAGTAAAAACATGTTATTGACATTCAAACGGGGTTTTTTGTAAACAAATGCATATTAAGTTTGATACAGCTTCATAAACATTTTGCTAAGGTGTTGAAAGACAACAAAAATCCGTACTGCATTTTTGGCACGACCCCTTCACCAAACATAAAACCATCCCATGCAATTTTGGGTAAACACAAGTCGAGTTCATATGCCAAGTTATGGCTTTGTAAGTATTGTAGTTTTTATAAAAAAAGTTACATTAAGTAATACTTCCTGGTTGTTACCCATACTACAAATGTCACCCGATACTTATTTTTTGCTTAGAAATGTGACTTTTTTTACTGGCATGTGGCTTATTTCAACACAGTTTGACAGACACTTCTATTACTGAGATTTCCCGCCAAGTTGTCTCATGATATTGTGTTACGAAGGGCCATGTGTTGAACTTGTTGTGATAGACAAGATTGATTGACACCTGCTGGGGTCAGTCACGTGTCATTGCAAATGGCGGCTGAGGTCGGGCATTATCGGAGAATAAACAAAACTACTGCCAGTATTTGGTGATTTGACAGCGTGATGCATTTAGGTAATTATAATACAACAGCATAGTGGCATGAGAATAACCAGACTATTATGATCTGCATTCATGGTGAATGAATTTATGTTTGAACTGGGCTGACGCACACGTGATCGTCACTATGGAAACATCATCAGTTTCCAAGAATCGGAAAAGGGACTTTCCACAGACACACTGAAAATACTAGTTTTTAAAGGACTGATTGGTGACATATGGTGATAGTGCCTTGGTTTTTTAATAGTACACATGTTCATACTAACACCTACTAATGTTTAATGAAGAAAAAAATAAAGAAATCAACTGACTTGATACCCGGTGCAGCTACCTTAAGCATATGCCGCTTTTCTGCTGGTAGCATAGTCAGTCAGGTGTTTCTGTCTGCTTATATTTTAACAAATAGTTTGTTATTACGGAAAACTTGTAATTAGAAATGGCACAAATCTGTTTGGATTCAGAAGCATTTCAAATTATTATTTTGACATAGACCATAGAGATTGCAGTGCGGGTGAAAGCAGTACTGAATTTAGAAGTGAAGAGGATAGTGGCAAATTATGAGTTTTTGATAGGCCTGCCTGAGAATATGTCAGCATACAGTACATTTAAGTTTTAAAAATCACAATTACCTTTCAAGTTGCAGCCACCCTCCAAGAAAAACCTGATTGTAACTGTCATAATTATCAAACAATTATTAACAATACGTGGCATCTTGAAGCTTTTTGAAAATGCTAATTCTGATAAAAAGCCAATAACAAAAGTAGGTCGATTCTGACCATTTATAGGCCAAATTTTCTAATGAATCTAATTTGTTAATACCATGCTTACAGCAATGTGAGGAGTTAATTCAGAATTTGAGAGCCGTATGTTTCGTGTTGTCCTTTGTCCTGTACTCTTCCGTCCACCACTTCTCCGTCTTACTGTTGGTGGACCATCTCGAAATGAAGTAGATTGCGGTCGATTCCGGAGACCAGGTCTAAGAGGTGTCTTACTCGAGTGATGATGCTGAAGGAACTGATCAATCATACTCCTCGGAGTATCTCTCACTTCTTCTGTAGCCATCATTCTAAAGAACAACATAGTCATAGATGCAATAATAGTCAATTTTTATTTTACAATATTAAATATAATTATAAAATTAATAACTGTTAATTGATTTAGTTTGTTGTATTTTTTGGAATACATTATTTCAACAAACTTGGCTGGTGATTTAAAGTTTATGCCAAATGTAGAAGTTTAGCCTTTGCCTTTGGACTTAGACTAAGTCTAAGTCTTAGTCTAGATTAGTTTAGGCCTAATTTAATAAAAAAAGTTCTGACAGTTGTAGTTTGTTCTGATTAAAACAATCATACTATAGGCCTAACGGCTTTAAATAATCAGTAAGTTAGTCAGTACAAAAGCAGTAACGCAACATTATTTCATAACTGCTTTAGCCCAGTCTGTCAGCGTCAAGTCCCAGTCCCAGTGGGAGAACAATCTAAGTTTTTGTAACATTATTTAATTATATTATCGCTCACCTTTATGTCAAACTATCCGGCTGTCACGGTTCTGTTAACGAACAAACGTTAAAGACATGACAATTACATTACATTATTTAAAACATAGTATGTTCAGACACATTACACCTGTAAACGTTTATAAGAGCGCAAATGTATTCAAAACACAATTTCCGCTTCTCGTTACAATTCTCGCTTTGCAACATCTCGCGTGATTTCGTTGGCTGACATCAATTTTGTGAATTTGAAAACTTCCATGAGGTATTTTACCTGACCGGCAACAAAGTTTGTAACACGCATCAGCGACCTAACAAATTTACCGTGTGTGTTTGGGTGCGACGAGGCAAGAGGCAGACATGAGTGTCACAAAAATGCCCTGGGAGACTCTAGGAGAACAGTTTGTAACGCAGTACTATCAGATTTTCGACACCAACCGAGAGCAATTGGTCGCACTGTATCACGTATGTTTACGCTTATTTGTATATTTAATTATTTGGAATGTGTGCAATTGTGCTATTGGCAAATGACATATACTTCCTTTCATAATGCTTAGCAATTAAATATGTCATAGTGCTAACTGTTCCTAAAGAGTGCACGACGCCGACGCATCAGGCCATGTCCATCACGGCATGGTCACGGTGTGGCACTGGGCCTGTGGCCGTCGGCGAGGCCTGGACGTGAGGCATGGCTCGGGTGGATGTGTTATGTAATGCAATTGCATATTACAATTGCATACATACTGTCTTTTGTTCAATAGAGAGGTGGGCACTTCTGTAAAATCCGGGCCTACCTAAATTGTTCAGGGTCTGTATGGGGCCTTGAAATCCTTTAATTAGTTCACTGGTACTGGACTGGTAGCCATGGCGGTTTACCGCCATGGCTACTCATCTCAGCCTGATACCCAAGTTGTCTTATATCTGCAGGTCGTCCTGTTCATACAAACTGATCTTCCTTGACCAGTCACTTTTTTATGGTTATGGATGTTACATACTTAGATTTAGCAGCTCATGCATCTGTAGATCAAGAGGCAGTAAAAATATTCCACCCAGATTGCAGCCAGATCTGTTATTTGTTAGCATTCTGATGTGACTCCATCTTTTGTTGACCAGCCGTAAGGTCGCAGTCAATAGTCTGGTGCCAGTTCATTCTCGATTAAATATTCTTGAAATAGCCTTGAATTTGGTATCTGTCATTGTATACAGACCCAGATTGTGAAAAACAGCTGGAGAAACATGTTTAATAATGAAATATATAATGCTTAAATTTGTACTGATCAACCGATTGATTAGCTGACTGCTAAATATAACTGACTATAGTGCTTGCTGGGGGTCATGTAAGGTCGATGTGGCACACTGCTGACTCGGGTTACATGACTTGTGTGGTCAGATAAACTCACTTGTTAGGTCAGATATGGTCATAATATGTAATAGTGAAGTGTTGATGTTTGCAAGCTTTATGACGTGCAAGTTGTATAATCCATTCATTTGTTATTCCTGCAATAATTGTGACAACAAGTTGCAACCAAATAATAATGTGAATTAAGTTAAGACAGTCTGCAAGTGATGCTGTTCTTTGCAATGTGAAACTATTTAGTTAGATCATTAGATTTATACATCATCCATGAAATAAGTAAGTGGCAAAGGACATTGATTTGAGCTAATAAATGTATTTCAGCAGTCATAGCACCTGACTCTCGAAAGCTTTTAACACGTGTGGTTTTAGTAAATGCGTTTGGCACTATTTTCACATTTGATTTACCAACATATTCAAACTTTGTGATCCTTATATTGGTCTAGTCAGAAGCCAGTTGGAGTACTGCAGTGTTATTTAGAATCCTTGGCATATATTTTTGTTGACAAAATCAAACAGGCTAAACAAATAATTAAATATCTGTACAAATCCAAGATACAGTACTCCTATAACAATTATCGTACACTTTGGTGTCCAAATATTTGGTAAGCCCATAACATTTTTTTTCAATGAAAAAACAAACTCCGATAGGCGTTTCTGATTACGCCACTCAGAGGTATGTAGCAAATGGTGTGTGCAATACCACAATATAAAACAAAGTTAAATTCACAAACGTAGTTACCAACAGAATATTCATGACAATTTGTGATAACACATCTCTGTTGATGAACAATCACTTTCCACAGTTCCACTTCTTTGGCATAGTCTTTGGTCACAACAGTCCCAGAAAAGCCATTCACACTAACCACATAATTTTTTGTTTACATCATAACCATAAAATAAATGTCTCACATTTCATCTACTCTGAAATCAGTATCCAGTGATGTTTCCAGTTTATGTAGCCAATTTCAAGACAATAAAATCCATTAAAATAATATTGCTATTTTATCTATCGTATAGTAACCATGTCATGCTATTCCTTTGTTCATAAGAATACAGATTATAGTCATACTGTGTTCTACATGTGTGTTTATGGGATTTCATTGACTTGCATATTCTTGTGATTGTTTATGTTCATGGCATTTGACTGACTTTCTCTTGTGATCCAGCCAACGGCAATGTTCACGTTTGAAGAACACAAGGCACAGGGCCAGGATCAAATCAAAGACATACTGACAGTAAGTAGACTACTCATTGATCTGATAAACATTGCAGTTATGTGTCAAGATAAATTGATACTGCAGGATAAGCCTAAAATACAAACATGGCACTGTGGTTGATGTGATTTCATTGTCTGATTGATTATCTAGAGATGACCATGAGATCAATATACACAACAGCAAATATTTACTATATACAGTGTATTATGCATTTAAATTTGTATGCTCAGTGATACATTGTGATTATGAAATAACCATCACAGGGGAGAACCCTGTGTGGTGAGTTGCATATATTTAGATGGCCATTCAAAACAGTGTTGCAATATTTACTGAAAACATGAATGATGACATTTTTATTTTATTTGAGAGCATGGACCGAGGGTCAGATCCAGCAGACCCAGGGTTGTATAGTTGGTCCACTAAAGCCTAAAGGCAGATTTGAGCAGTTTAGCCACCTGATTAAATTGATGTGCAAGAATTGCCTTTATAAAGCCTCTCTGTTTGGTTGATTTCCAGAACAAGTTGAGGTTCTCACTTATCCAGCACATAGTAACAAAGATCGACTGTCAGCCGACACCGGAGAATGGCGTCATCATCCTCGTCACAGGAAGACTAAAGGTCAGTCGTTGTTTGCTTGCAAATGCATTCATTTTGTTCAACATCGGTTGAGTAGTGACTGGAACTTGTTACAGTCTGACACAGTTCTGTGTTGTGGTCAGTGTTTGACAGTTATTTGGCATATAGTGTAAGTTCGAACCATGTTATGTGTAAACTGTCTGTAGAAGCATAGGAGCTGTAAATGAGAAACTGAAATAATTTCCTTTGTGTTTCAGACGGACAATGACCCACCTCACGCATACAGCCAATTGTTCTACATCAAGCCCGCAAACGATAGCTTCTTTCTCTTTCACGACATCTTTAGGCTTTCAATTCATGACACGGTCTGATGGGAGTACACGCGTCGTTCAGATAGTATCAGACATCAACTGTCACGCCCCGGTCACCCGCAACGGACTAGATGTTATGTGTCGAATGTACACAGTACAGCGAGAACACCCCGTTCCGTGTCCTTTACGAGCTGCTTGTTATCTTGGCAATGATACCGATGCACCCGCAATAAATGTCCGTCCATTGTGGGTGTGGTGTCACAGCTGAGAGGTATCTGTACTAGTGACCGTTTGCTTTCTCATTGTAACCTAACGATGAGTAGCACCAGTGAACCATCTTGCAGTCTGCCACCATGCAATCAGATGTGACTGGAGCTACAAGTGAGTATCCCTTGCATCAAGACAACAAGTGGGTCTGAGAAGCGCAAATGTGCGAGTTTGGAAAGACGAGGCAATCTCGTAGACACCCTCATTAGCGGCGGACGGACTCCAGAAGCCATCACAAACATCAACAGGTTTTTCTGTAATATCATGTATGCATTTTCGCATATATGTTTTCCGTAATTAAATCATGTCTTACCATATGTACATAGAATACATGAGCATAATTAGATAGCTTGTTACTTATTTTTTAACGACGTGTAACTTGTTGTTAGGCTAAGGAAATTGTTTGTATGTAACACGGTCAAGCACACCGTTCGCAGTACGCTCGGCTCATTATAATAGCTTTGTGCAATTTAGTTCAGTCTAGACAAATTAATCACATACACTGCTCCCAAACGTGTTAGTGTGATGCTCCTCCAAATGTAATTTTGACAGATTTATCCTGGATAATTTGTACCATGTGCTTCATTTTGTTAGCAGTGATTTTGTGTAAGTTGTTCGAGAACAGTTGTTGGTATTTACATCTGGATACGGTCTGACATTTCAACTTTATGTGGCCAGTCTGCTGTTGACAATACCGCAGTCTGTAACATTCACACTGTGTCAAATATTGGGAAGCCCACACCATTACAATGTGATTAAAATGGGACATGTAAACACACCTCCAGGCTGTGTGGATTTTCCGATTAAATAATTACCAGGTACACTTAATTTGCTATGCAGATCAGTTTTAATAATAAATTGGAGTTTGCTATGTGTGTGCAATCATTTGATGCAAAATTTATTCAAACATGTTCCGAAACATGATGTACTGTAATGCAATTGACATCTAATCACACTCTGTAATGCGACACGTTGCTTTTGCCTGCATGATGTTCTGGTGTACAGATGTTGCCTTGTTTGCAGTGAATCAAGACCCATTTTAGACAATAAAATAAGGATGCTTGATATCTAAGGTGTGTAGAATGAGCTGCAGTTTTTTTTACAATAAATGATGGAAAATACACACACAAGATGGCAGAATTCAAACCAAACAGAACATTCGTTATGATCGTTGCCACTTCATAATTTTAGAGTTGCATTCTGAGATCATCCATCTTTCAAATACAAATTCCCAGTAAGGAATCATGCCCCATAAACTATACATCACTTTCCTCAACTCCACATAAACATTATTATGCAATTTTAAGATAACACTGCACAAAAGACAGAATTATATCTGCATGACAGATGCTGTGCCAAAATAAGTGGTTTATCTTTCATGTTGAGACCAGCAAATTGTTCAACAAAGTATGGTACATTGATATTTCAATAGTTTTTCATTCTATGTGAACTGAAGGTGTTTTAGATCAAATTGTGAAAAAGAAGTTTTTATTTTATCCTTTTTGATATGCAAAAAGGCAACCGAGTATACATCACTAATAAAAATTAGCCGTATGCTGGATAATTAAAGTAGATTCACCTGATGGATCAGTTTGATCATACAATGGAAATGTTCAGTTTCCCTGGACTCATCGTATTGGACATTTCTATGATGGGGTTTGCAGGCAGTTCGTTGCTGCATAGCTAGTAAAGTTAGATCCAAAAACGAAGTAGTCGTAGAATGGTTGAAAATTTGACTGCATTGTGCCTAATTTTAAAGAATGTACAAATACAGCAACAACATCTCGGAAACCTAGTTTTAATTGCGACGAAACAATTGGCAATCACAGCTTAACAAGACAAAAGGTTATATTGTAACATTTCCAGTGTCACACTTCACACCTTCCTCTCCAAGCTTACTACAGTAAACACCCTACGCCATCAGTATAGCACATCGCAACGTGGCCAAGTTGACATGAACAAATATCACACAAGATAGCTCTTAATAAAAAATTACTGAATAGAACATTCAAGGATTCCACGATGACGGTTGAAAATGAAGCAACCCTCCTAGTGATTGTGTGCTGATGTTCTGTGCATACAAACGTATGTGTGCACAAGGTGTTCTGGAATATGTTCATCTTATGGAAACTGGCTTAACTAAGTCTTTTCTACTATTTCTTTTGCTTTTTCTTCTCGGCTTCTTCCTCTTTCTCCTTTTCGATTTCTTTGATGTATTCCTCCAGCTCATCAACCGTCATCATCTGAAATCATGGAAACACCGTTTCGTGTCTTATTTTAATATTAGAAGTGGTAATTTAAAAAAATACTGTTATTTTTACCCAACAGTTCAGATACTTCTTAATAAGTTATACACAGGTCACACATATATGTATTACATGTGCAGTTATAACAAGGAGGGTCACAAATATCTTACAAATGCAGTTCAGTGTTTCCCCTGGGTGAAATGATGGGCGAGGTGGTAGGGGTGGGGTACACGAGCGCTGGAGATGCGAAGTGTTGCTAGGGGGTCCGGAGATTTTTTTTAAACTAGATTTTAAATGGTGCATTCTGAGGAATATTTTAACCTTTACTCTTGGATATAGAGGGGAAGATATAAAACAACAAGACACTACTTGTATATGTAGTAATCATGATTGATAAAAATCAGTAATCAAGATTGTTTCATCATGTTGAGGTGTGGTTTCCATTTTACCACTGCTACTCGGCAGAGGTGTGGTTTCCACTTGACCACTGGTACTTGGTTAGGGTTATGTTTTCTTGCACTAACCCTAGGCCTTGTTACCTCGCTGACAGAGTCAATCAAAAAGTAAACGGTAAGTTCCTAAATAGTGCAGGACTGCTCAAAGCGCTTTACACTTTACTCCCTGGCAGACCTGTTCATTCGAACACCATCTCGACTTCTCTGGGAAGCATCCAGAGGTATCATCTGAAGACTCTTTCATCATCACCTTTAAATTATTTTAATATAATATGGTAAATTGGTGGTTTATGTTCAAAAGATGATATTTTATTTGTTTGCTAGAATGCTATACAATTAATTAAAAACAGTCATTTCTGGAATGCCACAAAAGTATGTTTCTATTAATCGCAAGAATGTTTCTCAAATTGTGTCCTTTTTATAAAACAGTATAATTTGTTTAGTACATCCAATTACTGTGCAAACATATCATTGTCTAACCAAAGTTATTGATAACCCGTTAGTATACACGGTTTTGGGTAGTAGGCATTTTTTATGAGATGAACTTCAGTGGTTTATATTCGTAAGTATTTCACTCAAATCAACTTTCCCAAAAGTTTGTTTCCACAACTTTGGCGGAATATGTATTATATATTTAGCACAAAGATTTCTTACGAATCACATTCCTTATTTTGCTAAAACAAAACCGCATAGAACATGGTTTGTATCGACATATGCTGCTATATATATCTGTGCAGTAACACACGGCCGCAGCGGCACAGACTAGTGCAAACTGGGTCGCTATTTGAGCTTCAACAGGGTGCGGATTTGATACAAATGCCGACTAGTGAATAGGATTAGGATGCATGGTTTTTATTTGGGCTTCAAAAGAGTCCGGATTCGACACAAGTGTCGACAAGTGACTTAGTGTCATCAGCCTGCACGGTTTTCACTCCCACCACCGTCATAAACCAAAACACAAGTTACCGTTTGGGCGCCATTTTACATGAATGTCTAGATTTCTAGTATGTCGAAACTCCGCAAGGTGTCACCATTTGAGACACCGGGGATCCCGCAGGAATATTCAGTGATTGGACAACTGACAAGTGATATCTTTCACGTTGCCCAATGATGGCTAAACGATGTTGCTACGAATCTGCGATTTTGCAGGAATATAAGTGACTTTGTGGTGTCATTAAGCGCCGCTCGCCGATGCTGAATATACTGTGAAAGAACGAAAAAAATGGGCGTATGAAATAGCTACGAGGCGGCAATTTCAGCATATTTTGGGCGAGGCGGCATAGAAAAACGATGAGGCGGCCCGCCTCGCTTGTTATATACCAGGGGAAACACTGAATAACGGAGAGGGGCACACATATATCTTACACGAGCAGTTATAATGTGGAAAGTCACATATACCCTACACATGCAGTTATATCAAGGACTGACCTTGAGAGGTTGACTGCGGCGCATGATGGCTACTTCCATGTTCTTGCTGCCCGACTGCACCACCTCAAGCAGGGCCTTCAGGGCGAGTTTGATCGTCTCACGCTCAGACTTCACCAGGTCCTCTTGGTAGTACTTCTCCAGGAACTCACGCACCGTCTTTGCACTCCGACCAATGGCATTCGCCTGCAGATAAAACAATCAATATATATTAACATGCAAACTTTAAAATTGTGTAAGTATATCTCCTAGGAGACGCCGAGGTCCACTCACCTCTTTCTATGTTTATTCATACCTCGCCCAGGACGCAGCGAATACACCCATTCATGCTCTCATTACATCAACACTGGATTACTGTCATACCTTGCTGCATGAATCAACTTGCGAAAATACAGCATCTACAGAACGTATGCGCATGTACAAGTGTATAATCACTAGAACCAGTCGCCGCTCGCATATCACTCCCATTCTAAAGGAGCTACATATAAGATCATGTCACATACCTACAGTACTGTACACCAAAAAGCACCAGTACACTTCAGCGAACTGCTGTCCATTTACAGACCAATATGTTTTCTACAATCTTGCTGACTGTGCCATGAACTCAAACAGTCGCATACAGCAATCGTACATTCACCAAAGCAGTGTCAACTTTTTGGAACAGTGCTTGCTATCCTCAGAAACTAACAGCTGCATCAGCTTTCAACGGCAGCTAAAAATCTTCCTATTCTGGCAGGAATATGATTAACGCCTGAACAATATATGTCTAACAGTTTTAATCTCACCTAATATTTATTATTAGTCTATTTCATTTAATTACAGGCTCATAATGTATCATCTTACTATTTTAATCCCACTTGATCCCGATAATTTTATGAATATTAGTGTAATTAATTATTTTATTCCATATAAACATTTTCGGTATAATGCCCGTATATATAAATAACTTTTTAACTATTTAATTCAATACACGATTCTTAGTTATATTGTTCTTAAATTACTTAATATATTATTTTATGATCTACATGTTTAATGGAATTATTATTGTATTGCAAAGCACCATGTGATTGTGGCGCTATATACATTTCGTATTTTATTATTATTGAATCACTTCCTTTGACTAATGGTCTCTGGTGTATCAATTCATTTTTCAATTGGTGAATTTGCCAACAATCAGGAACATATAGAAACCATATATAAACGGGTTTAAAATAGTGTAACGGTGGTAACTGATGTCCTTGGTTTGATGCTCCATGCGTGGGTGTAAACTAGTAGTGCATATTAAATTTAGTGATCTCTGCATTCCATTGCTAGCCTCACCTCAGACATTAGGGAAAAGAGAAGAACAACAAGTATTTGTTAAACTTCAGCAGAGGTTACCACAATTTTATACTTGAGGTATGAGTATTATTCCAAATATCTCAAAAAATTTACACAAAAGCCAACAACATAGTTATGGTTAACACAAACGTCACTTGCGAAGTGATGCAGTCTTCCTACCTTCCATGCATGGTAGGTGCCTGAGGGATCTGTCTGGTAGAGTTGGGCCGTGCCGTCGTTGTCAAACCCTATGATGAGGGTAGACAAGCCGAAGGGGCGACGACCATTGCTCTGTGTGTATCTCTGTCAAACACACACATATTTCAGTCTTACTGGCCACTTACTATTAATTACAATTCCCCAGGTAATTACTATCCTCAGGTAAATGCAATTTGTCAAACAAAAAAGCATAGAAATGGGGCATTTTATCATATCATCAAGCCAGACATGTTCTTTTACATCAACCACATCTTATGTTGATGTAGATAGGAACCAACTGTTGAACAGGTTAATTCTACGTAAAATACTAATATTTATGAAATGACACAAAATAGTAAAGTTTTAACCAGACCAAATTTGATGTTGCTTATGATATTCAAAGGAGTAGTATAGGAATAACAGACAATGTATAAATCAAACCTGCAGTGTTAATCCGTGAGACATAGATCACCCTACTAATTGCTTAGATACAGAACATGTATAAGTTGACTATATGTTTTATCTGCCATTGCAGGTACTGTGCTGGTGAAACACTCACCTGTTTGAGCTGTGCAATGTATCTAGTTATATACTCTAGTGTCACAGGGTCTTCCACTGTCAATTTGTGGCTCTGACATTCAACGCGTGCTCGAGATATCAGAATTCGGGCATCTGCCGTCAATCCTATAATACAAAATATGGGCATAAATGTTTGTATTGCTGGCTTGTCATTGTGTAGTGTAAAAAGTATTTTACACATATTTATAAAGGTTAAGTAAATAAAGGTAAGTTCTTATATGGCATAGTATCTGGTCCTCATGACTGCTCAAAGCACTTTACTGACTAGCAGAACAGTACAGAACACCATCTTGACTTCTCTGGGAAGAATCCAGGCATGTTGCAATTAATGCGCAGACTACTCGTATACAGATACCCACCACTGTCTGTAGCCAGGTACTCATTCATACAGCCGAGTGAACTGGAGCAACATAGAGTGAATGAACTTGCCCAAGGTTCGACACAGCAGCACTGGATTTGAACCCGGGTTCTCTCACTTGCGCTCCACAAACTTATGTACTTACTGTCTATAGCACATTTTTCTTTACACAGTACTTATTGTTTTCTTCCCAAATGTTGTATAAAAATTCCCATGACTGGTTTCCCATGTGCCGAAACAACTGCGTATGTGCCAATGCCATATTTGATCACCTAAAAATATTCAATACATCAGATTGTCATATTTTACATTCTGATGCTAGCATTGCTGTTGGTACAACTTGTTTATTGACATGATAATTTGTTAAATACTTGACTTGAGAACTAGGAAAGCTGCAAATTAATTAGCAGTCAATGCATGCAATGTTATATTAACCATTTCAGTACAGTCACTTTAAGTCAAGATTTGAGCAACTAAAATGCATTTTATGAATAGGAATGTTATACATTTTTGGAAAATATGACAATTAGCGAGTAAAATGGGCCATATAATTTTACAGTTCGTTGTCAAGGTAACCAGCAATCCAAGATGACCGCCAAGATTTCAACGTTTTTACAGTTGCTGAACACAGTTGTATACTAAGTTTGCTGACAATGACATCGTTATCGTGTCAATCGTTAACATCCGACAAAGATTCTTCGCTAAAACTACCAAATAATCTGTCCAAAACATACGGTGGTAAATCGCTAGTTGAAGTAATGCCGTTCGCCATTGTGGCCACCGCAGATTTTGATAACCCATCATTAAAATCTTTGTAAACTATTACAGAGCGATAATAAACGATGACCATTGCTGCTGAATAGCTCATTTCTTCGCTTTGAGGCTTGACAACCATACATAACAAGTGGCTCCAATTATGAATAAAAACGATTTGAATAGCAGAAAATAAGTAATTAAAGTTGAATTCATCAGCCAAGACATTTACCTGCAAACGCCAACGCAACATGGTCGTCAAGTAGAGCGATTTTCCGCACTGTTCGGTCTTCCTGTAACTTTGCAACAGCTTTCCTTTCCACTCCGAGGACTACTAGGTCTTTACCACGAACAGCAACCTGGAATGGAATGGATGAATCACTGCATGGTTGGCTTATCCATTCTATGGATGAAATTACCTTACAAATGAACCCTATTATCGCTCAGCCACACATTTGCACCAAAACGCAGTATTAATACTGATTAGAAGCTACAGTATTGTTTTAATAAGAGTAGCAAATGACATGTCGTGCTGCACTGTAAATGTACACGTGCTGGGTAACATAATTACGTCATTATTGAACATTTTAATCGTTTATTCAGAATGATTGTGCACAAAATGTGAGGAGTGTTTGTAATTCGTTTAACTTCACATTTGCATTGTAATTGTTGCATATACTGTATAATTACCGCTGTTGATCCTTTTTTCACAGCTTCTTGTGCATATTCGACTTGAAATAAATGCCCGTCCGGAGAAAAGACGGTAATAGCGCGATCATAACGGGACGTCATGCTTGTTTCTAGATGCGCGAAAACGAAGGTGCTGTCCTCTTGCTTTACAATTGTGTACTAACCGAAATCACAATGGCCGTTATATCCGCGTATAGGCGCTGCAGGAGATAAACAACAATTATTTTGCATTGTACTTATTTTTATTAGGCGGCTCTGTTGCAAAGCTGGGGCGTTGTCATGTTCTGTGTCACTCGTACTTGAGCCTGCTCCCTGCCTATTTGGTTCCTTTCAAAGGCAAAGGTCATCAGTGCTCGCGTACTGCCATCTTCATTCCCAATATCTCTAGTCTAGCTCTCCACTCCTCTCCCACCAACTATCTATATACAATCCTCCTATTTCAGCCGTGATCTTCCTCTTCTACTTTCATCTCAGATGGAATCTGCTTTTGGTATACCCTGCTTTCTTCACTAGATGTATAATCTTATTCATTCAATATATTTTTCCCACTTAAACCGACTCCTTACCTTTCTTTCACACAGACTTCCCATCTCAGCTCATTCGTCTTAATAATGAAGTTTTATTAATCATTCAACCATTTTTACTACTTGATGCAGTTTGATCAACAGATGGGTGAGATGTGAACCTATCAATGGCATGTTCAAGGGATGAGTGAGAGTGAAAGTTCTACCATTCATAATAAAATATTGTGATTTCTTTTACAATTATCAAAAAGCATCATACAACTTTCCTGCGTAATCAAAAATTAAAGAATCATTTTTCATATTTTTGTTCAAGTTTGTTGAAGGTTATATCAAATATTACATGAAAGCAATGGCATGTCTAGTATCTCAGAAGTGCATGCCCAAAGGGGAGAGGCAAGCTTAGTCAGCCATTAATTTCCCCATGCTAAAATGTAATGGCACAATAGATTACATTGGAAAAACTTGTTCTAATTTTTCTGTAAAATAAAAAAACAAATATGTTATGTTAGATGGGCATATGAAAGAATTCCTGCATTTCAATAACATTTATTGTACAACAAAAAGCATTATTAAACACAATTCAAGATACATTAAATAAATATCAGTAGCAATATTTAATTTTAAGTCATGTTAGATTATTTGACTGTGTTAAATATATAAATATGTGTTGGCATTTATGATTATATAGCTTTATAATGTTCTCACATGTTGATCCAAAGTAACTGGTAATGTAACAAAGCTGTCTTCATCACAGCCGCGATGATGAAGATCTGATGATTTCACCGAAAGACTACTGCTCTACGACAGACAAACTCAACGAGTGCATAACCTTCTCAACAAGGTCACCTTTCTTGTCCTTGCTCTTGCACGCAATGCCTTTGTTTCTCAACCAGGTTAACAATGTCAATGTGTTCACCTTTGCCAGCTACAACATAATAAAATCATAAATGTGCATCTCAGAATACCAAGGTTTCCTTTTCCTCCAAAAATACGGTAAACTGTTGATTTTAGTGTGTGCATTTATCAATTTCCGTGTAATGTTTTATTTTCTAGTGATCAATATTACAACTGATAATTTTGGTACAACTACTGGAAACTGTTTACATGACATCCTAACCTAATTTTAGCCATGAAACATTTGGCTAGCCCTGATTAGTACATCCAAGTTTCTGAAGAATGCTAAAATAGTTGTGCCAATGTTAACCCTACAAGTAACATGAGCCATACACAGGTACCAGTACATTAATTAATACTCCCAAGCAAACAAGCACACCACACAGTACACTACATGCATCTTGCATAAGCACACACCCAAACACACACATACACATAGCCAGGCCCTTAGTCTGGATTGCGAAATTTTCCAATTGACCCGTTCTCATTTGTTATTTACCCATTATGCTCATGAAAAAACCTGTTACACAAGCATTGTTCACTGATGTTGGAACGTGGTGGATATTTTGGGGGCTGAGGTTCTCCGAACAACTCCAGCTGCACTCCCCCGAGGGCTCTCAGAAGAATCCAACTGCACACCCTTGAGGCTATCCAAAAACTTCCAAATACACCTCCTTGAGGATCGCAATACTCAAATTTCAAGCCACTCCTGTATTCATGTTAACACCTAGTACAAGGCCCCTTTTATGATAACACAAATGCTGTTTTGACCTTGTCATTGGGAAAATAAAAACATGTTTTGGTCCAACACAAGACCAAAAGACCTGCCATTTGAAAAGGAAAAACCTGTTGCAATTTTCCAAAAACCTCAGTAAACTGGTCCAGTGGTGCCTGACTGAAAATGCTGCAAACTGCAGACATAAATTTGGAACTTCCGATATGAATCTACCAAGTCCATAATGCCCTTCAAACCAGTTATTTGATGTTGCATTACAATTATTTTATATTCTAACCTGATTGGCCTTGGCCAAATCTTCCACATCCAAATCTTCCTGCACTTTTGGTTTTGCTCTAGGTTTCTTGGCTTTAGCATCGCTTTCAGGAAACTGAAATATCAATTTTTTTATTTATAAGACAAAGGAATTTAGAGAAGAGATTGCCATGAAGAAACACCAGAAAATGAAAGTAGTTGGAAGCAGACCGAGATGGGCAGGACAGGTGCTGAGAATGGGTGACGAAATACTGACAAACAGAGCATGGAAAACAGAAGTGGGTGGTAGAAGAAGAACACAAAGAGGAAGAGCAAAATAAAAAGATAGAAAGACAGTGTAAAGTGAAACCTTGAAAGGGCAAGTACAGATGGCTGGGAATGGAAGGACATTGCAGAAGGTCGACAAAGAGAGCATTTGTAAATAAGGCTGAAGAAGCCACTGAGTGATGTGGACCTCATCCCGTAAGGGAGCAAGGGAAAGAAACAAATATTCCACAGAAACTATTCTTCTAAGTTCTGAATGATCCCAAACAGGAACAATCATCATCTACCATCTACCATCCAGATTGTCTCACTAATGTAATTATTTCAGCCTCTCTTAAGAATCATCTTGATCCAAGGAGCAAAACATTTGTTTATGATTTCTCTACATAAACTATCAGTGAGAATGTTTTTTCAGTAGCTAGGAGAGCATTTCTTTAACACCAAATCCCTCCAATTTCCATGGATGCAATATTGCACTGAACAATAAACATTAACATCAGTAAATTAAGGAATCTCACAACTATGATGCATACACTGACATTGCTCACATCCAGTTTTCTCTTTCCTGACACTCCAGCAAGGTGCGGCACATGAGCATTGATTGTTGTGCGAGGCACTTGGTCAGTCATGATCAGGCTGTGAGAAAGGTGCACATTTGACATAGTGCTGAATAACAATGATGAGTTTCTCTCCGCCTTTGGCACTGGCTTCTTGGCAAACACAGTTCCATTTTGTTTCGCAGGTTTCTGCCCAGAACGACTGGTAGTAGCACTGGGAAATGGCATAGATGACTTTTTGAGAAAGACCGGTTTCTTTGTCATAGGTTCAAGGCAACGGTTTGCAGCAGTAGACTGAGTTGGAGGAATGCAGTTTGGTGATAGGTGAAGTGTGGGTGTGCCACTCTGGCTGTGTGTGCTGTTGTCTCTGGATGGTACCGTCGATGGTGTTGGCCTTGCTGCCTGGAACACTGGCACCCTCTTTGGCTGCACCTGGCTGTGTGGTCTAAATGCTACAGCTCCACTTTGCTGCTGGTGGGTCTTCACTCTGAACACAGGTACTATTCTCTTTGCACACTGCACTTCCACCTGCTGTTGTTGCTGTTGTTGCTGTTGTTGCTGTTGTTTTTGCTGTGGCGTGATGGAAGCATAGTCACTGGAGTCAGTCGAGTCTAGGGATAATAAGTAAATTGATTAAGTGCTGTAAATGTAGGCAACAGTTTATTCAGAGGCACATAAAATATATTGATGTAACATCACTGCTAAAAATTCGAATTATGTGATAAGATTGAAGAAGATGGAGGGAAAAAACTGATCTTCAAACTTGCCAGGGATAGAGATAGAGACAGCAAAGATACTATACGAACATCAGCAATGAAGAGAAGCGACGGGACACTGGTCACTGGAGCAAAACAAGTGTTGGGTGTTTGGGAGGAGTACTTCATGAAACTACTAAATCTGGAAGAAGAATATGAGATAGAGATACCTCATACTGTAAGGAGAGAGCTGGAGGTGAGGACAATAACAGAAGAAGAGGTGGAGAAAGCAGTAAAGAAGATGAAAACTGGAAAGGCTGTAGGAGTGGATGAACTCTCAGTGGAAATGGTGAAAGCAAACAGACTAGTTGGAATCAAGTGGCTGACGAGGCTGTTTAATGTGTGCTTCACAGCAGGAGAGATATCAGCAGAGTGGCGAAGAGGAGTGATTGTGCCGATATGGAAGGGGAAAGGGGACATCCATGACCCAGGGAGATACAGAGGCATCGCATTACTGAGCCAAGCCCTGAAATTGTTGGAAAGGATACTGGATGCTAGGGTGAGGCTTACAGTGGAGAGCAAAATCGGAGAGAATCAGCTGGGATTTAGGAAAGGGAGAGGAACAGATGATGGATTGTTTGCCATCAGACAAATTATCGAGAAGAGAAAATTAAAAAAGGATGTAGCATTCGGTTTTGTAGATCTGGAAAAGGCATTTGACACCGTGCCGAGAGAATTCGCATTTGCAGTCATGAGATGGATGGAGGTTGGAGAAGCAGAAGCCAGAATGGTGGAGGAAATGTACAAGGAGACAACAGCGGTAGTGAGAGTCGAAGGACAAACATCGGAGCAATTTGGAGTGGAAGTAGGACTTAGACAGGGAAGTGCCTTGAGTCCCCTGCTTTTCATTATGGTGATGAACCTGATCAGTGGAAAGATATCGGAGCAGGAAGAACTTAAGAAGATACTGTATGCAGACGACCTAGCAGTGGTGGCTGATAACAAAGAGGAACTACAGAAAGCTTTACAAGAATGGAGTGACACCTTCAGAAAACATCGCCTCCGAAAGAATCTGGAGAAGACTGAAGTAATGTGGATAGGTGAACAGGAGGTAGATCTGCATGTAGTTATTGACGGAAAGACCATTAAACAAGTGAACAGCTTTGTATACCTGGGTGGTATAGTGTGTGAGGATGGAAGGAGTAGTACAGAAATACAGAGGAGGGTGCAAGCAGGAGCATGGAAGAGGGTAGAAGGCATTATGTGGGACAGAAAACTGAAGAAACAACTGAAAAGGAAAAATGTTAGAAGCCTGCATTGTACCAGCCTGTATATATGGGTTAATTGGGAACACTGCCACTGACAGAGAGACAGGAGGAGAAACTACAGGTGGCAGAAAACAACTGGGTCAGAAGAATATGTAGAGTAACAAGAGAGGATAGAAGGAAGATGAAGGAATTGAGAGAGGAGATTGGAATGAAAAAACACCTAAAGAGGAAAGTAGCCGGTAACAGAATGAGATGAGCGGGACATGCACATAGAATGGGTGAAGACAGACTGGCGAAAAGAGCGTGGAAAGTAGAAGAGGGTGGCAGACGAAGGAGAGGAAGACAAGGCTGAGATGGAACGTCAGCATAAAACGAGACCTGGGGAGGGCTGGCGTGAACCGCCATGAATGGATGGCAATTGCGGATGAGAGAGAGAGGTGGAAAGAACTGACAAGAAAAGTAGAAGAAGCTACCAAGTGACGTGGACCCCACCCCACAAGGGAGCAAGGGGAAGAAGAAGAATCACTGCTAAAAATTATTAGTTAAATAAATGATAATAAATTGGTTAAAAAACATGGTGCGGGTGCATATATATGCAGATTATGTATGTAAAATACATATTACAAATAAACTAGCTAAATAGTTAAAATTAATTAACCATGACATATGTGCATCATGAAAATGATATATAAGTAAATCAGTTAAATAAATAAATTCCTTAAAAACATATAAAGTTCAAAGTGGCAATACATCATATACCACACAACAGAGAAGTGTATTAAGGTGGCTAATGAGGAGGTGTGACCTGAGGTTAGCCAGTTAAGTTGAGACAAGCCTGTGACACATCGTGTTGGCGGCTGTGTCTGGGTTATTCTCTGTCTACACGTCTGCTGCAGGTGTGTTGGAACTTGCTCTGTCAGGTTAACAAAGCTCCCCTGGATGACATCTTCAGCCTAGTAGTAATTAGTTCACATATATATCGCCCGGCATATATGTGCCATAGGCAGCTACATTCACAAACAGCTTGTTAGCCGACAAATAGTCCATGAGTCAGACATCAAAATTGTAGCCATCAGTACCACCTAGAGGGATGAATGTCCCCAAATCGTGGACTATTCATTGGTCGACGAGCTGTTGGTGACTATAGAAGTTGGTACATGTATTTCAGGCTTTAGAGACTTCAAACTGGAGGGAATTTCACAGCATACATTTAATGTGATGCAAGAGACAATCGCATTTACATTTCATTTACATCAATGAAGTACTAATCTCAGAATTTATTTTATATTACAAGTGAGTGCTCATGCAATGTTTTTCTATGATTTTGTGTGTAAACACATAATATGCTAGCTAAAAATAAGGTGCATAATAAAACACCACAGTATGTTTTACATGCCAAATATAAAATCATACATATGTCTACATTGTGTAAATGTTTTATTTTGTTCAAATAAAGGACTGCTATTACTTAGGCAGGCCACATCTATTAAAAAAATACAGTACAATGAAAATATATTTAACACACAGCAATGTTTGATGTTGAAGCAAAATTGAAAATGTGCTTGTTTTTCTCAAACAGATCAAATGTAAACATATCAACATTACTTCATGGGATCATAAAAAATATTTTAGATCACTATTTTTTGTGTCAATCTTATTTACACATCCAATTAATTTACTTCCATATCAAATGATGTGTTGTTATTTCAAGTTATGCCCACTGGACAATTCAATTCAAGTGAACGTCATGCTGTAATGTAAATCAACCACCAATGTAATGTAAGTCAATCCACCAACACGCTTACCTCGTAGACACTGAGTAACCCAGAGGTGTGATACTTGGCTTTGGTGGCAAAACACAGTTTCTGGCCACAGACACTCGGTAGTTTGGCATGGAACTCGGCAAAGAAGCTCTGGAGTATCGGGCGTGGGTCCGTGCGGGCAAACACCAGGGCCTCCCTCGCCCGCACACAGCATTCTGGGTAACTACCAGCGTGAAGGCTTAACTTGTACATTTCAAAAGAAAACTTAGTGACCTCTCATTTATCCAGGTAATTGATTACCTCCCTATCCGATATATATGGTGTGTTTATATATATATATCCACATTCACAAACTATCTACAGCTAAAAAGAGTAAGGTATAAAAATAGCTGGGCCCATTGCAACAACTTAATTTATTAATATTTTAACACTATTCTACACCCTTTATATATATATATATATACATATATATATATATATACATATATATAGGGGTGTCAAATCCATACATACAGGTATGTATTTACAATATTAATATAAACAATAGATAATTAACTGAATGTATATCAAATTAAATGTAATATAACAAATAATGTTAGGTGTCAATTGTCCTAATGATAACAGAGCAGAAGAAAAGGATACGTGAAGAGGATGTTGCCAATGGGCTTGAAGTAAACCTGGTAGTAGATCATGCCCTCTTCTGTCTCAGGCAGGCGGTAACCGTACTGAAAGCATGTTGGAGACACCACCATTGTATAGAGGGACACACTGTTGTGGTTGTGCTTCACTTCAATCAGCGTCTAATTGTTTAAGGAGTATTACAAGTTGTTAACAGACTTGCACTCCTTCTTCTTCCATGATCTATGTGACCACAGTTGAGTATCTTCGAGCTCTGCATTCACACCATACATACATGGAGCGCAGTGGCACAGTGGTTAGAGCGTGAGATTCTCAATCGAGAGACCCTAATTCGAATCCTGTGGTGCCATACCAAATTTTTGGGCAAGTTCGCTCATTTCACATTGTTCCAGCTCACTCAGCTGTGTGAATGAGTACTTGGCTGTAGACAGTGGTGGGTATTTGTGTACGAATAGTCTTCGTTAAGTGATTGCAGCATGGCTGAATGCTTCCCAGAGAAGTTGAGATGGTGTTCGTTTGAACAAGTCTGCCAGGGAGTATAGCACTTTGATCAGTCCTAAGGACTGGATACTGCACTATGTAATAATAGAGACCACCGTTATGAGTCCATATGCAACAAGTTATTTCCCTGTATGATTTAACAAGATTTAACAATATTTAACAATATTTAACAAGATTGCCACCCAGAGAATTAACTCTAGGTGGCAGGTGGACAAGGAAGCCCTTTGGGTTATCGAGAGTCCGACCTTTTTATCTATGTGTATCCCGCCCGTCTGAGGTATGTGTCGATTTTATTTTTAAACATATTCACGCTACTAGCACCCACACAATCAGCAGGTAATCTGTTCCATTCATTTACAGTCCTTTGTGAAAATGAAAACTTTCATATATCCAATCTACTCTGCTCCTTTGCTTAATGCAAGTTCATGTCCTCTAGTCCTTCTATCTTTCTTAACTGAGAAAAACATATTTCTATCAATATTTTCATAACCCTTCAATATTTTAAACAATTCTATCTGATCTCCTCTCAATCTCCTGGTCTCTAGTGTTGTTAAACCGCATTTTTTTAGGCGTATTTCGTAACTAAGATCCCTCAGATTTGGTATCATTTTAGTTGCTCTCCTCTGCACTCTTTCTAGCATATCTATGTCCTTCCTGCGATATGGCCTCCACGCTTGAATATTCTAAATGAGGCCTAACTATTGTTTTGTACAGCGGTATTATTAGCTCTTTTTCCTTATACGTTATGTTTCGCCTAATTAATCCAAGGATTTGATTTCCCTTTGAAGCTGCAATTCCGCACTGCTCTGAAACCTTCATATCAGCACTAATGGTTAACCCTAAGTCCTTTTCTTTTACAGTAGTACTTAGTACAGTACCCCCCCCCCCCCCATTGTATATTCTACTTCTTCGTTCCCATGTCCTGTGGAGGCATTTACATTTCCCAAAATTGAACAGCATTTGCCACTTTTCAGACCATTTGATCAACCTGTCAAGATCATCTTGTAAATGCTGTCTATCTCCATCACTTTTAATCCTTCTAAACACTTTTGTATCATCCGCAAATTTCAACACCTTGCTTGTTATTTCATCATCCAAATCGTTGATATATATTAAGAATAATATAGGAACTAATACTGATCCCTGTGGTACCCCACTCAATACCGATTTCCAGTTTGAAGCCTCCCCATCAACTACTACACGTTGTCTTCTGTCAATCAGCCATTGTTCTATCCAGTTTATTATACCATTTCCTATCCCATGGGCCTTTAGTTTAAGCAGTAATCTTTGATGTGGTACTTTGTCGAAAGCTTTTTGAAAATCTAAGTAGACGATATCTACTGATGATCCCTCATCTACCCACTTAGTGATGTCTTCCAAAAAACATAACATATTTGTTAAGCATGGCCTCGCTTTAAAAAAAACCATGTTGAGATGGGTTTATCAAGTTTTGTTTAACAAGAAAATCCACCATGTGATCTTTAATTAGTCTTTCTAATAATTTACAAATCACTGATGTTAAACTCACTGGTCTATAGTTCTCCGACTTGTTTCTCGAACCTTTTTTGAATAACGGTATAATGTTTGCTTCTTTCCATTCTAAAGGAACCACTCCCTCTTCTAATGACAAGTTGAAAACTGTTGCAAGCGGTATGCTAATTTGTTCTACAATTTCCAACAGTAGTTTGGGTGGAATACCATCCACTCCAGGTAATTTATTATCCTTCATAGCCCTTATTTTCTTAGCTACCATTTCCGGGGTTACAATTAATTGTCCTAAATAGTCTGAATCTGCCCCCTTGAACTTAGCCTCTGGTATTGGCAGTGAACTAATATCTTCCCTGGTAAACACTGAACTAAAGTACTCATTCAGGTCTTCTGCCATTAAGAATCCCTCTGATATTTTATTTCCAGCACTATTTTCTAGAGGACCGACCTTATCTTGAACTTTCTGTTTGCTTCGAACATACGCATAAAAACTCTTGCTGTCATGTTTTATATTACTAGCCAATTGTTGTTCATAGCTTCTCTTTGAATTTCTAATTTCAGCTGTAGCTTGGTTAAGTGCTTCTTTATAACTGTTGTAGTCTTCATAATTTCCAGTACATCTATATGACTTCCACATCATTTGTTTATACTTAATTTTTCTAATGGCTTCTTTCGATAAGTGTTTCTTTTTGGACCGTTTTCCTTGTTTTTTGAAGGGTACAAATTTATCGACTATGCACTTAATTTCACTCTTTAATATATTCCAGCATTCTGTTGCCGTCTTATTTATCAGTGTCTTATTCCAGTCTATCTTTTCTAAATATTTCCTCATGTCCTTATACCTTCCTTTGTGGAAATTTCTCCTATACTGCTTTTTACTATTCCTTTCTGATTTTACTTTGATGGTAAAATGTATCTGGTTGTGATCGCTACTCCCCAGTGGCTCACATATCTTGACATTGTCAACTAATTCGTTCTGCGAGGACAAAACTATGTCTAACACATTCTCACCCCTGGTTGGTTCTAGCACAT
The DNA here is from genome assembly GCA_963995525.1 of Escarpia spicata. Lineage (NCBI taxonomy): Eukaryota > Metazoa > Annelida > Polychaeta > Sabellida > Siboglinidae > Escarpia > Escarpia spicata. Next base: position 16,853,782 of record OZ023214.1, on the reverse strand, counting down.
GTTGAGAAAGGAATGTATCTTGAACTAAAACTAAAAACTTGTGGTCCTCTCTCCCCATACTCTGTAGAGATTTCCATTGTATATGCCCATGGTTAAAATCCCCCATGATAATACAGACCCGTTTGCTTACTTCCCTTATAGCGTTTTGTATTTTTTCATTCTCTTCTATGCTTATGTTTGGACTTCGATAAACTAACCCAACTGTTAACGTTGAGTTTCCTGTAACTATGTTACACCAAACAGCTTCTTCGCAATATGGTATGGGATCTTTTACTTTTGTACAGATGCAAGGTAGAAGGGACCTAATGGTTTTTAGTCTTTCAGACACCGGCAAAGTGGGGTGAATGAGATTGCCCATGTTTCAAAATGGGGGAATCGAACTATTACCATCTTCTGGATCAACAGTTGACCACCGTACAACTATGTAGGAAGAAATCATCATTCGTCTTACGCAAGTACGTTTGAAGCAGTTTCTCGACTTAAACACAGTTCACCAACATACTATGTGAAGGCTACATGGTGTACGACACACAATTACCGTGTTTTTCCAGTATCGTTTGATGTCCTTGTATGTTTTGAAAGGGCTGTCCTCAGGAATCTGCCTCACCAAGTTTACAATCTTCCCCTTCTTCATGCTGTAATTCATAATTCACTTTACAAAACTGCACACGTCACACTGAGTTGCAACCCACATGTTGTATTTCAGTATAAATCCATATAAACATGTGTAATTATTGTTTCATTAGTTAATGGGCCTATAGCATTCAGGTTCTTATCAAGTGATGATCACCATCTGTATTGCATACAGCCACATTACTCCCCTCCCCAAAAATATATATACAGCCACATTACCTCAGGTAGTCCCAGGCAAGGGGCACTTTTTAACATGAAAAACAGGCTAGATTTAAAGGTGCTATAAGATTCATCAGAAACAATTAGGATGCATTAAGAAAGGAATCGCTTACTAAAAAGCTGTTGTGTAAAAATGACAAAGCATTTTGGAAAGAAATTAAATTGATGAATAACTGTAAGTTATCTTTCCCAAATGTTATTGATGGTGTAACAGGGTCACACAATATTATAAATATGTGGAAATGTCACTATGAGGATTTGTTTAACTGTAACATATAACACCAAATATGTAAATAGCATTTGTAAAAATGTTGAATATCAAAGTGACATAGAGGTGTCACACTCAGAGATTACCAATTCCATAACAGATTTGAAAGAAGAGTTGTGGTTTGGATGGTATATATGCAGAGCATCTGAAACACTGCAGTGACATTATAATTCCACCGTTGTCTATTTGTTTTAGTAGCTTAATTGTTCACAGAAGATCTCAGTGACAATGATGACATGGCTAGGCAATACAAGAAAATTTATGCTCAGGATAATGCCCTGATCCGAAAATTATATATGTGTACATATTCTGTAAAGTGTAATCTGTTCAAATCCTATTGTACTTTGCTATATACATGTCAGCTATGGTGGAATTATAGAGCAGAATCAATTAGAAAACTGTGTGTAGCATACAATAATGTCTTTAGATTGTTGTGCAAAGAACTAGATTGTAGTGCTAGTTATGTTTGTATCATGAGGTTTACTCATCTGCAAAATGTTGATCAGAAAAATGTGTATAGTTTTATGAAATGTGTAGCTAAATCGGGCAATGCAATACTACAGAGTATAATGAATAGTGATACAAAATACATATCACCACTATGTCGTCACTGGCGAAAAATGCTATATATTAACAGTTATCAGTCATAGTCTGGTCTACTTTTTATAAGGATGTAATATTCCGGAATAAAGTTATTGAACTGAATTGAATTGAATTACTCCCCTCCCAAAAAATATATATACAGCCACATTACTCACCTCCCCAAAAATTATACATACAGCCACATTACTCCCCTCCCAAAATATATATACAGCCATATTACTCCCCTTCCAAAAAATATATATACAGCCACATTACTCCTCTCCCCAACAAATATATATACAGCCACATTACTCCCCTCCCCAAAAAATATATACACAGCCATATTACTCCCCTTCCAAAAAATATATATACAGCCACATTACTCCTCACCCAAAAAATATAAATACAGCCACATTACTCCTCTCCCCAAAAAATATATATACAGCCACATTACTCCTCACCCAAAAAATATAAATACAGCCACATTACTCCTCTCCCCAAAAAATATATATACAGCCACATTACTCCCCTCCCAAAAAATATATATATACAGCCACATTACTCCCCTCCCAAAAAATATATATACACCAACATTACTCCCCTCCCAAAAAATCTTTATTGGTTGTATTTGTGTACATAGGTAGTCCATGCATACAAACACAAGTGAAATCCTGAAGAATTGGCTGCTGCCGAATGATTGCAGAGTTGTCATAAAAAGGGATCACAGAACTGATAGCAAATGAACCAATATTTGGATTTATATGCTCTTTGATGTTGGATGCACACATTTTGTTCCTACAATCAAAACCGCAAGTGAGATGAAGTACGACTGATTCAGCTAACTGCTAATACTATTAACACCCCTGCTTTGGGAGGATGTTTACGGGTGATGCAACAGACCATGTCGCTTTAAGTTAAGATTTAACTCAATCAGACAAGACCTTGGCAGAATATGACACCATTTATTGCAAATGGAATACTCAGCAATCTTCCCATGAGTCTCTGTGGTGAAGGCATTCCACACGGGCCTACACACACCCAGATCAGCCAGCTGTGGAGCAGAGAACCAACATTACATCACACACATTGGACATGCCAAAAGGTTATTTGTTTAGTAAATGTGGAAATAGTGGAAATATTATATGGATCATTCCAGTTTTTGCAGTCTGCTTTCCTTACAGATCAGCTTCAATTCTTAGCGATTTATTTAAACCTTTTCAAGAATATGGTACAAAATCCGTGTAGACAAATTTGGTGGATTATTATAGTATACTAATTTCTAATGTAAAATATATTAATAACTATATTATTAGAGTTTGCCTGGATGGGTGAGCTTCTGATGATGTGGGCCTGCACTGCCAGGCAGACTTCCTTCTCTGTAACTGTCACATCCAGGCCTGCAAACACACTCCACTCTTACAAGTTTGTTGAGAAAGTATGAAGCTTATTTTCAAACGATACATAAATAATACGTTTTTATACAAGCCTCGACATTAACATCCGGCACCTTTTTTGAGGCTGTTGGGCCAGTTCGGGCCACCAGTTTTCATATTTTACTGGCCCACCGGGCCACTGGTTTTAATCAAATTGCCCACCATCATGTTTCTGGTAATTCAATGTTTGTTTTGTTACATTTTTGTTATAACTAATTAAATAACGGCAAACTCAATCATGCATATACGATGACGTGTATGCACTGCCAAACTCATTTGTATTAGCCTGCGTGATTGGCGAATGGCGGGGGTAATTAATTATTCACTCAATAAGCAGTCTTGTTACACGTTGGCTACGGATGGCAGGCAATCTCAACTGTCTGCATGATAAAACGCTAGTGCATATAATATTCCATAATGGAAAGGCATCAAGGAAATTGTTATACTGTCAAACATTTTAGGCAATGGATCTTGTAATACAGCTGTGCCTTGGGTGGAAAGAGAGCAAGGACTCTGGACAGCATTCACATTGTCGCACACTAACGCATTGTTTATATCAGCATCGGTCATCGCCAGTCATAATGATAACGTGATACACATGGTATCAGCATTCAGATGCATATTTATTATGGTATAATGTACCTGTTACTGGCAATATCGGCCTTAGCATTGACATTCAGACACAGCCAACACCATGCAATGTTTTTGATGTGCTGAGCACAGCCAGCTAAAGTATCAAGCCGCTAGACTGCATAGTGATACAATGATCAAAAATCTTCATTTAACTTTGCATTATCACTTCTTATAGTCGGTATCTTAATTTTTTAAACAATGTGCACAAATAATTAAGAACTTCAGAAAAGTCAGCATGACATTGCTCCAAGTGAACCTTAGCCTTTGTGGACTTCTTCAGTGAGGCAACCGACAGGCACATCGGTATCAACATATTTTTTTTTTACAAAATCCGGGCCAGTAACTTTTTTGGGCGGGCCAGCAACTTTTCAAATCTACTAACCCCCTGGACCAGTGGATACAAAATCTCAATGTCAAGGTCTGTTATATATAACTCTCATTGGCTCCATGCATTTATAAATTTCAGCATTTCAAATATAAAATTGTTAGCCTAGGATTTTTGTATTTTTGTTTTTAGTATTTTACTAGTTAATCTCAAAATTGTAAAGTTATCAAGCAAATGCTAAGCAAAGGATATAAAATGCTCACTTACATATGGCATTCATCTTTTCACTGGTCGTCACAAAATCACGCCCTGCAAATGTCAAATATAAAAGTCTCACAACGAAGCCATGATTGTTACAAGAGAGATTCCAAATGTTTTAATCAAATATGATAACAAGCTTAATAAGCAGTAATAAACCAAATAGAGGAATGCATTATAAATAATTGTTTACTAACTACAACAGACATTTGAGCACATCCAGTTCTCTACTAACAGCTGTTCCATGACTTCCTGGTGTACAATGGAAACTCCAGTGTAATCTGCAAAAACTGTTCCAGTATTGAGCAAAATTAGTCTTGTTTATTTTGTTAGGTTTACCAGAACAATACTTGTGTTTCTGGTTACCTGACCAACCCTGCTAAAACTAATCAACTAGTTAGCATTTCTTTTTATGTAAAATACTATTATATACGTGTGCATGTATGTAAAGCGCCCGAGAGCAATTCTAATTGATTGGGCGCTATGTAAGTACTTTTAGTTATTTATTTATTTTAAACACAGATATTATTCTGGTAGGCCTTAGTATATTGTTGAGTTTTTACCTTGTACCAAATAGTTTCCCATTTTGTTCCAGCCTGGGGCTAGTTTTGCCAGGAGTGTGTATCTGTAGCAAGACTGGAAGATCGCAGGTGTCACTCTCCTCGGTTTCTCAACCTAAACATAACGCGTTGTCATTCATTTATTATGTATGTAATGGTCACCTCATTCAATGTTTGTTATATTTGTTTGTGCCAACAAAGCTGCTGGTTACTAGGAATGGATAGTGCATTTATGACCAATGTGACTAGTATTTTCCTAAATATATACTTTGGAAAACCTTGGTGTTGTCAAGAATATGTCTAAAAAGTTATCAATTAAATCCAATCATGTCTACCCGGCAGTATGATGAAGCCATTCTTAAAGACTAAGTGAAATTAACTTTTTTATTCCCAATCTGAATGAAATATACTCTAAAAATAGTGTCCTGATAGTCAACTAATTTTTTAACCCTCTATGTCATCCTATTCAAGGCCCCTTTTGGTAGTGCTTTTCTGCACATTTTCTGCAGTTTGCTGCGACACCTAGCGGTCGAGGTGACATCATCGCAGGTAACACCGCTAGGATTTAGCATGGCGCACATCTATGCAGGTTGGTGTTTCAGGCCGTACCTAAGATTGCAATCGCGGAATGTAATATTATTTTATATCACCGTAAAGATAATAATCTTACCTATAAATGTGCCACTGGCTGCACACAGGAATTGTGTTAACTTTTTGAGTTATTGCCATTTGAACATTGCGAATACACAAACTTGCAATAGGATTTAATATTTTATGATATCATAGTAAAGGTAATAATCATATTTTACTATCTACAAATATGCCACTGGATGTACCCTGATTTATGTTCAGTTTTTTAGTTATTGCCGTTTGAACATCACGACTGCTTAGCGGAATAATGCACGGTTGAACATTCACGATGTTCAAACGGCAATAACACAAAAAGTTAACACAATTCCTGTGTACATCCAGTGACAAACTTGTAAATAAGATTATTATCGTTAAGTTGACATCACAAATTGTTAAATTCCGTGTTTGCAATTTCATGTACAGTCTGAAACAGGCCACACTGCCGCTCACTGTGCTAATGGATAGGGCACGCTCAGCGGCAATGCCTGTGGTGACATCAGCAACATCTGATGGGCTGGTTGTTTTGCGATATGCAAATGACCAAATTTGAGAGGGCTTAGTGACATCAGTTCACAATGAACAGGCTTCATATTTTGCACATTACTTGACAAGAGTATTAAGTTTATGTATACGAAGTTTCAAACACATTTAAAATTTCATTTCATTTAGTCTTTAAAATTTTATAAACTGTGCTTCATAACAATCGTTTCTCTATATATCTATAACAAATAAAACATGTACATGCCTGTAGACCCATCTTCTGAAATCTGCTTTGCAGTCGTCCAGTTCTGTATAATGACTGCTGTACAAATAAAACAATGACATTCACAATACTAAGTATTAATTTATAAGGCCCATCTCACTAAAGGCTATTCCCTCTTACCAATCAGCAAATAATAAAACTTTTATAGCGCCTATATCCTCAGGAATCACAACATGCAAGACTCGTAACGCAAAATCATGAACAGGGAGTCAGGGACGCACAAGAGTCATCATTAGAGTAAGGGACCGCCGAAGGTTTAGTCCGAATGCGATTAATTTCAAACAAATAAGTAAAGTTTTTTCTGAAAGGTAGCTGTAGTTTCAGATGATTTCAACATAATAGAGCATAGATTCCAGATGTTGGGTGCAGCTTCAGAGAAAGCATGTTTGCCAATGTTTAGCTTACTCCTAGGAACAAGATGTTGTTGTGAAACAGGTGATCTGAGGTTCCTAGGGATATCTGGAAAACAAAGGAGACTATAACCAATAATACCTTTTACAAAGTTTCTGAACCTTACAAAGCTTCTGAACCTTTATAGAAAGGGTGCCGCATAAGGACTATAGACTCTACAGTACTGTATGATTACAGTGTAACATTTGGATGTTAATATACATCTTTCCTGATTCTTACATTTTCCAATGCAAGAGCTAATGTCAGTCATAATAACTAACCTGCATGATGATCTGTACACTTTGTCCATGACCAAATGATGGCGTTGCCAGAATGTCTGGTTCAGTAAATATTAGTTCTCTGAAAAAAAACCGAATCAGTATACATTATTATTTATGAGTTCACCATAAATGTGGTTGATTATTTTTTGGGAGGCGGTTTTACACCTCCAATTGTATTTCCCCTGATGCTCACCAAGAGCCTCCAATTGCACACCCTTTGTGGTCTGGTCAAGCAGAACTCTAGCCTCAAGCGAAACTCTTGCTCGAGTAGGGGAGGGGAAGAAATGCACACATTGTGCCCTTTCCACCCTACAAGTCTGTGCTTATAGATATTAATTCAGTGTTTTATCGGCTGTACATTGCATCCTACCTGCAGCGTATAATGTGTGGTTGCTTTCCAGAGCCCAACTTGCAGTTTGTAGGAACATTGACTATCACCAGACAAAGTTCATGCAGTGCTGGCATATCAGCGAAGAACAAAATCTCTGCATTTCTTTCATGCATTGTGTTGACTATTTTCTGAAAAAAATAAGTAAGTTTTAACCTACATGCATACAGCACATGCATACAGCTGGTTTGATCTCTGTTGAAAATTAACGTTTACATTCAGGATGATTCTTATTTATATTAGATGTTGCATCTAAATATTCACTACAGTACATTAATGGTTCTTTATTCTAGTGTCACAACAGCAAAACTGAAAGTGGGCACGACCTCTAACTCTAAACTGTGATAGTCTAAACTGAAGCCTTAATTTTGGCCTTGGGCCTGGCTTAGCCCAGGCATAGCCCCTACGACTACGTGGAGCCGGTCCTTCCATCTTGTTCTTGTGTTGGATGGGTCAAATTTATTCAATTTCCAATCCCATTACACTGACTTTGGCATCAAGCTATAGAACTTTCTGAAGTGGTGATAAGTACGTTTTGATCTGGTGTCACGGGTATACGGTCACCACGTTAGTCGTTAACTTATAATAATGACTAGTTTTATTTCAGACAAACGTCACAAAGTCCATATGTACATTACATACAATACAAGTAAATACAAAAAAAGTAATAGATAACTAAAATACAAAGATATAGATGCACATGAAATAAAAATAGATGGTTAATAAGATATACATATAAAATGTGCGTTCAACTTATATTATTTAACTTAAGTTATATATTATATTTATAATCGAACTTCGAAGACGAACAGTCGGAAGACGTCGACGTCGTCGTATTTTGTTTGGCAGATTAATTGCATATATTAAAATAGCCACAGTAATGCCGATTTTTTCTTTTTTTGTTATTATTGTACACTGCAAATTAAAATTAATATTGTGATGACAACTTCCGTTCTGTATCAAAAATTTACTATCGGGTACCGACCCAACAGTAAGAAACGTTTGCAGACGACACAACCGAGCGCGCGTTTTGTGGCCCTGTGTCAGTTAAGGTTAAGTTAACCTGCATGTTTTGTTCTAATTATATTGTCATTTCATATACGATGCATAGCAATATTTTCCGTGATAATTATCCTGTGTTTAATATTAGTCAAATCAAGTGAAATAAATGCAATTGACATTACCAATTGCCTATTTTAATATTGTAAATTTGTTGAGTGCAATATAATAGAAACAAACATTCTGTATTTGTACTAGCTATTGGTTTTGGACTCTTGTTTTCACAACATCGACATGTTAACTTTTTCAAAGTGCTTTATGTTACATACTCTTCGTTGTTTTAGAATATAGCAATGACCTACGTAAATATAGAACATGAAGGGACATCAGCGATGCAGTTTTGTTAGTATTTCTCACGAATTACGCTTGTGTGCTCAAATTTGTTATAATTGCTTCTTCCTTTTTACGGCCAACATCAATATAATTGAATATGATGATGATTATGTCGTATGTATGGAGGTTACGAAGAGGGCCAGCGCGGGGTAATGCAGACTGTTCCATTCCGGGATTGTCCTCGGGGGGAAAAACGACATCTGCTGAGCGATAATCGATGTACTTATCATCATTTAACAAGGATAAGATGTAACGTCGCATTGACACACTGTCTTAGCCTAAGGCTAAGGCTAAGAATTAGGTGATTTACGCTAACCAGCCCAAACTTGAGCTAACGCAGGAGTTTTATGGTGCTTGTTTGTGCGCATGCGTTGTGGGTAGTTTGTTTATTTTATAGGCACTTTAGATGATTGGGAGGTTCATGATTGCTGTTTGGAATGCTATGGGGTTTTCTAGTTCAGTAATTTGTGGTGGGATCATATTCCAGATTCGAACTGCTCGGGGATAGAAAGACACTTGTCTAGAATCCGGACCAACCTAATGTTCGTAATTAAAAAGAGAACCTATTACGTACAGCAGTTAGATTCATATAGCAACCATGCACAATGGTCACGCCATATTTATCTGTGAACTGTATTACCCTGTATAACTTATAATTGTGTAATATTTTGTGAAAATTAAATATATCACCTACAAAATTGCTAACATCCAGCTTGAATGTAATGTTTGATTTACCCCAGTGAATACATGGAATATTTTACCTCCTTTGGCATAGATACCATATAAAACTTTGTCTTGAAAAAACTTAAATGCCATGCCCATGCTTTTAGTGTATCATCCAAAAGACACTCACAGAGTGGGATGACAAAAATGTTTCAGCAATCTGCCCCTCTAACCGCCATACTTCTGCACACTACAATACTAGTCACACATTTAGAATGTCTAGACCTTTGAAAATGGTTTACCTCCCATTGTGTGCCCTTGGTAAAGCCCCAGTTCAAATGATAAGCAAGCTAAGTAACTACCGACCAGTCAGTGTAGTTAATGTTAAATGTATAGACGTAGCATGCTGGACTATGAAAGCTGAAATTCGAGATCACACCATAACGCAGAAAGATACCGACAACTTATCTCACAAAGATTTGCAGGGATATTGACTAGCTAGATCATGTGTTACCCATCTGCTGGAAGTGATGTAATCGTTGCCAAATATTCTGGACTCTGGCAGACATCTGGTTTTCATCCTAGATCTATCTTGACTTCACAAATTTAACAAATTTTTGTAAGGCTTCTAGTGTATACAGTGCCTAACCAATAACTGATTAGTAACCTAAGAACATGTGGTGTTCTGTGAGAAAGGTAGATAAAGTCCTTCATAGCTGGGAGAAGGTGGAGGGCAGTAGTAAATGGAAGTCCATCAGAGATAGTAACAAGTCCAGCACTTTTCATAATCATCAAAGCCATCACACCAAACATTTTATTCTTAGCACGTATCTGTTATTGCCATATTTTTTATATCATTCCAAGTTTTTTCAACTAGTATTTCTGCTTGTAGCTTCTGCTGTACCTGTGGATACCTCTATCACTTGGATGGTCTGGCACATGTTCACGGCACAAATCAAGGATAATAAGAAAAATAATTCAACAGGTGATGTTTCCAGAAGTTATTTCATCTTTATATGAGCATGCTTAAAGCTTCAGATATCATTGCTATTAATAACGTCTAAGCTTCTTCTGTTAATAACATGATACATATGTAAGTTGAGCGATAACACTATTTTTGGAGTAATATTTACAACTGTTTGATTTTGTTGTCTTTAAACCAAATAAACATTTGACATATTCTAATAGGCTGTGTAACATATGCATTTTACTTCTGGGACTGGTGATATATATCCCCTGATCAACCATTTTTTTTCAATCTCTAGTCTGATGTTGTTTTGGCCTGTCCTTGAGTTCTTTGGTGTTGATCATGCCTTGCCATTTAATTTTCAGAAATAATTTGCAACATTTAATTATACAGGTTTGGATTTTGAAAATAGTTTCTTATTTATAAGCATCACTAAATATAAAATTGTTTTTTATGGACACAGTAGTCAACACTGAAAGTAATATGAATAACCTGTGGATTGTTTACAGGAATTACTCCCACTGTACACTGACAGTGACACTGCAATGCCACAAGAGTGTCCTCTGAGCTTTACTACCGACATATTTGCACTGCAAGAGCAGCAGAAACTTGAAGACACCTCATCCAAATGGGTCTGCCAGTTCTGTGGAAAAGCATTCTATGAAGAGCATTTTCTCGACATGCATTTTGAAAACCGGCATGCTAATTACATCAGAAAAGTATGTTGTGTAACCAACAGAATTTGGACACATCTTTCCTGTTTACCTACCAGTAAAACCTTATGATGAAAAATGTATTAATATAATTGATCAGTTTGCTGGTGGCCACTTCAGGACTTTCATGAGGTGATTAACTGTTTATGGTCTATGCTTATTTTTGCCGTTCTTAAGCCAACCTAATTTTATGTCTCTATCTACAACAGCTTGTTGAGATACACCCACTGCCATGACTGATGTTGTAACAGGAAGTTTTTGGCTTTCCTGTAATGCCAAGAATAATATTGGCGTTTCTACTTACACAATCAACCCTATTAAATGTAGTTGACCCTTGGAATTCTTGCAACATGACAAGGAAAATACATAATTTGTCTGTGACCCCGTATAATTACAAGGACAATAGAAATTTTGGCCAACTGATGCAGTGTCTAGCTGTCAACATTCTAGAAATATGTTTTTCTCATTTTGGTCTGGAGAAATTATGTGTGACTTGACATTGACATCTTCATAACAAAGTACCAAGAAAATATTAAAATGCCTACCTACCTACCTACCTTAAAAAATTCCATCAGGAAAGAAATTATAAAGACATTTGTTATACATATTTAAAGTAACATTCGAGAGCATTTAACTGGAACCATTATTCTTGCAGGCGTTATATAAGATTTGGCACAGCCTTGATGCAAGATAGTGTCTTTCTGTTTGTAGGGAAGTAAAGTGGTGTGTCTGGCTGACATGTGCCACATATTCCGCTGTGATGTCGTCTCTGGTCGGTCCGTGCCAGAGTACTGGGACAGAGCTCTGTGTCATGAGAAGATGCTGCAGAAACACAGGGCAGAGTGTGTGGTAGGTCAAAGGTCAATCTAATGCAGCATCTAACTACCGGGTACCCTATAATCGAGCTAGCATATGTGTTTATGTGCATACGTGCATATGTGTATGGTGTATGTGTGTGGTATATTTATGTGTGTCTATCTGTGGTGTGTTTTTGTGTGTGGGGTGTGTGTTGTGTGTGTGCATGCATGTGTTTGTGGTGTGTGTGGTGCATGTGTGTTGTGTGTGTGTGCGTGTATGTATGTTTGTGTATATGTAAACATTTTCCTTCTAGGCAGCTTGCACCTGAGACGCCAAACTTTCAGTGAATAATCTACTACCCCTTGGAAGAAAAACAACACCTTTATTTTTTGAAACTCACAGTGGTTAAAGGTTCTTTTTACCGGGGTTCATGCCATACGTCAGATGGATGTAAGTCGATGTTACACATATTTTCTGCAATTAACCGAGCACCATCGATCAGCTGGGGAGGTTTTACATAAATTGCATTAACACAAAAATATATCAAATTTACGTCATAATAAATAAACCTCATTTAGAAATACTCCTGGAAACCATCTGCATTTGTGTGTACATTGTGCCATCTGGAGGATGGGCATTTTTGTTAATGCATATATGTATTGATAGGCAACATTTTTACAGTTAAATCAGATAAAAACATGGCTTTCCTGGCCCTCCATGGTCTGCATGGGCAGCTTCTCCTGTTCAATAAGCAATATTTATAGTTGTATACATACAATTTGACTTCAAGCATTCTGCTTAAAAAGTGGTTTCATTGTGTCTGTAGATAACAAATTGTATATATGATTTTACAATAAAAGTGTTCAGATTGTACCATTAACAAAATGTTTTATTTTCAGGCTGTGATGCAGAAGTGCACACCAAAACTGGCAGATAGCAGCAGGCAGAAGGAGCTTTCAGGTACTGGGTTAAGGTAGCTGCACCGGGTATCATGTCATTTGATTTCTTTATTTTTTTCTTCATAGAACATTAGTAGGTGTCATGTGTACTATAAAAAAAACCAAGGCACAATCACCATATGTCACAAATCAGTCCTTTAAAAACTAGTATTGTGAAATCACCAAATACTGGCGGTAGTTTTGTTTATTCTCCGATAATGCCCGACCTCAGTCGCCATTTGCAATGACACGTGACTGACCCCAGCAGGTGTCAATCAATCTTGTCTACCACAATAAGTTCAACACATGGCCCTTCGTAACACAATATCATGAGACAACTTGGCGGGAAAACCTTGGGAGGAAATCTCAGTAATAGAAGTGTCTGTAACATTGTGTTGAAATAAGCCACATGCCAGTAAAATAAGTCACATTTCCAAGCAAAAAACAAGCATCTGGTGACACCCTTATAATTGTAACAACCAGGAAGTATTACTTAATGTAACTTTTTATAAACAAAACTACAGTACTTACAAAGCCATAACATGGCATATGAACTCGACTTGTGTTCACCCAAAATTGCACGGGATGGTTTTATGTTTGGTGAAGGGGTCATGCCAAAAATGCAATACAGATTTTTGCTGTCTCAACATTGTAGCAAAATGTTTATGAAGCTGTATCAAACTTAATATGCATTTGTTTACAAAATAAACCTGTATGAATGTCAATAACATGTTTGTACTTACAACCATACAAATTTTTCTTTTGGGGAGTTTCTCAAAATGAAATAAAATGCTATTTTAAGGTGATTTTTTAATTGTCTTTAAACACATTTAAATCTCTAAACAACATAAAAAATCTATTCTTTTTGGTCTAGAGTATTGTTTAGTATCTGAGGCAAACTCTGAGAAAAAAGAAGCTTATCTTCAAAACTTATATTAGAAATTATTAATTCAAAAGAAGCATATAATAGCCGGTGCAGCCACCTTAAGATGTACTTAGGCAGTGCTTTTAACTGTCTGTATAATATGCTATTGCCAGGGTGTTCTGTTTGGTTCAAATGTGGAGACAAATTGCACACCACATATTGGCAAAAACAACCCATGTGAAAATAATTTTTTGTTTACAGAGTATCATTCCACTAACGTTACATGTGAAATGAGCTGTTAAAATAGATTAATGAATCAATGATGTCATGTTTTCAGAGGCTCTGAATCATCTGGTCTGTGACTTCTTGACCTGTGATAAATATTGGGAACCTAAAGAATATGAGGTATGTCTCTTATGTTGTCTTTAATAAAGGTCGTAACATTACATTGACTTGAATGTATCAACCGTAGAATAGTTTTGGTAGCTAAACACAAACTACTGTTTATTTTTTTTATGGTACAAGGACCAGTAATAACAATGTTCAACTTAAAAGCTGATACATCTATATTCAAAAGGACATGGCATAATATAATTTACAAAGTTTTGTGGAATTTTGTTCAAGTCCGAACTACTTTAGCTTTACATTCACCAGCATTTGTCAGGTTTGGCAGATTGCCAGGTAGATTATCTATTTTTAGACATTGGATGCACAGGTTATATATATATATAGACATAAGTTATGTTTATAGCGAATATAATTTAGACCGTGCTCAGTCTGGACATTCAGAATTGTGTAGACCTGTGGATGAACACTCTTTTGGGCATAGGTGACAACTATTTAGTGTGATCATAGGATAACATATTTACCTATTCATCAAGTTTACATTAGAGAGAACCTAGAAAAGAATGCATATTACTGCATTGTGCCATGATCTGTAGTAATTACAAAAAGACACAATTACAGGATCTGGCATAAACTTTCTTTTCAAAGAGTACTCCAAAGTTCTTTGTGAGACACTCATACTTTTTTTTTTTATTATCAGAGTAAGTTTTGGTGACAGTTGAACGTTTGCGCTGTTGTAAACGTATGTTGAGTGTAACTGTCGTGATTATCATTTCAGATGGGTCCTATAAACACAATGATTTACATCTTTGCTGTGTTTATCTTGGTGTTTGCTCTGATGGTCTATTACACAGTCGCATATTCCCACTTCTAGTAAGTACAGTTGAACACTCCATTGCCTGTAACTGCCTGTAACTGCCTGTAACTGCCTGCTGCGTAACACCACAATGAAGCGTCTTTTTTTTTTTTTACAATGAAAGAATCCCAAGAAATATACCAACAAGTTTTTAGATGTTCATGTTATTTTGTATCCATACTGCTATGGTATACATTATTACAATAAATATATTAAAATATATAGGAATTATCTGGAAAGTAAACCAGCTAGGTTATAGTAGGCCAATTCAGAGTAAAACATGAACATTTCGATAAAGTAGTCAACTGTGAATGTTCTAGAAAGAAGTAATGATCATATTATTTTGCAAACTTTGGGGGCAGTCAGGCAGTATCCCCTCCCAGGTGCCGTGGTCCACTCACCTCTTTCTATATTAATTTGCTTCCTTGGAACATTGACCTCTGACCTACAAACTGGCGATAAATTTGAAAAAGTAGTTATTTGGAGTTATTGACTTTGTGTATGTTGGTGCCAGTGTTAGCATGTTGTTTTCTGTGTGACAGCACCGATGACTCATTACTCACGCTGGTCGGATACAACGAGAGAACCAGGCCAAAAGTTCTACTTCCTCCCAAGCAGCAACAACTACGCTACAGGACCATGGTCAGGTGACGTCACACCGGTGTTGTCATGGCAACCGTAAATTTGAGGAACGTGGTCACCGATTTACACTGGTGTTGTCGAGGCAACATCATATATGACTGGTCATGTGACATCTTGGCGTTGTGGTGATAGCATATTAGCACAGTGGTCATGTGGCAACACATTGGTGTTGCCATGGCGACAACATATTCGATATCAATGGTCATATGATGTCATGTCAGTTGTCGTGGGACATTCCATTAGTGGTGTCATGACAACAACATAAGATTACAGTCAAGTAATAATATTAAAGTAAGAGCGAGAACTTTCTCTTATCTGAAAGATGGACATAAATGAGAAATACCTTTAAAAAGATGTCAGAAATCATTCTCCAGAACAAAACATACATTTTCTATACAGGCATTTCTCACTTTGGGTCACCTTCAACAGCATTATGCATTTTATCTTTCTGGTGTACAGACAAAATAACATCCAGATTCTGAAACATGTACATGTTTTAATTACATAACACATAAATCACTTATATGTACAAATAAGCCATTGCATAATTCATTATAAATATAAAGTATTCACATTTCATTCAAGCTGCAAGCTTAGTTTTACTTGCAGGCACAAAACTGGTCACTTTTTGTTGTACCAAAATGCAATCCAAGAAGTATTTGTAGACTGTTTTTATAGTCAGACGAACTTCTAACTCTCAATGAGAATTTTTTTATCATCTGTTTCCTAAATAAAAAATGTGTCAGAATCATAGTTGATACACACAATGTTATGACACGTGTAACTTAATTTACCTTGAAATTTAAGGTTTTTTATATGAAATGATGTGACAGATGAACAGTGTCAAGTACAAGGTATCTACAATTCATAAATCAAAGTTAATCAATGTTATGTTAAATCTGAATAAATTATGTTTAGCTTTTTTAATGCCAAAAATGTTGGACTATTGATAAGCCAAGGGCTTCTTTGTCCGCTTACCATCTGGGGTTTCTGCTGTGGATGGCAATCTTGTTAGACCTTGCTTACTGTTATGGCAACACTATAAAACAATGTTTTTGTTGATGTTGTTAATATATTTATGGTTTGCCCTTGTGCGATTGCTCAATCTATATTTGTGCAGTAATAGGAACACGGACTAGCCATTTCATACATTTCAAGTCTCATTCACGTGCATCAGCTATGTCTGCCTTCATAATCTATTTTACATGGTAGTCTTACTGTATACACTCAGTAAAATACTTCAGTTTGTAAAGCATATTACCTTGTTGCAAACATACCTATCACTGCTGTCAAACTGTGTTGTAGAAATGCTCTTAGATGAAGCATTGCTCTGCGCAAATAACAAGCGACATAATGTAATTTATTTATTAGCAGATTTGCAAATGATAAAGGTTTGACTGCTGTACTTCCGCCTAATGTCTGCTGTGTAATCATGTAGCTCATTATGTACCTGTGACAGGTGGGCATTCTAAACTTTACAGGTGCCTCTGTTTTCCACAGTGTAGCTAGAGCATTAAATTCTCCAAACATCAAACTACGTTGGAGTTAATAAAATTGACTATGATACAGACAGACATCTCCAGATTTATTTAGCTGGCTGTGATGGTCAGCCATTCTTGTAGTCATGTGATGGTCGATTCTTCGCTGACCCCACTGGCCATGGGGTTGTCACTGAGACAGAGACAGCCACACCCCGTGGGGCACATGTCGTGTGTCTTGAACCACTCCACGATGTGGAAGGTGTGACCACCGTGTCCACAAGCCAGGCAGAAACTGGATGAACCTGGTGGTGCAAGACAGACATGTCAGGTGGCGTCACTGTAGCTAGCATTCCTGTACACAAACTAGTTTTCTCGTAAGAAATAATAGTAAGTTTATTATTTCATCAAACAAGCATCGTGTCCTTAGAAAAGCTACTAATAAATGGTGCTTTCATGATATTTATATCAACACCATAATATATTTAATAGTTAAAACCTTGACTTAAGCCTTGGCTTTTTGTCACATGGTACATAATTAAAATTCATACAATCACTGTTATATTTGGTAACAGTTTCTACTTTGATGAAATGATTTATGTCATGGGAAATTATCTCTCCATTTGTTGACAACTTTAATACTGCATACATGTCTCTGAGCTTCATTTCCATAGATTATGTACAAAAAAGATTATTTTATTATTATTATATATACACGAGATGGCAGCAGCGGTGCCTCACCTTTGACTGTGACGTGACAGATGGCACACTGAATGACAAACTCCTTGCAGTGGTAGCACTGTGCTCCCCGCACCTCCTGGTGGCAGTGCTGGCACTCAGCATTGAACTCTGCGACCAAATGACACATTTTCTCACCATCATTATCCCTACTCAAACAGTAGAACTGGCTTCCAGTTGCGTATCGAGTCAAATCCAAGTTAGCCACTATTATACAGTGTCCTTTCAACACTACCACTATTCTATTAAGTCTCCTGCTTTTTCACATATCCCCAGGAAGCTCAGATCATCTGTTTCACAACTTTTTGTTCCTAAAACTAAGCTTAACATTTGCAAACATGCTTTCTCTGTAGCTGCACCCAAAAACAGGAATCAACAAACTCAAGATTTATTTGTTTGAAATTGCTTCGGTGGTCCCTTGCTCTAATGATGACTCTTGCGCGTCCCTGTTCATGATTTTGCCTTACAATTCTTGTATGCTGCACCACTGAGCTCAGATTCCTGAGGATATGGGCGCTATAGAACTTTACTATTATTCATCAAAGTTGCATAACAGAGTACCAGTACCATCGCTGCCTAACAACAGAATAAAATTCTTCAAAGCTGTCCAACAGAAGAACTACCACCATCACTAGTGTCCATTACGAACTAAAATCATCATCTGGGTAATTGTTTGCTTTATAGATTATTGTATTCATTGAAAGACTGAATCGTTAACTAGGCTACACAAATGTAGACCCAGAAAATACTGTTACAGCCACCACTGCGTACCTAGTCCTTTGTGTGGTTCTGACGGCGTTGACACATATTTAAGTATTTCCGCCCGCGTATTCAAGAGTTCCCATCTGTACAATATCTCCGCATACGCCTTCTTGAACTCATCGAACTGCAACATCTGGCTGAGATCAAGCATCCTGAAACAGACATCATCCAATATTCGTCTACTCCTTCCTGTAGCTGCCCTCAATCATTTGGTTGATTATTCCTGGGTTAACGCTGGTGGGAGTTTACAGAGATCTCAGCTCAGCGAGTCCATGACAGGTTTTTTCAATTTCCCTGGATGGGATTTTTTTACATCCCCTGGTAGAAGGGACCATGCATTGGCTTTTAGTGTCCCTTCAAACAGACACAGGCAACGTAGGGTAAACAAAATTGCCAATACTGGTACCGTCCCACCAATCGGTCGGCACCCACTGCACCCTACAACTATTACCACTAATCAATATTCACTTTACAATATTATGTTTAATACGTTCCTCTTACTGAAAGCTGAATAAATAATTACACAGGTTCTTATCCACAACTTTGTAAATGTTTCTTTAGATGTAAAAAATGAGACAAGAATTTGCCAAATGACACAAAATCAATAAAATAGTCCACATGTAGTTCATACCCCTCACAACAGAAAACTCATTCATGACGACTTCTAGGTGTGAGGGTAACACAAAGAGGAAAAATAATAATAAAGTGTGTGTAAACTTCTGCCACAAACCCTTTAAGTGAGGTTGTCCGTTCCGTTAGCCTGAGGTGGTACTTATTACCAAAAGGTTCACGGCATCGGTTGTACTCCAATCCAGTTGCCAGTTACGAGTGTGGCAACATAAGTTTCAATTGCAGCTGTTTATAATTTAATATTCTGTTTACAATTTGGACATTTCGAGAGCAAAAATTTCAAATTTTGAGTTGGTGCTTAGAACTGAATAGGCAGCTTAGCTGTAAACAACTGCTGGACGTACTGCATGTTTTTCTCGTGCTGTTCTTTCTCCATTTCAGCCGGGTCTTGCACATCGCCAAACTTATAGTCGTCGTTCATCTGTGACCAGCTGTTGGACCGACGGATCTTACATGGAGCTACGGACACAGTCGAGTTGTAGAAATCAAATTGTTGTTGTCAAATTGTCAGTTGTGCTCAACATTTAATACGGCAGTAAATATTACAATTTTTACAGAGACGATGAGTATGGTCAATTCTGCTCAACATTCAGTATGGCAGTAAATATTACAAATATTTACAAAGACAATGAGTACATCAAAAAATATTATTCAGGTACATGTGTTTGTACAGTGTATATGTATGTACAAATCTAATCAAATTAGGTAAGGAAAAATAAAAAAGAGTATTTTTAACTTTAACAACTACTTAACGTAATGTGTAAAATGTAAAAACATTGTGAAAAATAAACACAACAATTGTAATACTATAAGATGACATACTGTTGTTTCTATTAATGATTAGCATTGTCCTTAAAAAATAATATGTAAATCAGTTAAAAACTACTTAATGGAAGAAGAAGCATCTAAACATTAAACGTCTGTTGGCCCACAATACTACAGACATGCTGCTTATACAAGCTGCTGTACAACAAAAGCCATTCACAAATAACAGCAAACCAAAAAGCAATCACAAAAACAGCAGATTTTAATAAAATATTTCTGGAAGAAATAGCATACTACATACTACAAACATATCAGTAACAATGGAAATAAATGTTAAAATCTGCATCTAAATAAAAAAATTACTAATAATAACTTACATTTGTGAAGCACCGTATATATGGAATATAGACATTCTGCTCAGAGGCACATAAAATACATTGTTAAAATATATATATAAACTATCCAATATAACATTAGCATAGTTATACAATTGTCGTGCTTACATGGCCAAAATATTACATAAAATGTATAATTTCAAGTTTAAATATATTAAACATTAATTATAAATATGTTTTATAAAATGCAATAAAGCAAAATTACCGGGTACAAATAATTAAGTAAGGCATCATTAGAAAGATTGCAACGAAGAGCAACTAAGCTGATTCCTGAACTGAAAGATCTTGGTTATGAAAGACGCCTATTAGAATGTGGATTGACAACACTAGACACTAGGAGACTAAGAGGAGACCAAATAGAAGTTTTTAAGATATTGAATGGTTATGAGGATATTGATAGAAATATCTTCTTCAAACTGAAAGATGGCAGTATAACCAGAGGGCACAATGCAGCATTAGTCAAGGAACAGTGTACGTTGAATATGAGAAAGTACTCATTCTCTGAGACGACAATAAATGACTGGAACAAATTATCTGATGATTGTGTTAATGCTAACAGTGTGAATATAATCAAAAATAAAATTGACAGCTATCTGACGAGGGCGGGTTACACGTAGGTGGACAATTGTTGGACTATTGATAAGCCAAAGGCTTCCTTGTTTGCATGCAGTCTGGAGCATATAGCTGTGGACGGCAATCTTATTTAAAAAATCTTGTTAAATCTTGTTAAAATTCACATTAAACCATAATAAAATAAGTGTAACAAGATCTAAAACAGGCAGGTGGCAATCTTAGCTATAAGACTAAAACAAATTCGAAGCAAAACAAGCATGGATAAGTGTATAAAAAAGTGGCAATCACATAGGAAATGTGCAAGGCAAGACTAGCTGTCAAAGCCAAAATGAACAAACAAACGAGCAGCTTAAAGACAACAGGTGACAGAGAGGAATACAAGAGTACATACTGTAATTCCAGCCCTTGACACTTGTGTCAGAAGGATGGATTGTGTGATAGATTTGGTACTGCAGCGCAGCATGCAACGTAAACAGAAAGTACAGACGTTTGACTTAATAATAATAATAATAAGATAACTTCTATTGCGCCTAAATCCTTGGAAACCAAGCTCAGAGGCGCATCAAAACAAAAGGGTTGGTCAATCTCAAAGTCCATAAGTAGTTTTCCAGTTGTCAACAGATGGGTCAAGGCGCTAGGGAGCTAAGGTGGATAAGCAAGGTTGTAAAGATACGTTTTTAAATGACGACAGAATTTTGTAATATTTTCAACTGATCTAACACTAAGAGGAAGCATATTCCAAAGAGTTGGTGCAGCAACAGAAAAAGCCCTAGTTCCAATGTTAGTGTTGGCTCTAGGAACAAAAAGTAGGTCAGAACTAGATGATCGAAGCTGGATAGATTTTCTTACAGGAGTAAGCAATAAATGCAAATAAGATGGTTGCTTATTGGACAGTGCCTGATATGTAATGGTACAGATCTTAAAAATTATACGATATCGTACAGGAAGCCAATGTAAAGACTTCAAAAGTGGCACAGAGCGAGAAAAACGAGGAGATCTTGTAACTACTCTTGCTAGACAATTTTGGACACGCTGAAGTTTTGTGATATCCTTGCTAGCGATATTATAAAGGAGGGAATTGCAATAGTCAATTCTGCTGCTAACAAGCGCTGTTGCAATAGTCTTGGCAACAGAAAATGACATATACCGGCGAATACGGCGAAGATCACGAATATGATAAAAACAGCAGCGACATGTTTGAGATATATGTTGTCGGAAATTGAAGTTTCTATCAAAGATTACTCCTAGATTACGCACCGAGGTTGCTGGCGTGATGTACTGATTCAAAATACGCGTAGGGAAAAAACCATCCAGTTTACAACGCTGCATTCGAGTACCAATAATGATCAATTCAGTTTTATTTGCATTTAATTTCAACTTGCTGTCAGTCATCCAATGGAAGATATCTTGAAGGCAATCACTAAGTTGGTTAAGGGAGCGATTTGTATCCGGGGTAGCCAACGAAATGTAAATCTGAGTGTCATCAGCATAAAGATGATGATCTAAGTTATGTTTTTGTATAACAGAGCTTAGTGGCGTGGTGTAAAGAGTAAAAAGCAAAGGCCCAAGAACAGAACCCTGGGGAACACCAAATAAAGCCGGCAGTGCAGCTGAAAAGCAGTTCCCAATCTTTATAGTTTGGTATCTATCAGTTAGATACGAAGAAAACCAGCTTAGAGCTGTGCCAGATATGCCGTACCACTTTAATAGGCGTTCAATGAGAATGCTGTGATCAATCGTGTCAAACGCGGCAGAGAGATCTAGTAAGGTAAGTGCAGTCACTTTACCATTATTAATGTTCAAGGTAATGTCATTATGAACCTTTAAAAGGGCAGTCTCTGTTGAATGAAACTGCTTATATGCTGATTGTGACACATTAGTTAACACATTTGTGCTAATGTGAGACCTTAGACGACTTGCTACAACCTTTTCTAGTATTTTGGAAATGAAGCTGAGATTAGAAATAGGTCTATAACTGTTTAGGTCTTGCTTAGGCAGAGATGACTTCTTAAGAAGTGGTGTGACATGGGCGTATTTAAAATCATCAGGAAAACAGCCAGAGCAAAGTGATGCATTTATAATATTTGTTATAGGTCCAATTAGTGTATCGAGACATGCTTTTAGCAGCATTGTTGGAAATGGATCAAGTGCACAAGATTTATTTGGGGAGGACATAATTATTTTCCTAACTTCATCAACTGTTGCAGGTTCAAATGATACAAGTTGAGAATTTACTTGTGGAAAGTCCACACTGACATTACTTATATTATGATGTGGGAAAGCAGAACGAATGATACTGATTTTATTCTTGAAGTGACTAGAGAACGAATCACATAGAGACTTAATTGACATATGATCAGGTAACGATGGAGTAGGCCGTCTGTGTAGAATGTTATTGATGCAGTTCCATAACTGACGCGGATTATCAGACTTATTTATGACCATATCTGTAAAATAATCTGATTTAGCTTTAGCCATTTGTCTGTTACAGAGGTGACATTGCTTAGAATAACGCGATCTATCTAATGGCGAGCGTGATTTGCGCCATACACGCTCTAAATAACGACGACACCTTTTAGATAGTATAATTTCAGAAGTCATCCATGGAGCTGGTGGCCTTTCTGACACCCATTTGGATTTTATAGGTGCATGTTTGTCAAGTAGTGCATTGAGTACTTGACAGTACTGTTTATATAAGTCAGATAGATGTTTTTTTGGATCTGTGATAAGGTCAGATATAAGGATATCAGCCATTAAAGCTGTAATGTCAATCCTATGAATGGCTCTGTAAGACACATTGTGTTTCGATTGTAAAGGGGCTATAGAACCATTAATATTGGCAATGACAGTATGGTGGTCTGATAACCCATCTGAAACAGTAGGTGCTTGGATATTATTACAAGTTGAACGGGTTATCAAGAGGTCAAGCCAATGGCCATGTATATGTGTCGAAAAGGTAACATGTTGTTTCAAATCAAATGATGCCAGAATATCATCAAACATAGTTGTAGTTGAAGAAGGTATATCCAAATGTAGATTAAAATCACCAAGAATGTAAAATTCTGAGTGAATGACTGCCAGATTTTCCAACATATCCTGAAAGTCTTCAAAGAAATTGGCAGGATGTCCTGGAGGGCGATAGATACAAACAAAGTGTGCGGAGAAAGAAGAATCTGAAATTTCAGCAAAGATGGACTCAAAACTAGAGTATTCAGGGTTAGAATGTAATTTAACTTTGAACTGCTGTGATATAAAAAAGCCAACACCACCTCCACGGCCGACTAAACGTGGTCGATGGTGAAAGGTGTAACCAGAAGGGGAAACGTCAGCAATGCATGCATGTGTATCATGTGGTCTGAGCCAGGTCTCAGTTACAGCTAGAATGTTTATTTTCTTTGAAATTAATAAATCACAAAGTGAGGCTGTCTTATCTCGTACAGATCGAACATTTGTAGTGGCCACCCGAATGTGTCGTCTAACAGATGGCCCAGGATTGAGACTTACATCTCCTGCTAGTAATAAAATTATTGCTAATTTCAATGTAGGCGTAGAGCGGGGGATTGGCAGTAACTTTCTATTATAACAAACATGAAGACATGGCAGACTATGCAAAATTGAAATAGAATGATGAATTTTAGTGTGATTAGGAAAAAGCACATTAAAATGATTATATCTCAATGGTTTGCATAAAACAAAATCGATGTCCCTTACAACAATAGAACAAGACAAGCAGAAAACACCAAATAGGAATAATGGTGACATAATTATGTTAGATTATTATCATATTTAGTAGAAAATAATAGACCAAAACCATATCATTTTATATCATATAGATAATAAATAGTAAAGAATGTTAAACCCAGAGCTAAGGCTAAGCCTACGGCGTAACTACCGTAAGTAAAAACTAAATTATATTTACAAGATCAGTAGTCTCAATTTTAACAATAAAGCCTACTTTATTTAATTAGAAAATGTTGAACCGGGGCCAACTCCGGTAACTAAATTGAGACTTACAGGCCTATTAAGGGAGGAAGAACTATTTATATTTATTATAATTCACTCAGTCAGCCGTAGCCTTAGTCTTAGATAGGCAAAAACTGACTGTAGTATCAATCACTCAATGCCATTAACTGCACCATGATTCCTTTTTAAATACCGTATTTATTGTAATAATATAAAATGCCAGTAGTAATCTAAAAGGTCAATTGAAAAAACTCACAGGCAGCATGTTTTGTAACTTCATAATTTAACAGTATAATTGGTACAAACGACAACATTTAAACAAACAAAAAACTGAACATTGCCGACCGGCGAAAGTGAGCGATAATCATAACGGCTTTAACGCCGATTTTATTAAGTTGAATATGACTGGACCAAAACTTGTTAAAATATGCTTATAATTTAAATATACTTAGCTTGTGGTTGAATTCTTGATTCTGTAGCGCATTACAAGTTACATAATATTAAAAGTAATATATTCAAAATAATTAGTATGCTATAATTGAACATTAAACGAAGGATAAATTTTGAAAAGTAAACATTATGCCACGCCCCCTAGCGACCACTTGAGTAAAGAACACAGACTCAAGTCAACATGAGCTGTTATCATTTACAACAGCACTAAAACCACCGATTTGTGATCACGAGCCAACTACTGTGAACGTTTTGACTCTTGCTTTACTCCCAAATGAAACAAATCATAGCACCAGTCTACTTTAGGGGCGTCTTTGCAGAGGGACCCCCATCTATTTGGAGACAGACCTCACAGACATGTTCTCTCATAATCACACCGGGTCTTCCATCTCTGGTGGACCGCCCACATTTGGCACCCTTCTACTTGGACTTGAGATTAAATCTCTCACGTTTCAGTAATTTATTCTGCGTTCTTCCAACATTTATGGCATACTATTCTTTGCCGCCAGCAGACCAGTTCATACAAATACCTTTTCAACTTCTACTCAAGTTTCCAGCCTTGCTGCAATTTCTCAATTAGCAGAGGTGTGAAGGGCACAATCGTTTGTCACAAAAACACTCCAGCCTTGTCATTTCAGAAAATTAAAAGGTCTGCACAAGAAAAACCTTAAATGTAAGTTAGAGACCGATACATGTATTGTTTCAACACAAGAACTGGACTGTAATGGTTGTAAGGTCTCGGCTTTATTGTATGTATGAGACTAAATCCACAGCTCATAAGCTGCACAGACTTAGTGACATCCATTGTGAAGATTCAACCCCACCCTCCAAGATGGCACTGGAAACAGTGGCAGAAATACAAAGAAATAAGAACATACACTACACAATGACACGTCACAATGACGCAAACAAACATGACATAAAGTGACATCATTATCATGATGAAAGAATAACATCGACGCAGTGACACATGACATAGTAACGAGACAGCCGCAAAGCAGATGTGTCATTACTGCAGCTGATGTCCAGATTAGTGCATTGAGGAGAAGAACGATAAAGTAACCCATAAAGAGTTAGTTTATGCACTAAAGACTACAGACACTAGTGAGATGTGAGTTTGTAGCATTACATGCACTACAAGAACAAACCAGCCTGCAGGTAACTCCACTTTCTTTCTTTTCTCACTTGCTTCCAAACTGTTACTCTGACGCAAAACTTATACAGACGGTTTGAGAGGTAGATGGAGCCAGGCAAGAGAGGATGAAATTGCTTGTAATTAGCAGCCAAATAGCAAGCATTGGGAGCTAGTGTGAATGCATCAAGTCATTCCAAAGTGAACCAGCCTGTGTCATTTCACGCAAAATATATAAAATTTTGTTCTGGCAATCCAATGGTCTTAACAGTAGGAGACGAAGAATTTTAAATTTCAGTTTCTGCACTTTGCCACAAATGTTACATATTTTGTGACTTTACGTTTTTTTATTGTTGCCAGGCAACTGAACAGATTAATTCACTTTCGTTGACAATACTGCCCACATAGATGCTGCTAGGAGCATGCAGCATGCACAGACAGCGTGTAAGGGTGCAAGTAGGGTGCAAGTAGGCTGCTAAGCGGGTGCTCAGAGGCATATATGGTAGCCGACTTACAGGCCGTCCAGCTATGACTAGTGAATATTCTTTGTGCTGCACTGGCCTCAAAAAGAGGAACACTCTAGAACAATGAACATAGTACACACCTCATACACTGAAGCAACAACAAGTTATTATAAAACATAGACTTTGCAAAGCAGAAGGTACATCATGCGATGTCACATTACAACAGGAAGGAAGTGTGTGTTGGTAAGTATTAATTTATATAATTTCCAACTTTTCATCACCAATTTAATAAGTAAAAATGCAATTTTCCTCTTCCAAAATCATTCGCTATGGTATGTAACAGCATTTTTTCAGAGAAAACTTTGAACTACTGTGTTTGTATAATTATTTCAAACAGCCAAAAAATTCTTCAATGGTATTTGTAGCAGGGAAATAATGCATTATGCGCATACTACAGTAAATACTTACACAGGACCAGCTGGGGATCTAAATCACAGTTTAGAAGCAAAGCATTTAATACAAATCAATAAATAGCAAGACATGACGCATGCATAAGGTTCAAGCCTGACATGTTCCACTGAGCATATTTGACTGGGTTGATGGCATTAAATGCAATCAGAGAGAACAGAGTCTCTCTCTCTCTCTCGCGCTCTCTCTCTCTCTCTCGCTCTCTCGCGTTCTCTCCTCTCTCTCTCTCTCTCTCTCTCTCTCTCTCTCTCTCTCTCTCTCTCTCTCTCTCTCTCTCTCTCTCTCTCTCTCTCTCTCTCTCTCTCTCTCTCTCTCTCTCTCTCTCTCTCTCTCTCTCTCTCTCTCTCTCTCTCTCTCTCTCTCTCTCTCTCTCTCTCTCTCTCTCTCTCTCTCTCTCTCTCTCTCTCTCTCTCTCTCTCTCTCTCTCTCTCTCTCTCTCTCTCTCTCTCTCTCTCTCTCTCTCTCTCTCTCTCTCTCTCTCTCGCTCTCTCTCTCTCATGCTCACGCTCTTCTTGTTCTGTCTCTCATGCTCTCTCACTCTCACTCTCTATTTGTCCCAGTCAAATATGCTCTAAAATGGTTTTAACATGTATTGCAATCTGTCTTAATAGCAGGCCACAACAGACACAGGCACACACATTCCAGGTTTGACTATTCACAAAAAGCAGAGGATCGATAATGCCGACAGTTTGGCCAAAAAATTATATCATTCTATGAACAGATGTGAAGCAAACAGATTCAGTGAGAGTCACTGAAGAGTCACAGAGAGTCACTGAAGAGTCTCAGAGAGTCACTGAAGAGTCATGCAGATTCGCCAATTTTGGGTCGCAACCCAGGGGTTAAGAAGCATTGATGTTTAGGGTGACACTATGAGATGGAGGAGTAAGATGTTTATGTTTTCTGGCTCAAACTGATGGGCTAAAGCAGTAACAGTGAACTGGGAGACATTCCTTCTACCGGAATACCACAAAGTATCAGATATCTAGGTTACATTAGGTTTTGATCTTGACCCACTCTGAATGTCATTCATAACAATGGGGGAGACCAGATGAATGTCTAGAATAGTTCCCATTTGTCAACAGCCATTAACATCCTCCTTAATAATATATTCTTGCAACTCAGGCCAAAGTTGTCTAAGATATGACCACACCCTGTCGACGGAATCACAACATTGAATAAATAATGCTGAATAATCATCATAGCGTTGTACAGTGTGATACAAAGAACATGAAGCAAAACATGATCCAGAATCCATAATACGTGTTAAATAATGGTAAACATACATCTTGTTAAGTATAACTTGCAAAAACACATAATACACAGTAGCAATTCACAATTCATTTCATATCTATGGATTACCAACTAGCAATTTTACAAAGATTGAACTGAGGCAGAAAGAAATGTATGTCAGTTTATACCATATATGAGACTGGATGTCAGAGCGTGTCTGTAGGTAGATACATGATAACAGACTGGATGTCAGAGCGTGTCTGTAGGTAGATACATGATAACAGACTGGATGTCAGAGCGTGTCTGTAGGTAGATACATGGTAACAGACTGGATGTCAGAGTGTGTCTGTAGGTAGATACATGGTAGTAGACTGGATGTCAGAGTATGTCTGTAGGTAGATACATGATAACAGACTGGATGTCAGAGTGTGTCTGTAGGTAGATACATGGTAGTAGACTGGATGTCAGAGTGTGTCTGTAGGTAGATACATGATAACAGATTGGATGTCAGAGTACGTCTGTAGGTATATATATGGTAACAGACTGGATGTCAGAGTATGTCTGTAGGCAGATATATGGTAACATACTGGATGTCAGAGTATGTCTGTAGGTAGATATATGATAACAGACTGGATGTCAGAGCGTGTCTGTAGGTAGTTACATGGTAACAGACTGGATGTCAGAGTGTGTCTGTAGGTAGATACATGATAGTAGACTGGATGTCAGAGTATGTATGTAGGTAGATACATGATAACAGACTGGATGTCAGAGTATGTATGTAGGTAGATACATGATAACAGACTGGATGTCAGAGTATGTCTGTAGGTAGATACATGATAACAGACTGGATGTCAGAGTATGTATGTAGGTAGATACATGGTAACAGACTGGATGTCAGAGTATGTCTGTAGGCAGATATATGGTAACATACTGGATGTCAGAGTATGTCTGTAGGTAGATACATGATAACAGACTGGATGTCAGAGTATGTCTGTAGGTAGATACATGGTAACAGACTGGATGTCAGAGTATGTCTGTAGGCAGATATATGGTAACATACTGGATGTCAGAGTATGTCTGTAGGTAGATACATGGTAACAGACTGGATGTCAGAGTATATCTTTAGGTAGATACATGATAACAGATTGGATGTCAGAGTATGTCTGTAGGTATATACATGGTAACAGACTGGATGTCAGAGTATGTCTGTAGGCAGATATATGGTAACATACTGGATGTCAGAGTATGTCTGTAGGTAGATACATGATAACAGACTGGATGTCAGAGCGTGTCTGTAGGTAGATACATGGTAACAGACTGGATGTCAGAGTGTGTCTGTAGGTAGATACATGGTAACAGATTGGATGTCAGAGTGTGTCTGTAGGTAGATACATGGTAACAGATTGGATGTCAGAGTGTGTTTGTAGGTAGATACATGATAGTAGACTGGATGTCAGAGTGTGTCTGTAGGTAGATACATGATAGTAGATTGGATATCAGAGTATGTATGTAGGTAAATACATGATAACAGACTGGATGTCAGAGTATGTATGTAGGTAGATACATGATAACAGACTGGATGTCAGATTATGTATGTAGGTAGATACATGATAACAGATTGGATGTCAGAGTGTGTATGTAGGTAGATACATGATAACAGACTGGATGTCAGAGTATGTCTGTAGGTAGATACATGGTAGTAGACTGAATGTCAGAGTATGTCTGTAGGTAGATACATGGTAACAGATTGGATGTCAGAGTATGTCTGTAGGTAGATACATGGTAACAGACTGCATGTCAGAGTATGTCTGTAGGTAGATACATGGTAGTAGACTGAATGTCAGAGTATGTTTGTAGGTAGATAGTACTAGATACATGGTAACAGACTGGATGTCAGAGTATATTTATAGGTAGATACATGGTAACAGACTGGATGTCAGAGTATGTCTGTAGGTAGATACATGGTAACAGACTGGATGTCAGAGTATGTCTGTAGGTAGATACATGGTAGTCGACTGTCAAAGTGTGTAAAACATATATGTCAGTTTATACAATGTAGTTTATACATGACTGAATGTCAGAGTATGTTTGTAGGTAGATAGTACTAGATACATGGTAACAGACTGGATGTCAGAGTATATTTATAGGTAGATACATGGTAACAGACTGGATGTCAGAGTATATCTTTAGGTAGATACATGATAACAGATTGGATGTCAGAGTATGTCTGTAGGTATATACATGGTAACAGACTGGATGTCAGAGTATGTCTGTAGGCAGATATATGGTAACATACTGGATGTCAGAGTATGTCTGTAGGTAGATACATGATAACAGACTGGATGTCAGAGCGTGTCTGTAGGTAGATACATGGTAACAGACTGGATGTCAGAGTGTGTCTGTAGGTAGATACATGGTAACAGATTGGATGTCAGAGTGTGTCTGTAGGTAGATACATGGTAACAGATTGGATGTCAGAGTGTGTTTGTAGGTAGATACATGATAGTAGACTGGATGTCAGAGTGTGTCTGTAGGTAGATACATGATAGTAGATTGGATATCAGAGTATGTATGTAGGTAAATACATGATAACAGACTGGATGTCAGAGTATGTATGTAGGTAGATACATGATAACAGACTGGATGTCAGATTATGTATGTAGGTAGATACATGATAACAGATTGGATGTCAGAGTATGTCTGTAGGTAGATACATGGTAACAGACTGGATGTCAGAGTGTGTCTGTAGGTAGATACATGATAACAGATTGGATGTCAGAGTGTGTATGTAGGTAGATACATGATAACAGACTGGATGTCAGAGTATGTATGTAGGTAGATACATGGTAGTAGACTGAATGTCAGAGTATGTCTGTAGGTAGATACATGGTAACAGATTGGATGTCAGAGTATGTCTGTAGGTAGATACATGGTAACAGACTGCATGTCAGAGTATGTCTGTAGGTAGATACATGGTAGTAGACTGAATGTCAGAGTATGTTTGTAGGTAGATAGTACTAGATACATGGTAACAGACTGGATGTCAGAGTATATTTATAGGTAGATACATGGTAACAGACTGGATGTCAGAGTATGTCTGTAGGTAGATACATGGTAACAGACTGGATGTCAGAGTATGTCTGTAGGTAGATACATGGTAGTCGACTGTCAAAGTGTGTAAAACATATATGTCAGTTTATACAATGTAGTTTATACATGATAGGAGTTTGGATGTTTATGGGAAGTGTGTCTGGAGGTAGCATGTCTGTACATAGTGCGTCTGTAGTTAGATGTCTGTAGGTAGGTGTCAGTAGTTAGGAGTCTGTAGGTACGTACGTGGTGAGAGACGCTGTAGTCGGACGTAGACTTGGTGACGGAGGGGGTTGGCAATGGCTTCTGAGGATCATACCGAGGTCCAAAGGCACAACATAGCATTGCCAGGGTCTGAACATCGTAGATACAGCTGTAGTGATCCACTCTGAAATAACAGCAGCCAAACATTGTTACAGAAAAGCAATGATCTCCTAAAATAACAACCATCAACATATGTCCGAGAATAACAGCCACCTTCAAAATGGCCACCATGAGTTGAAACAAAACAACCAGCATCTCCAACTAACAATAAATAATAGTTTTACCAGAACAGCAGTCATATCATAAACAAACAAATAACTAATGTTCCTAAATAACAATCTGCTTCGAAAACAACAAGTCAACTGATTTCTAATGGCAGTGAACTCCTACCATGAACCAAATTTTAAGTCATAAAATTTTCAGAAATCAAAGGACAATAACATGTATTTTTATATCTGAAAAAGTCCTGATCAAAGTGCCAACTTCATATGTTCACTGGACCATTTCCATGTAAATTTTCTGTAAAGATGAACTGCTGTTATAAAATATAATCTTCACAAAATCGAACACGGCCAGACGTTGAACTCACAGTGATCTGAGGAGCTTCCTTCCGAAAGGATGAGATGCCCAGGGAGGGCCGTGGTCGGGCTCGCTGTCTGCCTGGAGGGAGCTATCACTAGCCATGGCTGCCAGCGACCATACCTGGACCACAATGATCACACAGGTGTAATCACATAACATCATAACCACTTTCCTTTAATCTTTTTATACACCTCTCATATCTTAATTTATGTATAAGTTTTATGTCTTGCACAGCAAACAAATTTAAATATGGCATTTTATAAAATAAATATTACTATTGTCAATTTATTATTTCTCTACCTGGACAAGATCCTTGCGTCCAACAGCTGAAGCGGCGGCAGCGTTCGACCGACACATTGCAGGCACATCCTCAGAGTCAAAGCTACAACACAGACACACCGAAACATGCTATTCAACATGATAATATAGCAGATACTGGGTGGTACAGAAAGCAACCAGCTAACCACACAACTAGCTGCCACCATGAGTAAGTCTGGCCTCATCAGCCACCCAACAGATGAGATATGGACAATTGTCATCATCGGAAAAGAAACTATCAAGAGAGACATAAAAATTAACCAGGATTCAATCCAGGCCGCACCTTTGCACCATTGATGCAATATTTTAACAAATGACTCACTAAAATGTCATCAATGCGCCCAAAGGGCGTGTAAATGTGGCATCTGGTGCACACAAATTCAGTTGACACGCCCTAAAAAGTAAGTCTACATTCTTTGACGAGGGAATCCCTTAATTTATTCGATATTTTGTAGGTATCCGGAAATTGTGTGCAAGGACAAGGTAGCCAAGACACGATAGCAAGTAATTATTATGTCGTCGTTCTGGCTGATGATGAAGCACACCATGCTACCTACTGCTAATTCTACACAAATCCACTAGGCGTACAATTATCGAGTTTATCGAGGCGTAAAATATCCGCCAGAGCGTGCACACTGTGTGTCCGCTAGAAAGAACCATGAAATGAAGTAAAATACTAAAATCACTCCTAGACATGTGGAGCAAAAGGCCACACATACAACCGAAAGGTGTTACACGTAAACATTCATTGGAAATTTAAATTATTACCGATAATAGATACTATTTTTTGCTAGCTCCTACGCAAAATAAAAGGTTAGCTTCACCTAAGTCCGCGGGGTGTCGCTACCAAATTATAGTCTAGTCAATCACCGTAGTTTAGTTGGGAAAAACAATGTATCATGCCATGCTGAAGTTACTTCAGCAATAACTTACATTTTCGCCAACATAAGTGCTATTTTAATTACTTGCAATATCTTATTGCAGTATGTGGCGGATATAACTACCCCTAGTCTGATTGACAGGTCAGTCAGTAGACACCTTGTGAACTTGAGTGAACACCTGTGGTAGACGGGTATATGAGGAGAATTACTAGTCATGAAACTTGACTATTACGATTTGAATGTACACAATTAAATGCACAGACAAATAAATTTACTAAATGATTTTTTTTAGTTGCATTATTGTAGCAATAGAACTTTGAATAAATGTTATGTTGTGCTTTTCTCTGTGGATTTAAAATTATTTGAATTATCCAGGAAATGGTATTGTGTCTGAAAAGGTGAAGAAGCAGAGGGCGAAAAAGATTTTGGATTTGGATTGTCAATTGTCAATGAAACAATGAGTGTGTGTTTTGTTATCTTATATCCAATACTGGGTAATCTCTTACTTAAATGGCCCAAATCAGTTGCCATCCTACTGACCTTAATCATAGTATCCCTATGCCTCACTCCAGGGCAGTACCTACTAGGCGGATGTTGTTAATAATTTAGGCTAGTAAAGTAAAAGATTACCTCACGATTTTGAAGTGCATATGTATAAAATAGTTCCTGTACTGTAGAACACCTGTCAAGAGGCCATTCAGATGGGTTATAAATGATGTGCGGTACCATAACTTGATAAGTGATTAAAGGGGTGGCCCAATCGGAGACTGGTCACATGTAATGCTGTGCATATCTAACAAAAAGCAGACTGATTGAGTTGCCCATTTCCGAGCTGTGGCTTGGAGGGATCTATTGGTTTAATAATAATGTTTAATTAGTCAATTCCCGGAGGGATTTTCAGTCCCTGCCATAGGTGCAATGTTTAAAAAATGGTCCCGTTTTACAACCTTGGCCCACTTGTCCAAGATCCTAGATTGAACCCTGATTAACTAAAACATATTAAAATGGAACGATAAAACTAAATTATACAATTTAAGAGTAGCATACAAAAGGTTATATAAAATGTCAGTTAGATATACTCGAGTAAATAAAACCTCAGATAAATATGTGAAAAATATTAACTGGTTAAAATAAATAATGTGCTTAAATTAAATAAATAGAAAAAATTAGTTAATTAAAGAATAGATCATAAATAAATATAAAATAAAATATATTATAAATTAGACGTGACTTACACATATGTCTCTCCGAGCTGTTTGTGAATGGGAAGCAGACAGGAGATATCGTAGAGAATCACAGGACCTGTCTGCGGGTTCTTTGTGCTCGAGGCCGATGATGTGGTGCCACCTTGTGTCACCGAGCTTGACGAGTTCGCCACATCTTGGTGCTTCTTGTCGCGGCTGCGCCGAGACTCGACACCTTCTTTCATGCGAGATTTGCTGCGCGTTCGGTGTTTCTGAAGATTCAACCACATGAAATACGTGCAGCTTATAGCGACAACAACAACTGGTCACGCCAGGCATTGCTTGCAATGTCTACGTTATTCAGCTTGAACATTAAAAAAATTGCTAGAAAATTAAAAAAATATTCTTAAAAACCTGATGTACTTGAATGTATTTGAAATAAGAAATGTATTTCTTCAGCATATATTATTTCATATTTTGTTATATTATCATATACAAATTGGGATCAACACAGGTCATGTGATCATGCACAGTGTAAACACACAAATAAAACTCACAGCAGCACAGCTGAAAAAGTTTAACAATTAAGTCTCTTGTTGATGCAATGGAATGCGACAGTAGTGTATATAATAACATTATATATATATATATATATAATGTATTATATATATACAAATATGTAACATATAATACATCTGTATATTATATTATATTATTATATATTACATATATTTATATATAATACAACAATATATTTAAATACACATATGCAACCAATACAGGTATAATTAGCAGCAGTTGTGTTTGAACCATGTCACAAAAGCAGTCTCGACTTGTCTACAAACGGATACAATGGTGTTGTGCAACCACCAATTCTATGATAAAATCTTATGCTTTTGGCAACATCACATATAATTTCTTAGTACCGTTACACTTTTCACCACCATAATTAGTATGCAATACGTAAACAAAAAATGTGTAAAAAGCAATGTAAAACTTGAGGGACTGACAGCGGCATCATGTTGAAGTAGAAACAAGCTTATGTACAGCTGGACATGCAACAATGGGTTTCAGCCAGACATGTTAGTGCCATTATTAGAACCACATGCGGGTCAGGTTGTTAACTCCATCACTCCAGGTATGCTGTATAGGCGATTGTATGACCATACCAGGTTGGACGCAGCACTGGTCAAAGGGAATTATGTTGGTGACACCCTGTCCAAGGTTTCACAGGATTCGGGATGTTTGCTCATGCACGTTACAACACAATAGGGTAGGGAGGTGTTTAAAAAAACATGTGCACCCAGCTCTGGTATTGGACGCATCGTTAATTACTCACTACGGCTGATAAAATCTATAATGAATGTAGTCAATATACCTTTGTTTGTGGAGTTATATACATATATACATCACAGAGTGTTGACTACAATACATAAATTGGATTGCAGTTTGACATGTCAGTAAAACTTCAGTAGTCCAGGGGAATTTAAATTCAGAATCTCGGTTCAATAATAAACTCGTAAATCATCTTTTATAAGGGCAACAGAAAAAGCAAACTGTCTAAATTGAGATAGTACACAAACTAATTTTCACATCTTTTTTTTCAGCACAGGTTAAATGAACAGATATACAAGGATACTACCAGGTAGTCTACTGATGTTACACATAATTTAAACAATCATGCAGTTATGTGTTATCAGTGAGGTCTCGTGTCATTTAAAAAGGGGCCATAACCCTAAACAAACCCAAGTTACACCCTCAAGTTTGTTGCCAACTATTCTTATGTTAGTGAACATGCTTGGGAGGTGACAGTTATTTCTGTATCAGCCTACTTACTGGCAAGTATACAGAAATGTCATCCGGCCTTTAACACCCCAAGTACATCAGTTTCGAATAGAAATATTCTAATTCTGAATTCAGGATACATTACGGTGCTTCTAAACTCAAAGTTTCCCAAATATAACAGCTGCTATGGTACATGCATTACTAGGGTAGACTCAGTAGGATTCAATGAGGCATAGTTGATGCATCATAGACGCAAGGCTGCAGTCCAGATCCATCCATGGGTTATCATGCTTGGCATTTCCCTTTTCGAGGAACTGTGTCAAACTTCCCGTGTCTGGTCACATATATCATTCCAGAAAATTCATATAATAATATCGCTGCATTTAATTAACAATATTTTAAAGAATAATCTGAATCATGCTATCAAAAATTTTAAAAAAATTAGATGATACATTACGATTACATTTTACAGATAATATATTTTGTTTAAAAGACTAGTGATGTAGAGATATAAAAAAGCTGGTGACCGGCAAAATTTGAGGACTGTGGGAATGATATACTGATGAGACACGGGTGGTTTGAGCAGGTAGATGAAGGTATGCTTACTAGGGGCAACGGTACTGAAGCACGTCTCTGATACCACTCATAGTGGTCAACCTCCTACAGCCAAATGCAACATTAGCCAAGACAGTCTTGTGTCACATGAAATGTGTGTCCATGCAGTCCGGTGTCAAATGAAATGCGTGTCCACGCAGTCGGGTATCACATGAAATGTGTGTCCATGCAGTCTCGTGTCA
This sequence comes from Escarpia spicata, assembly GCA_963995525.1. Taxonomy (NCBI): domain Eukaryota; kingdom Metazoa; phylum Annelida; class Polychaeta; order Sabellida; family Siboglinidae; genus Escarpia; species Escarpia spicata. The sequence continues at coordinate 16,816,291 of OZ023214.1, read as the reverse complement.
CAAGAAATGTGTGTCCATGCAGTCTCGTGTCACAAGAAATGTGTGTCCATGCAGTCTCGTGTCACAAGAAATGTGTGTCCATGCAGTCTCGTGTCACAAGAAATGTGTGTGCATGCAGTCTCGTGTCACAAGAAATGTGTGTCCATGCAGTCTCGTGTCACAAGAAATGTGTGTCCATGCAGTCTCGTGTCACAAGAAATGTGTGTCCATGCAGTCTCGTGTCACAAGAAATGTGTGTCCATGCAGTCTCGTGTCACAAGAAATGTGTGTGCATGCAGTCTCGTGTCACAAGAAATGTGTGTCCATGCAGTCTCGTGTCACATGAAATGTGTGTGCATGCAGTCTCGTGTCACAAGAAATGTGTGTCCATGCAGTCTCGTGTCACAAGAAATGTGTGTCCATGCAGTCTCGTGTCACATGAAATGTGTGTCCATGCTGTCTCGTGTCACAAGAAATGTGTGTCCATGCTGTCTCGTGTCACAAGAAATGTGTGTCCATGCAGTCTCGTGTCACAAGAAATGTGTGTCCATGCAGTCTCGTGTCACATGAAATGTGTGTCCATGCAGTCTTGTGTCACATGAAATGTGTGTGTGTCCATGCAGTCTCAAGTAAAAAAAAATGTGTATCCATCCAGTCTCATGTCACATGAAATGTTTGTCCATGTAGTCTGGTGTCACATGAAATGTGTGTCCACGCAGTCTGGTATCACATGAAATATGTGTCCACGTAGTCTCGTCTGGTGTCACATGAAATGTGTGTCCATGCAGTCTGGTGTCACATGAAATGTGTGTCCATGCAGTCTGGTGTCATAATAAATGTGTGCCCATGCAGTCTCGTGCCACAAGAAATGTGTGTCAATGCAGTCTGGTGTCACATGAAATGTGTGTCCATGCTGTCTCGTGTTACATGAAATGTGTGTCCATGCTGTCTCGTGTTACATGAAATGTGTGTCCATGCTGTCTCGTGTTACATGAAATGTGTGTCCATGCAGTCTTGTGTTACATGAAATGTGTGTCCATGCTGTCTCGTGTTACATGAAATGTGTGTCCATGCTGTCTTGTGTTACATGAAATGTGTGTCCATGCTGTCTCGTGTTACATGAAATGTGTGTCCATGCTGTCTCGTGTTACATGAAATGTGTGTCCATGCAGTCTGGTGTCATAAGGAATGTGTGTCCAAGCAGTCTTGTGTCACATGAAATGTGTGCCCATGCAGTCTGGTGTCATATGAAATGAGTGTCCATGCAGTCTGTATCATTTCAATAGTTACAAGCACAAAGACTCATGAAGCCGACCATGTGAACGACTGGTACCATGTACATACACAACATGGCTGCCAAACTCATTCAATAGTGTCATCACAACGACAATCTAAACAGCTTTTTTTTCATTTTTTATGTGACACAACCACAGAATTTGGGCTCAATTTTTCTGCCTGCATAACCAGTCCATGTGCTCAACCATAGGTTATATGCTCAACCACAGGTGCAGAAGAACAACTGTATCAAAAACTATGATAAGATTGAGCCTCATTCTGATCCAGAACTCATAGACGGGGTGATTCAAATATTAAGTGTGTCCAAATTTCTTGGTTGTTTCATAAGAAAATGCTTTCTAGTATGACAAGCAAGTTTCATAACTATAAATCTATTCCACATGCAAGTTAAGATAACATTCTCTAGATGGTAAGCTTGTTTCTTCTGCTCAGAATACAAATCATTCAATTAATTATAAACATCAAAACTATGACTTTGTTAACTAATTTCTTTTTTACATTCAACTCATTTTATCGTGGTATCGATGATCAGTGGGGACTAACAACAACATTGAGCAATGGTTGAGCATGTCATGATTTAGGACACAAACTTAAAACACCTCTCCGAATTTCTGCCGAAAGAGAGATAATGAAAGTGAAACAGACTTGCCACATACACTGTAGTAAGAATGGTTCAACCTTTCACCACAGTATCTCCTATATCAAGTTAACAAACAGCTTACCACAACATCAACATTTAATTAAAGCTTAATCTAGTTATGAAACAACCCTCACAAAAATCACTCCCAGTCAATAGCTGCTGCGTGTGGTTTAATCGCAACAATAATATATAAAATGTGTCTATTCATTGTAAATTTCTAATCAGACATGAGACTTTCTCATGCAGTCAATCTTGGTTATCACACACCAATATATTCCAAGTAGTTGTTCTGGGGTGCTTTACAATGTTTAATAAAATATAAAATGAATGTAGATTTTTTAAAGAAATTGCTTAACAAATGTAAATACTTCATGCATAGATCAATAGAGAGATACGTAAAAAAAATTAACGATTAACTAAAATCACATAAGCAAATAGTTAAATAATTAACAAAGAACACTTAAAAATCACAATGATAAATAACAGTAGCTTAATGTTAAATAATCTATCAAAATAGTTGTCATTGTCATAATGAAAATTGGTACAACAGTTCATTGTTGCTTCATATATCCTCGTTTGTTTCCATCGCCAACAGAATGTAACCAAAAAGACTCACAACGTTAAACAATTCTGATTTTGTAATGACAACATCAACATTATGACAGCCTTTATTTGCTTTGACAATATTATTTAGAAATCAATCTGAAATCGCGCAATTGAATGTTAATTCGAATATTACTGGTGACTGATAAAAGATCGTACCCGTTCCTTGTATGTGTAATAGTTGCTGATGGCATTTTCTGAAGGCGGACTTCGTACAATCTTGAACATGTTGAAGAGATCAGGAGCACCCTGAGGCATTCTGGAAGGCTGCGTGTAGACGGTCAATGCAGACATGGCCCTGAAACATGGCAGACATGGCCCTAAAACATGGCAGGCATGGCCCTGAAACGTGACACACATGGCCCTGAAACATGACAGATATGGCCCTGAAACATGGCAGACATGGCCCTAAAACATGGCAGAAGTGGCCCTGAAACATGGCACACATGGCCCTGAAGCATGTAGACTTTCAACAGAAAAAAATCAAAGAAACAAATGTGTTCAACAATTACTTCCTGAATTCTGAGTCAATCTAGTAACAAACCTACATATGGCCAAGAAACGAGGATGTACCTTGGTGTGAGATCCGTGGAGGCAGACAGTCGGCGTGTCTTCATCACAGACACCTCCGTCCTGCGCGTAAAACATACCAGGGTACCTGCAACAGCAGTCCTTAGTTCTCAAAGCACTTTACACTTTACTCCCTGCCAGACCTGTTCAATCGAACACCATCTCGACTTCTCTAGAAAGCATCCAGCCACGCTGCAAATATGCAGGAAGATTATTCGTACACAAATATTCACCACTGTCTATGGCCAGCTACTCATTCAAACAGCTGAGTGAAATGGAGCAACATAGAGGGAAAGTATGCTGCTCATCAACTTGCATTTAATAAGCCCAAAACATTGTTCATAGCTTGAACGCTTTCACCCTTGAAATGTTCAAATTGTATACAAAATATTTAAATAGTTAACACAACTGTCACAGAGACCAGCGAAGCTAACTGCAACTAGAAGTTGGATGAGTGACTGGCTTGGTTTTTGCAATCAAGACTGCAAGTGAGACGATATATACATGACTGATTCGGTGAACATCTTGCTAACAACTGCCCTTTCCGTGAAATTTTAATTCAGAGTAACGTAATAGACATGGTTGCTTTAAAATCAACATACTTATTGCCTCTGCTCACAAAAAGAACATGGCCAGTGTCCTACTATCATACGCATCTGGGGACTACATTTATTTATACAATGTGTAATTTAACACTTACGTAAACATCTACGTTGATTTCTTAAATTTACAATAGGCATTAATCCTCCTCTATTTTGACCCATTATTTCTGTTCCAAACTTCATCCCCAAAAGCATAATGACGGGATAACAATTACACCATATCATGAGATGTTCAACTGTTATAGCGCAACCGCAGAAATATCACACCTTTTTCCCATCCCAAACCCTTCCCTATCCCAGTTCCACCCATCGCTATCCCTCTCACACCTTCCATTGACACAGCAACAGAGTAAGGACCTACCAAAGGCACAGAAGCGGGCCCCTGAGGTTCGAGGGAAGGGCACAGAGGCGTCTTGGACCTCCCCGAATGTATAGATGGGGAGGTAAGGAGCCTGGAGGCCAGCCGACTGCTGGTGGTTGTAGGGCGTGTCTGAATCAGGACTCTTCCTCTCATCCAACTGACATGTGGTAATGTAATATCATTGTTTATTTCAGAAAAAGTCCACATTCATATGTGAAATACATGTAGAAACTAAAACCAGATATTCCTGTCATGAAAAATATTAAATATATAAATGTATAGACATGCCTTAAAAGTAATGGGATAAATTATATTAATATGCACAGCACAAGATAAAGCATGTGTATGCGTGTCCACACATGCACGCACACACGCACGCACGCACGCACAGACGCACACACAGACGCACGCACGCACACACACACAAGTATAACACAATCTGTAACATTTATAATACAATATGATTTACATAATTATCACGATTAATGACACAACAAAAACCATTAAGTGATGTTGCATTAAGTTTGATTAATACAAGTGTACTTTCATACAACCGGTGAGAAACGAGGGAACTTACTGTGAGAGACTCGAGGTTGTTGATGAGTTGTCTGAGACAGGGCTCGATGCAGGACAAGTTGTGTTTGACGTTGTGCAGTGATGTGTCCTGGAGGACCTGTGGAGAACCAGAACAGAACGAGTACGGAATGAGTACAGATTGAGTACAGAGAGAGTGCAGAACATGTACAGAATGAGTACAGAACGAGTACGGAATGAATACAGAATGAGTACAGAATGAGTACAGAATGAGTACAGAATGAGTACAGAATAAGTACACAAAGAATACAGAACGAGTACAGAATGAGTACAGAAAGTGTACAGAGCGAGTCAGAATGAGTACAGAATGAGTACATAACAAGTACAGAATGAGTACAAAACAAGTACAGAATGGGTATAGAATGAGTACAAAACATGTACTGAATGAGTACAGAATGAGTACAGAACATGTACAGAATGAGTACAGAACAAGTACGGAATGACTACAGAATTGGTACAGAACGAGCACAGAATAAGTAAATAAAGTGTACAAAAGAGTACAGAATGAGTACAGTACAGAACCAGTACAGTAAGAGTACAAAACAAATATAAAACAAATATAGAACCCGTAAAGAACTAGTACTGAACCAGTACGGAGCTAATACAGACCCAGTACAGAACCTTTACAGAAATAATGAAGAACCAATAGAGAACCAGAGCAGAACTAAGTTCTGCTCTGGTTTTTTATTTCAACTAGTAGAGCAGCAACAGCAGCAGCAGCAGCAATAACTGACTAGAACTCACTTCTAGGAAGACCTTTTCATTGCAGTGTGAACATAATAAATCTATTACGCATATTTCCCCAAAGAAATATTTATAAATACATGACTAATACATTGCTTCCTCCAGCGTAGGTCTACACACACACACACACGCACACACGCACAGTCTAACAACACCAACCTTGAGCTTAGGTCTACACACACGCACACACGCACAGTCTAGCAACACCAACCTTGAGCTTAGATCTACACGCACGCACACACGCACAGTCTAGCAACACCAACCTTGAGCTTAGATCTACACGCATGCACACACGCACAGTCTAGCAACACCAACCTTGAGCTTAGATCTACACACACGAACACACGCACAGTCTAACAACACCAACCTTGAGCTTAGGTCTACACACACGCACAGTCTAACAACACCAACCTTGAGCTTAGATCTACACGCACGCACACACGCACAGTCTAACAACACCAACCTTGAGCTTAGGTCTACACACACGCACACACGCACAGTCTAACAACACCAACCTTGAGCTTAGATCTACACGCACGCACACACGCACAGTCTAGCAACACCAACCTTGAGCTTAGATCTACACACACGAACACACGCACAGTCTAACAACACCAACCTTGAGCTTAGGTCTACACACACGCACAGTCTAACAACACCAACCTTGAGCTTAGATCTACACGCACGCACACACGCACAGTCTAACAACACCAACCTTGAGCTTAGGTCTACACACACGCACACACGCACAGTCTAACAACACCAACCTTGAGCTTAGATCTACACGCACGCACACACGCACAGTCTAGCAACACCAACCTTGAGCTTAGATCTACACGCATGCACACATGCACAGTCTAGCAACACCAACCTTGAGCTTAGACCTACACACACGCACAGTCTAACAACACCAACCTTGAGCTTAGGTTTACACACACGAACACACGCACAGTCTAACAACACCAAACTTGAGCTTAGATCTACACGCACGCACACATGCAGTCTAACAACAGCAACCTTGAGCTTAGATCTACACACACGAACACATGTACAGTCTAACAACACCAAACTTGAGCTTAGATCTACACGCACGCACACATGCACAGTCTAACAACAGCAACCTTGAGCTTAGATCTACACACACGAACACACGTACAGTCTAACAACACCAACCTTGAGGTTAGGTCTACACACACACACACACGCACAATCTAACAACGCCAACCTTGAGCTTAGATCTACACACACACACACACACACGCACAGTTTAACAACACCAACCTTGAGCTTAGATCTACACACACACACACACACACACACACACACACACACACACACACACACACACACACACACACAGTCTAACAACACCAACCTTGAGCTTAGACATACACGCACGCACACATGCATAGTCTAACAACACCAACATTGAGCTTAGATCTACACACACGAACACACGCACAGTCTAACAACACCAACCTTGAGCTTAGATCTACACACACACACACACACACACACACACACACACACACACACACACACACACACACACACACACACACACACACACACACACACACACACACACACACACACACACACACACACACACACACACACACACACACAGTCTAACAACACCAACCTTGAGCTTAGACCTACACACACGCACACATGCATAGTCTAACAACACCAACATTGAGCTTAGATCTACACACACGCACAGTCTAACAACACCAACATTGAGCTTAGATCTACACACACGCACACATGCAGTCTAATAACACCAACATTGAGCTTAGATCTACATGCACGCACACATGCAGTCTAACAACACCAACATTGAGCTTAGATCTACACGCACGCACACGTGCAGTCTAACAACACCAACCTTGAGCTTAGATCTACACGCGCACACACATGCAGTCTAACAACACCAACCTTGAGCTTAGATCTACACACACGAACACATGTACAGTCTAACAACACCAAACTTGAGCTTAGATCTACACGCACGCACACATGCACAGTCTAACAACAGCAACCTTGAGCTTAGATCTACACACACGAACACACGTACAGTCTAACACCAACCTTGAGGTTAGGTCTACACACACACACACACGCACAATCTAACAACGCCAACCTTGAGCTTAGATCTACACACACACACACACGCACAGTTTAACAACACCAACCTTGAGCTTAGATCTACACACACACACACACACACACACACACACACACACACACACACACACACACACACACACACACACACACACACACACACACACACACACACACACACACACACACACACACACAGTCTAACAACACCAACCTTGAGCTTAGACCTACACACACGCACACATGCATAGTCTAACAACACCAACATTGAGCTTAGATCTACACACACGCACAGTCTAACAACACCAACATTGAGCTTAGATCTACACACACGCACACATGCAGTCTAATAACAACAACATTGAGCTTAGATCTACATGCACGCACACATGCAGTCTAACAACACCAACATTTAGCTTAGATCTACACGCACGCACACATGCAGTCTAACAACACCAACCTTGAGCTTAGATCTACACGCATGCACACACGCACAGTCTAACAACACCAAATTTGAGCTTAGATCTACACGCACGCACACACGCACAGTCTAACAACACCAACCTTGAGCTTAGATCTACATGCATGCACACATGCACAGTCTAACAACACCAACCTTGAGCTTAGATCTACACGCACGCACACAAGCACAGTGTAACAACACCAACATTGAGCTTAGATCTACATGCACGCACACTCGCAGTCTAATAACACCAACCTTGAGCTTAGATCTACACGCACGCACACATGCACAGTGTAATAACACCCACCTTGAGCTTAGATCTACACGCATGCACACTCGCAGTCTAATAACACCAACCTTGAGCTTAGATCTACACGCACGTACACTCGCAGTCTAATAACATCAACCTTGAGCTTAGATCTACACACACGCACACTCGCAGTCTAATAACACCCACCTTGAGCTTAGATCTACACGCATGCACACTCGCAGTCTAATAACACCAACCTTGAGCTTAGATCTACACACACGCACACTCGCAGTCTAACAACACCAACCTTGAGCTTAGATCTACATGCATGCACACATGCACAGTCTAACAACACCAACCTTGAGCTTAGATCTACACGCACGCACACAAGCACAGTGTAACAACACCAACATTGAGCTTAGATCTACATGCACGCACACTCGCAGTCTAATAACACCAACCTTGAGCTTAGATCTACACGCACGCACACATGCACAGTGTAATAACACCCACCTTGAGCTTAGATCTACACGCATGCACACTCGCAGTCTAATAACACCAACCTTGAGCTTAGATCTACACGCACGTACACTCGCAGTCTAATAACATCAACCTTGAGCTTAGATCTACACACACGCACACTCGCAGTCTAATAACACCCACCTTGAGCTTAGATCTACACGCATGCACACTCGCAGTCTAATAACACCAACCTTGAGCTTAGATCTACACGCACGTACATTCGCAGTCTAATAACATCAACCTTGAGCTTAGATCTACACACACGCACACTCGCAGTCTAATAACACCAACCTTGAGCTTAGATCTACACGCACGCACACAAGCAGTCTAATAACACCAACCTTGAGCTTAGATCTACACGCACGCACACAAGCAAAGTCTAATAACACCAACCTTGAGCTTAGATCTACATGCACGCACACAAGCACAGTGTAATAACACCAACCTTGAGCAACTTTGTTTCAGTCTTCTGATCAATGTTCGTCTCATGGCTGAACTGGAACGTTGGCGGTGCATTGTACGGATAGTTCTCAGGGAAGAGCATTGTCAGTTTCACGTGATACTTGCCACACAACGCTGACACCGTGCAGCTTCTCTTGACGGCATTCATCTACACACACAAGTCCATTGCTGCAGTGTGCTTGTGCACAGGTTTGTAAGAAATTGGTTTAAACGTCAGTTTGTGTAAATTTCCTCTTAATAAGAGATATGTTTTATGCGAGAGTCATTATAAAACCAACCCTGAACAATTTTGTGTATCTTCTGATTCACTCCACTCTGCCGTTCCTTTTGAATGAGACACTAAAAGCCATCTGTCCCTTCTACTGGATGTTTACGCCAGAGAAGACAAAAGATCAATTAAATTATTTATTTCCAATTGAACAAAGTAAACGTATGTCATATGTGTAACATACGAGAAATTTTTGAAGTTCAAACTGAGATCCCATACAGGAGGTAAATATGTATTGTGGACTCACCGATTCCAAGACAGTGTGGAAATGCCCCACAGATGGTGGGGTATGTACTTTATATGAAAGGAGATATTTTAAAGTGATTTTTTAACAGTTTACAGATCACAGCTTATTACTTATTACAACAGAGATTTGCCCATAGTAAAACAATCAATAAAATTTAATAAAATCTTTAGATTATCTTACAGGACTTTTGCAGACTTTTCTGTAGAATACTATGTAGCATAGGTTTCTACTGAATCTATAATATTACAGTTTTCTAAAGAATATTACAGACTCAGCAGAATCCAACTACATTTGTACTGGTTTTATTAAAATATGTTCTCTAATTATTTTGTAAAGGTTAGTTCTTATATAGTGCAGTATCCAGTCCTCAGGACTACTCAAAGCGCTTGACACTTTACTCCCTGGCAAACTTGGTTCAATCGAACACCATGTTGACTTTTAATGTGCGAAGACTATTCGTACACAAATATCCACCACTGTCTATAGCAAGGTACTCATTCAAACAGCTGGAGCAACGTTGAGTGAATGAACTTATGCAAGGTTCGACACCGCAGCACAGTATTCGAACCCGGGTTCTCTCGGTCAAGAGTCTGAAGCTCTAGCCACTGCGCCACTGCGCCACAGCGCTTAACAAGAATTTGATAATTTATATTTAAAAAAGTGTTTTTATTGATTGCTATTTGTCCTATTGTTTGCTATGCTAGTTAAATTATGATATGACAATAGAATATTTGCCAGAAGACATGCAGACAATACTATGATAATACAACTACTATGTTCTGTAGATTTTAGAGAAATACATTTGATAGAAATCTAGAGATTTCTGATGATTTGTTTGTTGAGGGCGGTGACCAGGGAAGAGCTACAGCTGGCGGGATCCCTTGCCCCCCTCACCTCCTCCACAGTCATGTTGGGGATGGAGAGGTTGACGAGGGAAAACTCCTGCTGCAGTGTCTTGGGCACGCTGTGTCCCTCCTCCCTCTTCAGGCTCCCCATCTTCGCCGGGGAACTACTCCCACTCCGATGACCACTGATCTTCAGCGTCTCCGTCTTCTCGCTGCCACGTGTCTGCCCACAGGCGGCGCCACCTGTTGCCTTGGCAGTGAGGGTCGGTTCGGCTGTCTCGGTGGAGGATGGTGGGGCATTTGGGATGAAGAATTCAATTGTGATCGGGGGAGTCTCCTCCAGTGAGACGTCTTCCTCAACCTTGTGGTCGCACAGCTGGAATATGGCAGACACAGGGTTAATGTGGCATGGACACGACAGACATGGTTATTGTGTATGGTCATCGCAGACAGATGGTTAATGTAGATGGGGCATGGCAAAGAGAGGGTTATTGTGGATGGGTTATTGAAGACAGGGTTAGTGTGGCCAGGAAATAGCACACAGGGTTAATGCAGATGGGTTGTGGCAGAAACAAGATTAATGTGACTGGGACAAGGCAGACACAGGGTTAATGTGGATGGGTCATGGCAGAGAGAGGATTAGTGTGGCTGTGGTTAATCTGCCTGGGACAAGGCAGACAAGGGTTAATGTGGATGGATCATGGCAGAGGGTTAATGTGTTTGGGACATGGCAGACAGAGGGTTAAGCTGGATTGGTCATGGCAGACACATGGTTAATATCAATGGGACACAGCAGAGAGTCAATGTGGCCAGGACACAACCGACAGAAGGAATTGTGGATAGGGCACAGCAGGTAAAGGGTTAATGAGAGAGGGTTAATGTTGACAGGACAAGGCAGATAGGGGGTTAATGTGGCCAGGACATGGCAGATAGGGGTTTAATGTCGCCAGGAAATGGCAAGCGGAGGGTTAATGTGGTCGGGACAAGCCAGACAAAGGGTAAATGTAGATGGGGCACGGCAAACAAAGAATTAATACAGTCATGACACAACAAACAAAAGGTTAACTAAATTGCACCATACTATTGTTATTTGCAGCCATGCTCTTCCAATCACATCACAACTTGTAACAACCAGGCACCGTAATGAGTGATGTATGTCGACTTGGCTCACAGAAACTAACACATTCTAATTGAGAGACATCACACGTCTGCAACTTACCATCTGTAGTTGTGGGTCAATGCGCCACAGTCGTAGACTTTGGTCCTTTGACCACGTAACCAGCTGGTAGTCCTGGCTGTCTGTCAGACACACAACACACGTTACTTGTGACAATTTATCTATGGAATGTTGGTTCTTACATAGCGCTGTATCCAGTCCTTAGGACTACTCAAAACACTTTACCTGACCTGTTCAATCAAACACCATCTAAACTTCTTTGGGAAGCTTTCAGCCACGCTGCAATTAATGGGTGAAGAATATTCTTTCACAAATTCTGGTCTGCCAGGGAGTAAAGTGTAAAGCGCTTTGAACAGTCGTGAGGACTGGATACTGCACGAAGACTATTCGTACACAAATATCCCCACTAACTATAGCCAGGTACTCATTCAGACACCTGAGTAAACTGGAGCAATGTGAAGTGAACGAACTTGCCCAAGGTTCAACATGGCAGCACATGATTTGAACCCAGATTCTCTTGAATGCAAGGCTAATGCTCAAGTCACTGCACCACTGCAACCACTGGCCAATAACGGTTGTGGTTGACGTGAATGTTCACATGCTAAAAGGCACACTTTTGTCTAATTTTGTGCTGAGGGCCTGTCTCTAACTGATCAATGATCAGTTTACGTAGCCTGGAACAATTTTAGAAACATGCATACCTTGCAAAGAACTGTTCAAAGTTACATAACCTTTATAATTATGTCTACAAATACTACAAAAACTGTCCATTGCACCTAACGACTAGGCTGCGTGGTATATGATCTAACCATTAATAAGCCCACCTAGTGCTGCTTACAGATATGTAAGAACTTACAAAATTATCCCTAGCTGACGATGGGTATTTTGCTAGTTTATAAAACATACAATGCTACCGTACAGTCTTATAAATCACCGCATGTTTTGAGAAGCCCCCTTACCAGCATGTGTTCGTCGCCACTGGAACTCCAACACAACATCCGTGTGCCCGACGAATGTGTGGACCTGTCGTCCACCGACATCACTGAGACACCACAGGAACAGGCTGTTCTCGCCACGTCTCAGCTGGGGCACCACGACCGTGACAAGGCCCTTGCCAAATGGCTGAAATACAATATGACACCATGACAGTTATGAGGCCCTTGCCAAATGGCTGAAACACAATATGACACCATGACAGTTATGAGGTCCTTGCCAAATGGCTGAAACACAATATGACACCATGACAGTTATGAGGTCCTTGCCAAATGGCTGAAACACAATATGACACCATGACAGTTATGTGGTCCTTGCCAAATGGCTGAAACAGTGTGACACCATGACAGTTATGAGGTCCTTGCCAAATGGCTGAAACACAGTGCGACACCATGACCATTATGAGGTCCTTGCCAAATGACTGAAACACAGTGTGACACCATGACAGTTATGAGGTCCTTGCCAAATGGCTGAAACACAGTGTGACACCATGACAGTTATGAGGCCCTTGCCAAATGGCTGAAACACAGTGTGACACCATGACAGTTATGAGGCCCTTGCCAAATGGCTGAAACACAGTGTGAGACCATGACAGTTATGAGGTCCTTGCCAAATGGCTGAAACACAGTGTGACACCATGACAGTTATGAGGTCCTTGCCAAATGGCTGAAACACAGTGTGACACCATGACAGTTATGAGGTCCTTGCCAAATGGCTGAAACACTCTGTCACACCATGACAGTTATGAGGTCTTTGCCAAATGGCTGAAACACAATATGACACCATGACAGTTATGAGGCCCTTGCCAAATGGCTGAAACACTCTGTCACACCATGACAGTTATGAGGTCTTTGCCAAATGGCTGAAACACAATATGACGCTATGACAATGATGAGATTCTTGCCAAATGGCTGAAACAAAATGTGACACCATGACAGTTATGAGGTCCTTACCAAATGGCTGAAACGCAATATGACACCATGACAGTTATAAGACCCTTGCCAAATGGCTGAAATACAATATATGACACCTTGACTGTGATGAGGCCCTTGCCAAACGGCTGAAACACAACATGACACCATGACAGTGATGAGGCCCTTGCCAAATATTTGAAACATAATGTGACACCATGAAAATGACAAGGCCATTGATGACAAATTGTTATGATGATTTTGCGAGGGGGTGTCTCCCTTGCCCCTGATGCCTGTACTCACCGTGTAGCGAGCTCTCCAGACTGGCGAGCCTGAAGACAGTTTAGCTTCAGCCTGACGAGGGTTTGTGACATCCCAGAACTAAAACAGATGAGGCACATGATCAGTTGTTGAATATATAGACTGAGTGAGGAGAAAATGGATACATCCGGATTCAATAAACATATTTGCAAAAAATGCAATTTACGGACCAACATAAAATGTAACACTTTCATGTCAGTCACCTTATTATCAGATTCCAAAGAACCATATTGTCTGCACGTCTTCTGGCAAATATTCTACTGACATATCATAAATTAACTAGCAGAGCAAACAATAAAACACATAGCAATCAATAAAAAATTCTTGTGGAGCAGTGGCTAGAGCTTCGGACTGTGCTGCGGTGTTGAACCTTGCGTAAGTTCAATCACTCAATGTTGCTCCAGCTGTATGAATGAGTACCTGGCTATGGACGGTGGTGGATATTTGTGTACAAATAGTCTTCGCACATTAATTGCAACATAGCTGAATGCTTCCCACAGAAGTCAAGATGGTGTTCGATTAAACAGGTTTGCATATTTTAACAAAACCAGTACAATGCACTACTAAAATAATAAATAAAACTATTAATAAAATAACTGCTCGATCTAGAAAGACGGTTCTAAAGACGCGGTGACGAGAACAAGTTTCTAACCTTGACAGTGCAGTCCTGACTGGACGAGGCGAGCTGATACTCGTCCCTCAATGACCAGTCCAGTCCGTGGATCTTGGACAAATGACCAGCAATATACTGGACAGGAGTTGTCCCTTTCTGCAAAACACCAACAAAAACTTAGTAGAGGCCAGCTTCTGTCTCGAGAGACAATGCTTGTTGTGGCTGCATCATGTAGGTTGACTTGGATTTCTAGCTTGACATCTCGCACGCTTGGTTTCCTGGTTTATCTGGTATGCTTCAATTTCATTTGCTGAACCACCAGTGAGACAGGCTGGCCAGACGACTCGTCCTTAGCAAAAGTCTGCCAGCGTAGAGGGTTGATGCCGTAGTCTTTTAGATCTCTCTTGACCACATCTTTGAATCAAAAACTTAGTTGGCAAAAATTACAAACTGATCCAGTAGCATCTCTAGCGTATGCTTTAACAATCATCCATCAGAATATTTTATTATTTTTCTTGTGTTTTATTCAATCTCATGATTGCAAAGAAATAAAATTATTATTATTATCAGGAGATTGGCTGCATAACAACTGTGCATTCATACTCTGGTTCAAAAATAAGAAATAATCATATGAACAAAGAATACATCATAGCAACCATCACTGCTACTTAATAAATATCACAATGTTAGCATCATACTACATATCTGTCGATCTCGAGTTTGAATCTATACGGCCGCACTTGAGCACGCACTGGTACAGAAACACAATTATTTTGGTGCAAAGACCAAGACAGCTACATGAAGTGAAGTGTTCAAGTATTAATTTATTCAAATTACATCTTCAGCACAACTAATGAACAGTGCACTGTGCCAAAGTAAAAACCTGTATTATCATAAGTTACAAGCTACAATAAAGATTGACAACATTCCCTGAATATTTTAAATCAACACTTATTCACCACCTAGCTATTAAAATTACATTATTTCAGGTGACCTCACTCTTGGTTAAAATGTAAATGAATTCTGATCTTATCTAGTGGTTGTAGCTGTTCAGCTGTTTTCTACCTATGTTTCGTGCCACTTACCCGGTAGTCCCATATACGTATGTCTCCGTCGTGAGCGGTGGAGAGCAGTCGACTGTTTACTCTGTTCCATTTCACCTGTGATGCTCCAGCTGCCAATCAAACACATATCTCCACTAATCTCTAATTCACCTATACATCATGTGACTTGTTGTCTAACAAAAGGTCAAGCCATCAAAAATAGACGCTGAACACCTGGCGCATTTGAACATTCTGTTGTATATTGTGTTGAAATTCTGGCCCCTAAACTTTTTTATTCACGGCAAAAACATCAGGCAAAGTTTCTGCTGTCTGGCATAATGTAGACACATAAACATCACTCACCCACGGCCTGCAGGGACACAGCCGGCCGTCGACATTCTCTGCAACAACACCAACAGAGAGTTTCATTGACAAGATTTAACAAAGCCATCCAAAGCAGAATCCTTCGATGACAAGTAGTTAAAGAAGTTTTTAAACTCCACAATAATCTGTTCTATGTAAAACCTGCTCTTCTGAAGTATTTGTTGATTTTTCAAATATATTTAAACTGCTGGTGTTTTCGCAATCAGAAGATAATATATTCCATTCTTTTACTTACTTAAAATATTAACACAGTACACATCTGAACAACAAGATTTGTGATTGATAAACGTGCTGAAGAAGCAGCTTTAAGACCAAAATGACATGTTACCTGATATCCCACAGGTAGGTGAAAGCATCCACAGAGCAGGTGGCAACCATGTCAGGTTCTGTCGGTGACCAGTCCACATCGCTGATGGGTGAATGGAAACATTCATATGAACATGACATACACATCTGCATGCTCTCAATATTTTATTATTGTCTCAGTAACATGTACTAAAAATCAATAGAACTAAAAGCTACGTCAAATAGAATGATAGATGATTTATACAATTTAAATACAACTGATTTAAATGACTGTTGTCATTAACACACACTGAAAGTCTCAATATGGAGCTTTAAGCTGAAGAGGGAAAGTAGGACTTGTGGGGCCCACACAAATGTTACCATTTTCTTTACCAGAAATATGAAAGAGCAAAAAGAGTAAAGAGCAGTCTGATACAGCCCCGCCCACAAACAGGCATGTTACAACCCCAAACATGGGTACTACAACACCTGAACAGGGCAGCAATAACTAGAGATGTGTTACAACCCAAAAGAAAGATATTTTAACCCCAAACAGGCATATCACAACCGGGATTATACAACCCTAAACCAATGTGCTACTACATAAAACAAGTGTTCTACAACCCAAAACAAAGGTAGTACAGCTAGATGCTGCGGCCACAGGCCATTAAGCCTGCCATATTGACACGATAGGAGACAGTAGGAAATGAAACTACCAACCTGATCACTCGAGTATGTGCCTTCAACGACCCCTTCTGGCAACACCTGGAACCGTCCCAGTCCCACATATCGGCTCTTTGGCTACACTGCAGGAGAGAAACCACGACACAGTGACAACTAGTTTAAAGTGACCTTTTCCATTTGTTTTTATCTAAAAATCAAGGTATACAGCATAAACTGTACAAAAACACGAACTGCTCAAATGTGTGTTGATTATTGAACTATTTTTTGGACCAAATGTGTCATTTTATAAAAATTATTTGTTGTTGAAATTTAAGTGTTTTGGGAGGAGACAGTTTGATTACATGGATAGCAGTAGTTTGTTTACATGGATAGCAGTAGTTTGTTTACATGGATAGCAGTGTGCTGCTTTTAAAAGCACAGCCTCAGGTCCAAAGCCACGACGACAGCATTTTGACATCAGAAGCTCTGCCATCCATCACATGACCTGTTGCCTAGCAAAAGCTCCTTCAAGTCATCAAAAGATGGATGCCGAACATGTGGTGCATTCAATTTTTTCATTATTGGAATCTTTATATTTACAATATGATTAAAAACATAAAATGATAAACAAAATCTATAAGCAAGTAGTACTGACCGCTATGATAAAGAGGGTGAAGTGGCAGGGGTGAGTAGTACTGACCGCTGTGATAAAGAGGGTGGAGTGGCAGGGGTGAGTAGTTACTGACCGCTGTGATAAAGAGGGTGGAATGGCAGGGGTGAGAAGTACTAACCGCTGTGATAAAGAGGGTGGCGTGGCAGGGGTGAGTAGTACTGACCTCTGTAATAAAGAGGGTGGAGTGGCAGGTGTGAGTAGTACTGACCGCTGTGATAAAGAGGGTGGAATGGCAGGGGTGAGAAGTACTAACCGCTGTGATAAAGAGGGTGGAGTGGCAGGGGTGAGTAATACTGACCGCTGTGATAAAGAGGGTGGAGTGGCAGGGGTGAGTAGTACTGTACTGACCGCTGTGATAAAGAGGGTGGAGTGGCAGGTGTGAGTAGTACTGACCGCTGTGATAAAGAGGGTGGAATGGCAGGGGTGAGAAGTACTAACCGCTGTGATAAAGAGGGTGGAGTGGCAGGGGTGAGTAGTACTGTACTGACCGCTGTGATAAAGAGGGTGGAGTGGCAGGGGTGAGTAGTACTGTACTGACCGCTGTGATAAAGAGGGTGGAGTGGCAGGGGTGAGTAGTACTAACCGCTGTGATAAAGAAGGTGGAGTGGCAGGGGTGAGTAGTACTGACCGCTGTGATAAATAAGGTGGAGTGGCAGGGGTGAGTAGTACCGACCACTGTGATAAAGAGGGTGGAGTGGCAGGGGTGAATAGTACTGCCCGCTGTTATAAAGAGGGTGGAGTGGCAGGGGTGAGCAGTACTGACCGCTGTGATAAAGAGCATGGAATGGCAGGGGTGAGTAGTACTGACCGCTGTGATAAAGAGGGTGGAATGGCAGGGGTGAGTAGTACTGACCGCTGTGATAAAGAGGGTGGAGTGGCAGGGGTGAGTAGTACTGACCGCTGTTATAAAGAGGGTGGAGTGGCAGGGGTGAGTAGTACTGACCACTGTTATAAAGAGGGTGGAATGGCAGGGGTGAGTAGTACTGACCGCTGTGATAAAGAGGGTGGAATGGCAGGGGTGAGTAGTACTGACCATTGTGATAAAGAGGGTGGAATGGCAGGGGTGAGTAGTACCGACCGCTGTGATAAAGAGGGTGGAGTGGCAGGGGGTGAGTAGTACTGACCGCTGTTATAAAGAGGGTGGAGTGGCAGGGGTGGGGGTTCCACTGGGCTGCACTGATCTCCCACTTGCTCTGACGCGGGATCTTCTTCACGTTCTCATGGGGCTTGTCCAAACTCACTATAGTCACCATCCGCTTCCTGTATGTAACAACGAGGTTCCAGACTCACTACAATCACCATCTGCTTCCTGTACATAACAATGAGATTCCAGACTCACTAGAGACCGTGCGCTTACTGAACATTATGTAACAACAAGCTGCCAGACTCATTACTGCAACCATGTGCTTCCTGTACGTAACAATGAGGTTCCAGATTCACCACCATGACCTCACACTTATTGCACGTAACAACAAGGTCCCTTGCCACTGTCACCATGTGTTTACTGAATGTAACAAGGTTACTTCTGATTGCAGCTGCAGATTGATGCATGGTGTGGTTGTGTGGTGGTTTTAATGGATCTTACAAGTGTGTGGTTAATCTTATAAAATCTTTATCTTATAAAGAGGTAAGAGCTAAATATGAACATTTTGGTAATAAAACCATAATAATTTACTAAACCAATACATTAAATACGCATTGATCAGCATGTAGCTTTACTTTAGTCAAACAAGAATGTGCCCATAAACCACTTGTCAATTATCTATGCAATTACACATAACTTGAAGGAGACAAGAGAAACAAGTGTGTCCACTCACCCCGCCAACAGAGCCACCTGTCCCTTGCAGTCCACCGCCATCGCATTGGCCTGAAACATCAGCACACATGGCCTCAAGACACTATTTCCTAAACTTTAAATACTCTCTAAAAAAGTCACTTGCCGTGTTGAAATATGTTAACTCGCAGGTTTGGGGATTATTTCCTTTATTGACCTGGTCCATAAACATCCACTCCAGTGCTTGTGCATGTTTGTGGCCATATATGTGAAATAGGTATTGAATTTGCAAAGAATGCACTTGCCTTGTTTTCACTTTCAACAATTGACATATTTGTATAGCTTAAACCTGCTTCCACAGCTTGTTTGCCTACCACCAATCCAGTTCTTTTATGTCGGGATGTTTAGCCGGTATTGTGTTAATAGATTAAGTAATGTGTACAGTTTGTTTAATAAAAATGTGCACTTGCTTTAATTGTAAAGACATTATTTTGACTGTTACATCTGGTAGCTTGCGAAAGCCAATTGCCCAGCCGACATTTAACGCCAATCCATTAAATATGATTAAATATGTCCTCTATATCGGTTAGAGCATCAGTCACTCAATCAATAGATTCTGGGTTCGAAACATCTTGCTGTCGTTTCAGACCTTGGGCAAGTTCACTCACTACATTGTGCCTGTTCACTCATCTTTATGAATGAGTACCCATTACCAGAGCTGGGACATAACGAAGTACAAGTACTTCGTTACTGTACTTGAGTAGAAAAGTTTACTTTTCGTAAGTAACGAAGTACATTTTTTAGGAGTACTTTTAGTTGTAACAAAATACATTTTTAGGAGTACTTTTACTTGTAACGAAGTACAAATGTGTGTACTTTTCATAAATGTAACAAAGTATCCATAATTTATGCGTTAAAAATTTGGAGCTCCAAAATATTAGTAACGAACGATAATGCCTGAAGCCCGGAACTGGTTTCCGCCAGCATATATCTATAAATAGATGCTCAAGCTCAATAAGGCGTTTGTTTGAGGAGCCAGCCTGTCACTGTATCCTGCGGAGGATCCTGTCCTGTTCAATAACGTGTTTGTTTTGCACACTACTGAATTTACATGTTTGTTTGCAGTGGGTGACCATGTCAAAAGTTTTTAGAAAAGTACTTTGCATTTACTTCAAGTACATTTGTTTACTTTTTACTTGTACTTCAAGTACATTTTCAAAAAGTACTTTTACTTGAGTAGCTTTTTCCAGAGTTACTTGTACTTTTACTCAAGTACAAAATAAATGTACTTGCTACAGCCCTGCCCACTACCCAGCTATAGACACTGGTGGATATTTTCGTATGAATAGTCTTCATGCAGTAATTGCAGCGTGGTTGAATGCTTCCCAGAGAAGTCACGATAGTATTCTATAGAACAGGTCTGCCAGGGAGTAAAGGGTAAAGTGCTTTGAGCAGACCTCAGGACTGGAATTTGCGCTATATAAGAACTTACTTTTACTTTAGAAATATCTTGTTATCTCACCTGGACGTCGCTGTACTCTGCCACCACAGTCTCACTGCTCCACTGGGCCATGGCTTCTGTAAGGATCAACCTCCTCCTCCTCCACCCAGACTCTCTCTAGCTCACACCTCCCTGGTGACACAAACACTGCAGTTAATTACTGTAGTTACGGATGCACTAGATATCTCAAACAAGCTTGGTCATTTTGGGAATCCCATATTAATAGCTTATTTTTAAAAATTATTGTAAACAATATTAAATAAAAATCACAAGAATGGACATACAAAACATTCAAATGCTTCACTTAAGTTACAATTTCCCAATAATTTTTTTCATCTGGCAAACGTTTTTCATTACTTTCAAGAAGTGCTCTTTTTAGTTCACATGGAAAAATTATCCTAATATGTTAACACTGAATATGTTGATAAAATCACACACAATATAAAATTGGGTTGCAAACAATAACATTTAGGTCGCAGGTTCAAATCCCATAACAACAAACTTTTCTGAACACTTATTTTGGGTATTTTATTTCCCATTATATTATTAGAAACATAATTCCATTATCTAAAACACTTACAATGTTGCATTATTATATTTTAATTGTACACATAAACACAGGCTCAATCACTTAAATGAGGCCATGTGATAGGTATCTGGGGCCAGGACCTCTTCCTGGTTTACACAACCTGGCAAAAGTCGCCTAAGTTAGGCTGTGAGGAGGATAACAAACTATGTGAAAGGAACCTTGATATTAACAGATTTTCACTGAACTGTTGTCACGTGATAATTACCAGTATGATCACATGATGACAATGGAGAGCTGACCAGTTTAACACTGGTGAAGAACTAAAAGGGTCTAGAATGTTTTGTTATGACAAAATATGTACCGTATTCCTTCTATTACGCGTTCATGTGCTAATTAGCATACGCCCCCTTTTTAGCAGTGTGTGACGCGGTGACAGCGATCTCCAATGCCAACCTTGACTGCTGAATCCATCATTGTACTTTAATTTCTACAAATGTCACACTAGATTCAAAGATCAGCGATGAAAAATATATCAATAGGTCTACCTAAATGATAAGACTATTCAGGGTCCCGGTATCGTTTTGTTCATATATGGATGCATAAATCACAGTCCCGTCTGCTGAGATGACTGTGCCCAGGAACCACAGAAAATGGGTGTACACACGCTTATTTAAACAAAATATTTGACATATTTTTGCATCTCAGATATTTGTTAAGCGAACTATATACTAAACTAGAATGAATATGGTAACTCTGAAAGGTACTGGTGTAGGGTGATAAGGCTCATTATATAGTGGTAATTACACTTGCAATTAACACGGTTGCCTAATCCACTTGTTCTTGGTGGGTAAATGGCATGTGCCTAGTGGACAGTTTAACAGTTCTTTGTCTGCCTAGGCAGCAGAGAAATGAAGAAAGCTTGCAAGATTGATGCAAGACCCTGAAATGTAGAGTTGAGAGGGTTTCCTCTCAGCTATGGGCTGGGAGCTGCCTTTGTGGTGTAAGTTGATTGGACTGGCATATGGTTAGGATTTGTATTGTATAAACAATGTTTTGGTAATAATAAAGAATCTGAATAATCTTCCCAGTTCACACAACTGGACAAAAGTATGAGGGAATCAAATTATGACAGATGAACCTTGATATTAACAGACAAAGGGTTACAATTAACCTTTCTGCAATGTCCATGGAACTGCTGTCATGTGACAACTACCAGTAAGGACACATGACATTATAGGGCTGACCAAATTGATGCTGATGAAGGGCCAAAAGAGTCTAGAATGTTTTGATGAGAATTTAAACATTGCTCAATCATTGTAAATACTGTACAATGAAAACTGCATTAGTCTAAGGTTTAGTAAAAACCTGTTCATAAAATATACGTACCTGTCTACTTTTGAAAGTCCTGAGTGACTACTTTGTATTGTCCAATACGTATCCATCATAGATGTAATGTGGCCATAATGGAAAAATTGCGCTGTCCTGGCAATGTCGACTTATGGATAGATACTTTGATCAAAACAATTTGTTTGATTGTGTTTGCACAAAAACAAAAACAAATTAATAAGATTTATTAGAACTTAGAAGTTTTAGAACATGGATCTCTTGAGTTTTTGTACACTTGTCTAGTGTCCATGTCCACCTCGATTTCATCAACATACGCTGCTATATTGCTCACTGGGGTAACGCACGACCGCAGCGGTGCAAACTGGCACAAACCAGGTCACTCTATTGGCCTCAAAAGTGCGCTAAGACGCAGTACTTCCGTAACATAAATATGCCTCAGATTATGTTTAAGGATGGAACTTACATGGTGAGATGTCAAATTTAGGTAAAAACGATACTAGACAAGTGCCAGTTTTTGTTGAAATGACATTATACTCATGACCGGAAAATTTGGGGCAGGTCAAAATTTGTGGCACTGAAATCTCATGTTCTAAAGCTCTTGGCCTATTTTAATACACTGCGTGGTCTTGCACTGATTCGTGTGACATATAGGACTCACGATTTTGGATGCAGGTGTCTTCGACAAGATTAGGATTTTGGTATATTTTTCTAAGTACTTTCACTCAAACCAACTTTTGTAACAGTTTGTTTGCAGAATTGGAAGGAATATGCACATTTAGCACATAAATATCTTATGGAAGAATTTGATCAGGTTTTAATAAAAATGGCAAAACACGATTGGACTAGGGACCTGCAAAAAAAAAATAATAGCTTTACCATATATTTATAATGGTGCATGTTGATTGAAGGTATAAGAAATAAGATACCATTTACAGAATTTAAATATCTTCATTCAGTAAAAAATTATGACAATTTGAATTTTTAGAAAAAAAAATACAAAATTTGTGACCTCTGCACAGCCTGCTGTGTAGCATACGTTCATACTGGGGGCTGGGTCACTGCATTGGAATGCAGTTAAAATCTGCTACAACATTATAACTTGTCAAAATATATTTGTAAAAATATTTCTCCCCAAAGTTGACCTCAATGTGGTGTGACCTTGAGATGGGTATGATCTTGAGATTATATTTTATGTCTGATATTACCTAGATTTGGTCTATATTTACAGGATTATTTGTCCGAATTTAGGTATTTTTTCTATTCAACTGTCTTTGAGGGCCCAGTAAATATTTGTCTGCACCCACGAGGAAGGTGTACCCTTAACAGTTACCATTTTCAGTGACCTAATTATTTTACTGAATGTTTATTAAATACATGTCATAGCACTAGCAGGAAATGGAAATCCAGTCTGGCCCCATGCAAGTTCCTGTTGGGGTGGGGGTAACACATTATATTACAGTATAGAGACTAAATTATATACAGTAATTGTTTAATGGCCATTTTGGTAAAATGCCATAACTTTTGTATTTACTTCAATAATTTGTTTAGTGTTTACAGACAGATTAATTATGGTCATGAATAATAAAAACAAGTCATATATTATTAAAAGTAACTAAATAAATAAGTTAATATTAGCTAATTAACACAAACACATGGCAATGAATGACCATATCTTCTATCATTGTGAAGATGTTTGTATATTTGTTGCAGATGCTGAAATTTGTAACTCAGCGAGAACATTTCTTTAACACAACTTTCTCTTTCTCTTCCTCTCTCTCTCTCCCTCTCCCTCTCATGCCTGAGTGTGTTCATTCATGGTTATTGGACATGGTTTCTTTTGGTAAAAGCTGTGCAATGACATCAACGTGGAAAGCATATGCAGTTTCTTCTTCAACAACCCTAAGACTGGCATTAACAGATTGCGGATGGAAGTCGCTCAGCTGTACACTAAAGCATGTTCTGATTATATAACTTAATTATCTCTCGTTGTATTTACAAATTATATTTTCACCAAACAATAAGTCTGGTGATGAATATATATGAAAAAGTTTTTAATTTAACTGTTAAAAAGGGAGGGTAGTATAATTAGAGCTGATTATGTATATACATGGCATATTCACTCGTCATGAACAAAAATAAATAACTTGCCTAAAATGCTGAAATTTATACGATGGTATTCTCCATCATCTTCGCTCCATAAAAAATGTGGCATCCTCGTAATACGATGAACACAAAGCTCATAAAAGGAGATTCCCTGGGCCTCCCCTCATAAGCAGAAAAACCATAGTATGTACAAACAGCAACCGACCTACCGATGCACCCCTTGCGGATTCGCATGTCCCTAATTGGACCCACGATTATTGCCCACACCAATACTATAGTATAAATTAAATTAATCAGGCGGATTTGACTTGTCTTTGACATGTATATGTGCCTGACCATAGCCTAGGCTAGGCCTACTCTAGACTGGGCCTGACCAGGATCAAACCTGCTATGGTCAGATGGAGTGACTTCGTGCTGGTCATGCATCATAGGGCTAGGCCTAGCCCTGGCCTAGGGCTAGGGCTAGGCGCAATCAATGCTAAAGTGCATAAATGCATCAGTAGAACAGCAACTATAACAACCTTAGTACAATAATTGCATGGTTACCAATTGCATTATGCGTACATTTCACTGTACTTAAATGACTGCCCACAGCTTCAAACATTCAGAGCAAGATGGAATTTCGTTTGAGTTTCTGACATCGTAATGTATTTTCGCCCCGTCGATCGAAGCGCCCTCTTGTAACACAATACTTAGTTAGTATCGCGGGCGCGCGTTGGCAACTTATATGGACTTTGTATTTTAACGGTCCGATTTATCATTATTATTTCAAAAAGCATTCACATGAAACATTGCTGGTTACAAATGTTTACATAATCTACTTCCAAGAGCCGAAATAATACGTACTCGTGTATTGTTTCAATCGACGATGGATAATGTGTATTCTAGTTCGTTTGTCGGTGTATTGACTGATATTGATGTGTATTGCACCAATTGGCGTTATTTTCAATCGACCTACATACTTGTGAACACTTTCTATAGATTATTAGTAGTTTTTAGTTGTTATGCGATGTTATAATTTGTTTTGGAATAATAGAAAATAAGGATTTTCATTAACCCGTCTATAAAAGAGCACTCGCGCACTGAGCTCCACCCGAGGCGCATCATAATAAGAGGCGTCGAAAGTGGAGTTGTTATAATTTTCCTTGTACATCACCGAGTGTAAGTTTTACTGATTAAAACAGTAATATTAAAATGCGGAAGGGACATACTGTTTAAGGAATGGCACTACTATGTGAATATATCCACACCTTTTCTCAAAATTACGCTCCTTCAGTTCTAATAACTGAATTGTTATACCAATTGGTCAGTGTCGAATGTCACCGTCAAGCGACTCGACTCTATGAGCCTGAAGTGCTACTTCAAATGGACATCTTTGACCATATTATTGGCTTCGTCTTTGGGTTGTTTCACTTTGCAAGCCATCGGAGGTAGCCAGCGTAAAGAAAAACGAAACAAACGCGTACTCAGTTTGTTACGTGATGTCACACTGTACCAAAAGCACCATAAAGTTATCTGAAATGTCGGGTCTTTCTGCGGTAATACTGTCTGTGCGTTACATATGTGATGGTAATGCCACTAATGGCAATACAAGGCTAATGGCGTAAACGTTTGGGTCATACTCGCAGTCATGGCCTTTGAAAAGCCTCTTCTTATACATTACAAAGCATCCTTGCACTGGCGTCAGTCTTGTGGCAGTAAGTGGGAGGTTGGTCCTAAAATAGGTAGCCATGGCATAGCCATAGGCATAGGAAGTCCGATTGGTGGGAGGTAGACTCAAAAATTGTGGGAGATTGGCCCCCAAAGATCAAACAAAAAAGAGGTAAGAGGTAGACCCACAAAACAGATGGAATATGGGCTGTTGACACCCCTCATCTTTACATATATAATTGCATAACTGTTGCATAGTGAAGTTTTGGTTGAGTATTGGCCAACACTCCTTAGGAGTCGTACAGTCAGGGTTGGGTGCACATGCTAGATTATTAGTCATGTATTAAGGCTTGTCTGAATTTCTGTGGCTCTGTAATGTTGACTGTTGCATCTGGTAGGGAATTCCAATCTTTTATTTTCCGGGTAATAGGACAATTTATAACAGTTCTTGATGGTGTGGATAGTGTTAAATGCTTTGCAATTTAGATGCCGTGATAGGTGTTGTACGGGCTGGAGGAGGTTTTCAACAGCCAAGGATATGTGACCATAGATGGCTTTGTGGAATATAGTATGTTTGAGTATGGTCATCCTCGCAAGCCAGGGCTGTTTGCCATGCAAAACTAGCCCTGGCTGATCCCCTATGCGAAGTACGGAAGTTAGCTGAGTCAGACTAGTAATTGACTTCGCCAGTCGCGACTGCATCACCGTGAGAACAGCACAAATACCCGCCCCCAATTTGAAGACGGATAAACGACTTCTGGGAATCCCAATATATAATGACCCGTTCGCCCATTAGCACGAGCAGCTGAGCGTTATTGTGTATTCGAATAATTGCTTCTGCTTCCTAAACATTGCATGTAACACGAGCCACAGTTGGTTGAAATTAGTTTAGACCACATGACCTGCCGAGATCCACAGATCTAGTGATCGATTTTATAGGCCGAGCTTAAATTCAGAGTTTCGCAAAGCGATCAGCCAGGGGGTACTGCTGGCTGGCACTGACGTAATCAGCAGCAGCGACCCCTGGAGTGCGAGGATGAGTATGGTTCTTGTGGTCGGTTGGTGTTTTCATTTGTAAAGACTGACTTAAATTGGTTATTGAGGATTTCAGCTTTAAGTCTGTTGTCTGATTCTACCCTGTTGTCTTTCATTAAGGTTGGTATTCCAACAGTATCAACTTTAAGGCTTTTTCTGTATGACCAGAATCGTTTTGGTGAGTTGGAACAAATGGATGATGTATATCTTCTGGGAGCATTTCTTGTCTCTCTGTGCGTGATTTTGTGTGCCTTACAAAAATGTTCATAGCTGGCTTGATTTCCATGTAGTTTGTGAGTGTTGAAAGCCCTTTGTTTACGTTTGTGTAGTCGCTTGATTCGCTTATTTATCCACAGTGTTTGGTTGCATTTTGATATTATTTTTGTTGGTATGTGAGAGTTCATTATTGAGTCAAGGACAGTTTGGAATTCTGTATACATTTAATCAACTGTGTTCATGGATGTATCCCTTGATACAAACTCATTGCTCCATTTGAGCAGGTCTTCTTTCAGAGCCTGCATGTTAGCTTTGTGGTACATGTATATTTTGCATGGTTTTTGCTTGATGACCCTGGGTTTGCAGCTGTTTATGATTACTGGGATGCCATCGTAATCGCTTATTCCTGGTACTAATGTAGATCTTTCAACAAAGGTGGGGTTAGTTATAAAGAACAAGTCCAAAGTGTTGTTTGTTCTGGTGGGTTCGCATACAACTGTGCTATTATTATGATAATCAATAAAAAGCACTCTATTATGCATATCAATTGATTACACTTATTTTCAATAAAACCAGACACTTAGCCCTTACATGTGAACTTATTCTTGTTTCCTCATGTTTGGAGTGAGTGTACTTTATTTGCTCTCAGTATCAAATTCAAGTTTGCCATTGCTTCCACAATCATTCTCCAGAAATTTGAAGTGATTCAGGTTTCATTGTTTTCAAGTAACAGCTAGCCGGCTACATTAGCTAGCCATTAGTGATTTTTGTAATGCTTACCTGCCTGCTGTATGATGATGACAAATCTCTTCTAAAGGGAGGGAGCCCATACTACATAGATGACATATGCACACTCAACTCAATTGTCACCATCAAAAGAATAAGCTTAATTAAATGTAATTGCCAGTCAATCAGAACAATAAAATATTTCACATTATCTTAATTCAATAGTAAATCAAGCTTAAAATCCTCCTACCTTCTCAATATTATATCTGCATATCTGCTCAACATGGCTGTTTCTGTTCTTCACATCCCCTTTGATCCAGTGCATATTTCTTCAGAATGTCTTGTCCCTTTCCAGGGCAGACATAGGAGCCAGCTGAACTTTAGCAATCTACTTTGAATACATTAAGCTACTCAGGTTTATGTATACTCTATTTATATTCTGTTCTGCCATTCTCTCTCTCCCTCACCCACGTCCTTCGTACCTACTCTAAAATATTCCCCCAAGAATAACAATTAAAAAAAATTATTCTGTCCTGCATTATTTTCACAAGAATTTGAGAGCATGTAACTGGAAACACAAATATTATTCTGAAGGCTTTAGAAAACATCTCATTATAACAGCCTACCTCCAGATTAATTTTCTTGCCTTACCTTCACAACCGCTGAGTTGTCATTTGAAGAACCCTCATACCCGAACCATTTCTTTGTGCTCTCTGTGTCAATTCTTGATCAGGATATAATCAAATTGATACGTTTTGTGATCCATTTCTTCTGGATATATCACCAGGTGTTCCATCTGATGGCAGTTAGTATTTCCCATCCATTTTCTCAAGTGAAACGCTTATTTTCTTTAATCCAAACTCTTGTCCGTTTCTTTCCTCAATTGCTCTCATATTACAACCAGAGAGGTATTACACAAAGACTGCATCTACCAATTATTTCAACATGCATTTGATCTTCCTCTTTGCCATATTCGGTTAAAACAGGTGGATTTATTTTTGTATTTATAAATTAAATTTAAATAGACAATGAAGAACAAGGCCGCTGTTTCTGTTAAGATCATTGTGTCAGCTTCAGAAGGCTATGGACAAAAAGCTGTGGGAAAGTTACAAAGGACACTAGGCTACTAGCCTAATGATTAAGAACTTGTAAACACTGCACACCAACAGGCCCATGGTTTCCAGATTTCCAGGATGACACCACTTGTGAGATTATTGACATTGCTAATGTAGTTGTCAGAAACTTACAGAAGACGGTGATTATCTTCGGTTCCAGGAGGGCAACAGTTTTGAGGTAATTGGCACTACTAATGCAGTTGCAAGAATGCAGTTCTTGTGGCAGACCATAGCCATCCTCAATGCCACATCAATTTGTCGTTCACAATGCCTCTAGACAGAATCAGTGTTGTGTGTTCAATGATAGAACGGACAAATCACAGATTGATTAAAAACATCACCTGGCGTACGACAAGGCTACCTGTTTGTTCTGTTCTGCTTCCTGACAGCAGACCATTTCTGGTTCTTCTTCACTGTTGTTTTCCTTGTTCTGGACACAGCGACAGAGCCTACTACACCACCAGTAGGAGAAAGAAGCTCACTGAAATATCTATGATTTTACCAGTTGGGGCGCAGCCACCCATCACCCCTCCTAGAAGCTCACAAAAAATCTCCTGCAAACCCCTTTATGCTAAAATAAGTATCCCACGACAACTAAACTCCTCGTTCAAACAAAATATGGGCCATATGTCACCCACACCCACCTGGATCTAGTACACTGCATGTACACGGTAGTCGCAATTTGGGAAATGTGTGTTAATTTAAATATTGTAATTTGTAGGTTTATCAGACGAGATTCCGTGGCAAGACGTGGCGACATTGGGAAATGTGACGGCATCCATAAAACATATGCCTGAAGAGATTCTGCCAAATTACAATGAACCACTGCTACATGCTGAACAGTTGAAACAATAGCTTTGTTGAATAACTCGTCCGAGCCTGTATAAAGCTTCAGCCATGACCTCTTGAAGAGAGCACCTTCAAACCTCTCGCAGAGATGGATAGTTCTCAAGTTGATGAGGTATTAAATCAGCCTGGAATCATAGCCAGTCCAGCACTGCCCCTGGACTTGAGCATGGCGAACCTGCACGCCAGTAGTTCGAAAATGGAAAGCAGTTCCAATTCGAGAACCGAGCTGTACGTTCCACCAAAGAAGCGGCTGACGTGGCGAGCAGCGCAGAAAGAGTCAACAAAGACAAGCAGTCAGCCGTCAGAGAGTGCCAGTTGTAGCACTGCTCTTGATCTCTCTGTCAAGGGAGCAGTCGGCAGCAAACACAAAACAAAAACTACAAGAAAACGGCGTAAACCAAGTCGGACATACAACTTTGGAACTGGAACTTCAAAACGACAGAAAAAGAAAAAGGAAAGTGCTGCATCGAACAAGGATGATATCCCATCTGAAAGCACCCCGCATACATCTACGGAGAGTTTCAAAGCGCACACATCAGATGTCCCATGCCTTGCAATGAAGACAATTTGCACAACGTGTGCAAAGAGCTGGAAACAAAGTCAGCGCAAACAAAAGGGTTGCCGCAAACGCCAGAGAGGCACGACTGACCCCAACGACCGGCGACAGTCGCAAAGACTTGTGATAAAGAATCTAAAGTTGCCGTTCAGTGAACTGCCACGCGAGTGTAAACTTGCAATCTTCTCCTTTTTGTCGCCACAGGAACGCTGTGTTGCCTCGCTCGTTTGCCATGACTGGAACGAGTTGATGTATTTGCCCGGACTTTGGTCACACATAAACCTGAACATATTCGATGCTGCTGTGATGAACAAGGCGAGCGGCTCACCGAAAATGGGCATGTGTGCCCGGTTTAACCAGTATATGGCTCGCATGCGTAAATACTTTGACTTCCTCTGCAACCTACACGCGAATCTGAGGTCACTGACGTTCCACTTAGACGTGGCACACCCACGCGACAACTGGCTCAGTCTGATCCTGTCGTTTCTTGACACCACTTTATGTGACAACCTGCGGGTGCTTGACATCGACTGGACCGTGACGCCAGTTCGGCCTTGTCAGGTCGACATGTTCTGCTGCGTCTTCAACAAGGTACGATCGGCGTTTCGCCACCACCGCCAGCGGGTTGGATGCTTCCACCAGCTGATGGCGGTGCTGACGAAACGCGCGGCTTCCATGCGTATGCTACGCATGCCCTTTGACTGGTCGGAGCGCTCCGTTCTCCATCTGTGTCGACTGCACCACCTGGAGGTCCTCCGACTCACCAAGTATCTCACACTGAACCGTCTAGCGCAGGACCTGTTGGACACTGTCCTGGCCAACCTGCCGTGTCTGAGGCACCTCGAACTGGAGGTGTGTATGCCGACGTACAGTAGTCAGACACTATACAGCATCACACACAGCAGTCTGGAGACCCTCAATGTATCCCACTCGCAGGGTTTCTTCCTGAAGCGCATCAGTCTGCCCCGTCTGAGAACAATCTGTGTGCAGCGCAACGACTGGCAGGGTCCGTTGGCGCCTGGATGCTGCGACTTCCTCCCCTGTCTCTATACGCTCTGCACTGTCGGGGCGCCGCGTCTGACACTCATCAATCGCTGCAGGCTCCAGGCGTACTGGCACGACTTCCTCTATGATGAACTGGACCTTCTGCTCAAGAGGGTATGTCCGTGCAAGGAACACACGGCAGTGCAGCCTGCCGTGCCACCAGCCGTGCAGCCAGCTGAACAGCCACCTGGAGACGACTAGGCAGGCCTTGGCCTTGTTTGAGATATTACTGAAGGCTCCTGCAATGGTATCTCCCTTGGAGGAGGGAACTGATGGTAAGAAGGGTAGTGCAATCTGCTCAGTATGTGTGAGGGTCTAGGGTTCTGTGTGGTACGTAACCTTGCCCCAAGTCCATGCTACGCACAATGCATCTTAAGACAGACACCGATTTCCTCTACATTATCATCATCATTCTGTTTTGTTAACCAAGCACATTTGGTTGACTGAACTGAATGGGTGTAAAATGCATGGAAAATCTAATGGCAATGCTATTAACGTTTGGGTGCCACGTTACAATACCCTGGAAACTCTGGGTAATCCATGTCAAACCGCAGACCAACTGGAAACAAATATCTGACCTTATTGTATTTATATCAGTGTAAAACAACAAAATGTAAAAATTTCATGTACAAATTGTTGGAGTTGTTCTAACTGTATTATATATATGTGTATATATATATGGATAAGTTCACGAGTTGGCAAACCAATGTGTGACATTGTAGTGAAAAATTGAAACTGATATTTTCAATGTTTCTTTCCTGCTATGTGGATATTTTAAAAAAAATATGTATAATTTAAGTAATTAGACACAAGGAGATAACGACGCAACTATATCTATTGATTTTCAACATGCAAATGAACTATCAACACGTTGGTTGCACGTGTAACATGGACACCATTTGAAGGCAATTTCTCATACAAACACATGCATACTTCAACAGAATGTCATGCCATTTTTATTATTCTTACTTCAAAATAGCTGTTAAAAGAGGCCTTGGCCATTACGTTGTCGCTTGACCAGAAAAAGTATGAAAAAAAAAGACCGAGATACTTAAAAATATTATTATTAATATATTAATAATAACACGTGTAATAAGCCCACTAATTCAGTGATTAACTTTCCCAAATAAAAAATATGAAAAAAATTGGTACAGGAGCATTACAATATACAAAGGTTGTGCGTGTAACATGGACACAAACATTACGCAAACAATGTATTGCACCATGGTAGCATCACTACATCAGCTACAACTACACCTAAAGGTAGAATTATGTATCTTAGTACTTATTACAAAGTCACAATAATTTGGGCTTCAAGGAAAAATATATTGAGTGATAGGGTTGTACATGTAACCATGGACATCAAATATAAATGTTGTCCATTAGATGATGTATCGGGCAGAAACAACAGGTGGTAATATTTCCATCAAAGTCACCAAATTGCTAGCCACCAATAAGGTCAACATAATTGCAAATACAGGTTCACATAGAAATCTTCCAAATTAATATGATATGTGTATTAATGGTTCACGTGTAACAAGGTTGTTCAGGTAACAACTGAAGACACCAAACTTACCCTCACTGTACATTGCTTGCTGTTTTTGAAAAGAGGCCAATGACATCATGATATGATGCTATCTGCCAGTCTCTGCACACTAGATACACATTATCTTGAAAGATGACAGTATTGCAGCTGTCAGGTGTGATGCATGGATGCACTTGTAACATCTATTTGAGGACACGATAAATATCTAAACTCCCTATGACATGTTTAGTACATTTCAAATGCAGTATTGCTAAATTCACTGCTGATGTAATAATGTACATATGATGCCCTTTATGTGTGATAAGTGTAAAGCAAGTGGTATCCTAAAAATGTGGATATAGGTATGTGGTTGAAAGTGTAACCAATGCGGACACCATATGTTACACGTGCAACCACAAATTTGCAGCCCCCCTCAGTGCTACACATGGTATCCCATAATTTTTTTGTTGGATCCAAGTAATACACACATTGAACTATGCCAGGATGCATCAAATAGAATGCATGTTGTTTCATTCACAGCTTGGCATTAAAAACAAATTTACCCTGTTTCCAAGTCACAAATTAGGCTTACAAAATCAGCCTTCTGCAACAAGACGTGCACTTACAAATAAACGGTTGCTACATCAAGGCTACTTTTATGTCTAATATATCTACCAAGTATAATGTATCATTTGGTGTGAAATGCTTGCCATTGTTGGCAGCAATTATTGTAAACAATGCACATGAAATCAACAAGCTAAAAGGTTTGCCAACTCGTGAACTTACCCATATATATTCATGTTATACAGACATGCGGACAGCAGATGCCTGAAACGTTTCTGTTAACATTTATTTCTCATGGTAAACATAATTGTTCTGTGTGGAAAGTTCTCGCTTTTTACTTCGTTTCAAATCTAGGTATTGGGAAAGGCAATATTGCATCGTTGGTTTATACAAGAATGAACAGTATTATTACTTACAGAGGCCCTACATGTATACATTGAGACAGATCCTCTGGCTGAGACAGACTGATCCACATATCCAAAATTGCTTTTGGAAATTCAGTCAACTTGGAAATTGGTGTGAGTGATTATAATATATGTTGTGATCTGCTTATAAATAATAATTGTTTTGTTTATGCCTATTTTGTTACGTACATATCAGAAGACCGATGTAAGAGTACATCTCCCCCAGGATATCTTCCGCCACCTACAGTATCTCTCGTCCGCCAGTTACCATGTTTTGTTTTTGGAGAATTAGTGCATTATGAAGAGTATGTTTTGTTGTTGAGACAGCCAAATCTGGTTATCTCATGCATTTAAACGTATGGTGTTCATTTTATATTTACAACATATCTATTACGATGCGAAAATTGTGAACTACATTTAACTACGTATTTATCCTTATTTCTGGAACTTATTTTCAAGGGGGAGATAGCCAGGATATGGAAGATACCATGGGCTATTTTACCCATGAGTAAGACAGGTGAGGGAGATTTACTGTCACACCAATAAAAAGACTAGTGAGCCTTAATTTATTTTGCTTGTGGTGATACAAAAGTAAACAGCTTATTTGGCTTTTGGTTTACTAAAAGTCGAACTACTGTAATGCAGGTCTGCTCAATTGTGCTTGAAAGGGTGGTTTTTCACTGCTCACTCGAAGAAATCTCTTGTGATATTTCTACTTAATATATATAAAATGTGTACATTCACAAATAGTTGCCAGTTTCTCCATGTTACAGTTGAGGTATCGAATTGATTTTGCCCAAGTATAGTCCCCAATTGGGTGTCGCCAATGGGTTTGTTTTGACAGCTAATTCAGTCTATTGGGTGCTGGTTCAATATTACTCTCATAATATCAATGCAATGTTCTGATTTGACGTACAGAAGTCTAAATCTGTGAAATGGAACCGTTTCAATGGACTTGGAGACATTTTAGTGACAATAATATGGTTTTTTTTCTCAAAATGGTTTGTTGCTTACAGACTGCATCTGTTTGTGAAAATGTACTTTGTTTAGCCATCGTCATGTTTTCTTTTTCATAATTTAATATTGGTGATAGTGTTGCTTACTTTATCTTTATTCTCGTTTATATTTGTGTTGATATATGTATACTTGAACTGTTACTAAATAAAAAAGTAAAGCTACTTTCGGTTTTGTGTTTCTGCAAGTTTGTTTTATATTCATGCCAAGCTATTTTGATGGATCATTGACACAGAATTATTAACATGGCCTTATAAATTAGCTCAGACATTTTTAAGGGGAAACAAAAGGCATCTTTTGGGCCTATACATCTAAGAATTAATAAAAACTAACCATCAGCAACTGCAATCAAGAATATTATGCCAGCAGTTTACTAGAATAACCTTGTTGAAGAGACAGCTTAAATTGCATGAACAACACCATTGTGATAGAAAGCCTGACATCACTAATGCCTACTCTTCGCAATTCACCGCTTACGAAACTGAGAATATTACTCTAGTTTATGCCGCCAAATTTGTTTTGGTGCTGTAACTACTAAAAATGTTATGTCCGCATGGCGCACTGTATGACGTTATAACAAATGTTACAAGTGTAACTCTGTATCAAAGGGAATATGAGAAACTAACATGAGCTGGCATATTCAGAAACCTGTCAAGGAAACGAGTATTGGACATGCCATCAGTGTCAAGGTCAAAGAAGGTGCTCATTGGTCAATCATTGAGGGTGTGTCTCAATATGGCAGCCGCCAGGAACTGTAAGATTTCACTAGAATCTCACTTTGAAAATAAATTCCGAGTAACCACTGGCATGATGTTGTCGATTGTAGTTGCAAACGGTTACATTTATTAATTCTTAGGTGTATATACCCACTAAATTGTCTTTCGTTTCCCTTTAAGACTCAACCAGTATGTCAATTTTACAATCCATGGTCCCTTGAAGGTGCCGACCTGGTTGTTGCCACTACAACAGCTACATGTTGTTGCTGTAAACCTGGATGCAATGTTAATACAGTAAACTAGATACAATGTAAGGCTGAGCAGACATTTAGCAGGACGTTGACTTAGTATACATGGACTGGTCTTGGGCACACTCGTAAGGTAGGGGTGGTAGTTCAGTACACAACCCCTCGCAGATATCCTGTTAGTCCACAAATTTAGGGTCAGACCTAAAAGTCGACAATAAGCAGATTTTTGCACCACAGATCCCTGGAAGTGTCTGATGAAAGTTAGCTTAAGGAGGATTCCTGCAGACTTTTGGTATGTTACTTCAGACACTTCTAGGGATCTGTGGTGTAAAAATCAGCTTATTATTATTATAAACTTTTAGGTTTTCGTGGTATTTTGGCCTAAAACTCCTGGACTACTATGTACTGTACAGAAGTTAGTTGAATCAATTGCCCTTTGTCCTAGAGTTGCACTTTGTCCTAATAATTGACTCCACCACTTACAAACTGCGACAGTGAGATGCTGCAGACGCCCATGCTCCATACCAAAGTGAAACTCCTGAATCCCAATATAATGACCAGTCCGACCATTTACACAACCCAATAGCAGTGCATTTTCTAATAATTACTTCTACTTCCCGATCATTACATTTAACATCAGCCACGATTAACGAAAACATAAATCACTGATTCATGAATGGCAACGAGATGATTGGATAACGGACTTGGCTTAACTTCAGCATTTCGACAGCATGACCTGCCAGAGGGTATCAAGGCTGATGAAATCAACAGCACCCTCTGGTGTATGACAATGGATTTTTGGGTAATCATGCACATTAACTGATTTGAGTGTTTAGAATTATGCCAACAATAAGTGTTGATATAAAATGGGGTCAGATTGCAGTGATCAGGATTTTTTAAACTCACCAAGATTGTAGATATCCACGTGCATAGATTTGGCTTCATTTTAAAATGTTTGGCTGTCATCTTTCCTTGTGGAATGATGGTAACTCAGCTTGTATAAATATATTTCTAAGCTACATAAAAAAGACCATTATTTTGGCAACAGGTCTGGGATCAATACATACGCTGTAAGTCACGGTTGATTTACCACCAGGCACCATACATAAATTCACCTGAAACAATTTGTTTGTTTGCAAATTTGCAATTAATCGAGGAGGTGGTGTTACTAATACTCATACAGACAGCTGCGTACTTTGCAGGAAAGATCATCTTCATTGTACGACTACAGTTTGTTCTTTACTTGAGCTGCAGGTCAGGTAAATAGCAGCCATGAATCCACTGACAGTTTGATAAAATAATTTAATCACACATAAAATAATTAATCATACAAATTACATATACCCATATACAGTATAGGTATGTATATATTAAATTTACACATACTGGTAATATATATATATATACACATATGTATATATATATATATACATGTATATGCACATATAAAGTACCCTAGTTACGTCACACCGGAAGACAACTAAATGCTTCAAAAGGACCCCATCACTGCTTGCGTGTATTCTATTAACATCTATTTTATTACTGCAAGTGTTCCGGTTTTACACCTGGCGTACATGTGATTAAGCGACTGGTGCGTGAAAAGGTTTACAGACAGATTTACAACAAATAGTGGATTGGAATTTTCATAAGGTGTCCACTACATTTAATAAGCATCTATACGTACCAATCATGTTGTCAAAGGAATGCTAATGGTTGCTTTCTGTGGTTGAATACAAATTAGTTATTTGCAAATTAGACCAAATATATGCTTTTGGAACATGTATGTAAAATTAAAAGGCATAGTTTATTATATTGAGGTTACTTAAAAGATGTTTCTTGACTTTAGTCTGTAATTTCTATAGATCTAGATTTTTTGTCGTTATGTTTTTGAATATTTTTCAATCTGAAGGCATCATCTATCAAACATCTGAGAAGCAGAAAGTCAGGTCCCTAAAAGATGTAGCCATCTTGGCACTGTTTTCCCCTTCCAAATTGTGTACTTCAGTGACATACTTTACAATATTATTCTTCCAACTAAAGTTATAAGCTCAATTATTCTTCAGTGAAATGTTGAACATCTTAATAAACACATCAGAAAGTGTTACGGGTGTTATCTGAACAAGTTTATCATTACAAAAACACCAAATACAAGCCAAACAATGTTGTAGATTAGAACTATTTCATGCTATATACTACGTACTGGTGTCATTGTGAAAAGCCACTGTGTTTCATGTCATTTCATGGATAAGTGCTACGCTGATCAAATATAAACGATGGTCGTCCGTTCCTACAATGACTGGCTGGATTCACCAACCCACTCTCTTCCAAGAGACTCGGTAACTTTCTATGTTCCAAGATCCTCACATAAGCTGTTCAAATCACATAGGATGCCACTACTATGCCAGTCAAAGTCACACTTTATAATCACTATTTTTATTTTGTGTTGACATAATATATAAGTATGCAACGACACATTGTTATCATGCAACACATTGTCATTAAGAAATGCTGACATGACTCGAACTCGTAGACGATATTTAAGTATACACGATAGTTTTACTCTTTACGTAAGTTTTTGTTTCATGTCTTTGCTGTCTCACTGCAGATGTCGCCTCTGTCACGTGACGTGCGCAGAACGAACATTTCTTGTACATCAGAAAAGGCATATTTATTATAAATAATAACACTAGGACATCTAACATGCACAAAACTACACTTGAACAATGCAGCTCACTATCTATTGCACATATTCACAGCATCTCGGCAACAATGCGGTCGCCACACATGACAATCAAATAAGTTGCCCGAAGCCAGGTTTTCCATCAATTCTACCAACATTTTCCTGTTTACAGCCAGGATATTCAACACTGGACAATCAGTGACAGTTGCTGTCATTACATGCAATTCATATTACAATAAGTATGAATTTTTCATCTCTTTTTGGAATATCCAGCAACAGTAAAAATGAGCTGAAATGCACTTCTCACCCATCTGACAGTAACACAAAAATCTTATTATGCTTCTAGATCGCTTGACACATGATTTGGCCATGTACCGAGTTAAATGTCGAGATTTACAACAATGAGCAGGCAGCCCATTTGTATATGTACGACAGTCAGTCACAGTCTAGGCAAAATCGAATGAAACATCATTTCGAGCGCCTGTTCTCTCCATTACAAGTGACAGACGACAGACTGTACAAGTAGTTACGCTGCTGGTACATAAACGTGTACACGCAAATGTCCACCGACAATATACACTTGGCAGGATGGTGTTCCAGATGATACCATTCACGTCAAATATCGAGAACTCTTTCTAGTAGTAGTTGTGGTATGGTTTGATATACCCACAACATAACAGGGAGTACTACATACTGAAACGGGGCTGTCCAAGCCATTGTGGGTCTACTCAGACGATGCCACACTCCTAACAGATTAACCACGGATTAACCATAGATTAGACCGCCACACAGTTGACGAAGAAACAAATACACAGTGCAGGCAGGTGGCTGGTACGTACCATGTGAATGTAGTAGATGGATTTGCATCTGGGATGTTGCTCTGCCGCCGAACCGTTTGCTATAGTTCCACGTGCAACATCAGATCATCGAAAATAACCCTCTGACTGTGACAGACAAAGCGTTCAGCAACAACACCGTCCCGTAGAACGTGTGGTCCCTAACCCGGAGAACCAGTCCGCCGCCGCTGCCGTGCGAGGCAACGGCAGCTACATGCATGCACACATACACACGCAGTGCAGTCTATCTTGCACACAAACTACAATAAATAATAATCATCGATATATAGTTACGAGACATCCCCCCCCCGGTCGCCCCAAGGCCACTGCAGCCACCCTTGTACGTACACTAGCAAGCTGTTGTATGTGCGCAGCGACACTAGAAAAATACTGGTGACTGCGAACAGGGCCAGCCATCTGTGACACAGATTCACGGCTACGGGGAGTGCTTTGCCTCAGTCGTAGAACCGTCGGCGCTACGCACACATCACTGCAGTTACCAACAGCCATGGGCTGCATGGCGCAATGCAACGGACATCGCACTTTTTTAAAATAATTACCAAATATGACAGCGAGTTATAATGAGTTGGACAGAGGTACTGCGCTGGACATGATGCCGTAGTTCAGTGACGAGCCACGGGTAACTAACATTTCAAATGAAGCCTACACATTGAGCACCCAACACTGCAAGCTGGTAGAAAGAAATCACTGAGTGACTGACAATAGTTGGTTTAGATCGAGAATGCAGTAAGTCATATTTCCTGCGCACATTTCATTTACAAGGAATACTCCATACATCGTTAATCTAGCCTATCTAACTTCGGCACCTTCAAAAGTAAGCACGTATGAATCAAGAATGTAAATATACAGAGGTTAATATGTGTTCGTTACTGAAACACTATGCATGTTTTGAGTACCAGGCATTGAAATCACAAGTTTACACATGACACAAATCAAAGTATGGAAGCATGTGTTGTACAGTGCACAAAGCACATGCCAACAAGACAGCGACGAGAAACTTACATATCATTACACGGAACGTTGTCAGCGTGCCAAACGGGTGTCAACCCACCGCTGGATCACAAAGAGTCTGTCCTAAGAAGAAACCTTAGCAGATAGGCACATGATGTTGAAAAAGTTGCAATCGTACACATGCTTAATCACTCTATGCGGTGTACGACGGGTACGTTCCTTCCCACAAACATGGATGATAAAAGCAATGCACACCACTAAACCTGATACTTACTGTCGTTAACGGAAGTGACATCACACACGTGCTGCCATCTTCATGCTGCCAGTTAACAAAGTGCGACGGCTATTTCCGAGACAATGACAACAACAGGAGCGCCTCATTCGTACATATGCTCGTTCTGGGTGACTTATACAACATGGTGGTCACATGACAAAGGTCACATGACTGTCAGTACAACATAAAGGTTGCAAGACGTCGAGCAACACATTAGGTGGGCTGTGCGCTACATGATTGCAAATGACAGTACCCGATTGGTGCTCTGAAAATGACACACAGTTAGTTCAATACAAACTGCTACCACCTTGAACCGTGCGTGAGAACCATGCTTTGAGTGGATACATTGCTGAAGAAGGAGACAAACAACTGGGATGACGATGCCAGTCACAACTTGGATTTATGGCATAACGCAATGCCTGCAACGCTACAACAAGTCTCTACGTGACTAGATGAAAATAAGAATTACTTGCTCGCGTGCTCGACACCGACAAACTCCCACCGATGGGGATACGACAGGAAACGACCTGTCAGACCACACACACACACACACAGACACAAACAGGCTACCCGAAAACGTATCCTAGCAGCGTCTTTGTCAGGTTAATATCAACACTGTCACCGTGGATATATCCGTACGCAGACAACACCGTGTACCTACGCATGTGGTCGTACCGTATCCAATACCACACAGCAACCACGGCAGGATGGACATATGCTCATTAAAACGTTGCAAGGAAGTGCCGCACAACAACGCCTCCATCAGTGACTAAGACATGTACAAGTAAGCAGACAGAACAACACCAGCGACCACATATATAGTAGCAATAGTAGTTGCGGACTACGTCGTCGGTAACCCAGCGACGCGGCTCCGATCAGGCCGAGTGTGCGCTGAATCCGTCAGCGGATCGCACGCACCGCTCCGGTCCACAAACCCGGTGTCGATCGTGACACTAGTATCACCGCCATCGACACAGCGACATGTCAACACCGATTGTTGTAGCGACCATGTCTTTGCAGCTGTCACTGTCTGTCGTACGACACACAACACAAGTCGACGCTAGCACATCGAGAACAAGAGTGAAGCGGCGGCAGCGGGCAGTGTATGTGGCGGCAGTGGTGACGAGACCGGAGTGGCTGACAGTCTGACGGTGTTCTCTCAGGCAGGACGCATGCTACTGTTCAGTACAGGCCGCAGCCACGTAGATTATTTGCTATGATCACGTCTGTGACGGCGTCAAACACAAACTGGATGTTGTTGGTATCGGTGGCACACGTTTGGTGACAGTATATCTCTTTTGATGTGCTTTTGTTCTTCGCCTCGAACTGTGCCTGGATGTATGCTGCGGCGTCGTCGTACGTCTGTTTGCCTGCAAAACAGCACAAAACTCACGTTTACTGGCACGTCAATGTCATATGCACTCACACACAGAGAAACAGCACAAAACTCACGTTTACTGGCACGTCAATGTCATATGCACTCACACACAGAGAAACAGCACAGAACTCACGTTTACTGGCACGTCAATGTCATATGCACTCACACACAGAGAAACAGCACAGAACTCACGTTTACTGGCACGTCAATGTCATATGCACTCACACACAGAGAAACAGCACAGAACTCACGTTTACTGGCACGTCAATGTCATATGCACTCACACACAGAGAAACAGCACAGAACTCACGTTTACTGGCACGTCAATGTCATATGCACTCACACACAGAGAAACAGCACAGAACTCACGTTTACTGGCACGTCAATGTCATATGCACTCACACACAGAGAAACAGCACAGAACTCACGTTTACTGGCACGTCAATGTCATATGCACTCACACACAGAGAAACAGCACAGAACTCACGTTTACTGGCACGTCAATGTCATATGCACTCACACACAGAGAAACAGACATCGCAAATTCACACAACTCCTAATGTTACAATATCGTAATTCGTGTTCGTTTCCCACATTTACGTTCAAACTGTAACATGGACATCTAATTAGGCAAATCACATGTTCCAATCTTGAAAATAAATCCACCACCAGAAATTTTATGCAATAAACTAGCCTCATTTGGAGTGTTGAAGCAATATTATCAAAGAGAGTGAAATCGATGGACATTTCAACATGTCTTTTGCATAATTTAACGCATACTTCATTTTTTTCCAAAGCTTTCTTGTCCACCAGGATAAACAATTTAAAGCATTTCAATACACACTACTAAATGCCTAATGTTATAATCTAACTGATCAATATTTTGCACGACTTAAATCAATTGCTAAATGGGACAATTGTTTTCCGACTCTCTCAGAACACAAACACCCACGGAAATTTGCATAACATCCAACTGTATGACAAGACCAACTAAATAAGCTCTATAAAGAACATCGCTGATGAGAAGTAGCAAATAAATAGAAAGATTTGCCTTGCCATCCTGTTTAGTTTCTACTAATGGAGGTAGTAGGTAGGACTGTTACAGCGTAATTCTTTACACAACTTCAAATTATAGACACAATTTTATACCATATATTTGTATAACTGTTCAGTTGTTCAGTAAAATCCTTGATATACTCTTTCAACTTGTGTAAATACATAAAATACTATGTGACCTGTCACAGCGAATAGGGTATTAAGTCACACTCGCCCATTCTGTGAAATGTCACAGGGAACAGGGTTTTAAGTCACACTCCCCCATTCTGTGACCTGTCACAGCGAACAGGGTATTAAGTCACACTCGCCCATTCTGTGACCTGTCACAGCGAACAGGGTATTAAATCACACTCGCCTATTCTGTGACCTGTCACAGCGAACAGGGTATTAAGTCACACTCGCCTATTCTGTGACCTGTCACAGCGAACAGGGTTTTAAGTCACACTCACCTATTCTGTGACCTGTCACAACGAACGGGGTATTAAGTCACACTCGCCTATTCTGTGACCTGTCACGGCGAACAGGGTATTAAGTCACACTTGCCTAATCTGTGACCTGTCACAGCGAACGGGGTATTAAGTCACACTCGCCTATTCTGTGACCTGTCACAGCGAACAGGGTATTACGTCACTCGCCTATTCTGTGACCTGTCACAGCGAACAGGGTATTAAATCACACTCGCCTATTCTGTGACCTGTCACAGCGAACAGGGTATTAAGTTACACTCGCCTATTCTGTGACCTGTCACAGCGAACGGGGTATTAAGTCACACTCGCCTATTCTGTGACCTGTCACAGCGAACAGGGTATTAAGTCACACTCGCCTATTCTGTGACCTGTCACAGCGAACGGGGTATTACGTCACTCGCCTATTCTGTGACCTGTCACAGCGAACAGGGTATTAAATCACACTCGCCTATTCTGTGACCTGTCACAGCGAACAGGGTATTATGTCACAATCGCCTATTCTGCACATGTGCAAAAGCAGTGCCATCTATTTTGTGATTTTGGCAGAAATGTATAGCATACCTTATATCATATTTTAACGTCTGGATAATTTTCCTCAACAAATCCTTAACACCAATAAAACACTCAATATACGGTTGCAATGGGCATTGTTTCCACACTGCTCAATTTCT
This sequence comes from Escarpia spicata, assembly GCA_963995525.1. Classification (NCBI taxonomy): domain Eukaryota; kingdom Metazoa; phylum Annelida; class Polychaeta; order Sabellida; family Siboglinidae; genus Escarpia; species Escarpia spicata. Next base: position 16,771,402 of record OZ023214.1, on the reverse strand, counting down.
AAACCTTTTTGCTCAAAATGTCACTTTTTAAAAGTTTGCTTCATTAATAGCAATAAATCAAAAACTACAAGCTATTTCAACAAATGAGGTATCATTTTAAAGCTAACAACCTGTGAAATCGGAAAAGGTGCAACACTCTGTTTCACAATTTTGCTATTTAATACCCACTTTGCTGTGACAGGCCATGTATCCCTGCTGTAACTGGTTCATCTAGCTTGCCATAATCCTGTGGGTGAGTCACATCGGAAGGGGTACTGTTTGCGATGTATACATCTATTAGACAACAAGAACAAGGACAGATACGAACGTGTACATACCTGTGTACTCCGGGAAACATACTGTCAGTGACGACTTCTTGATCTTCTCCTCGAACAAATCTTTTTTGTTCAGGAAAAGGATTATAGATGTGTCCGTGAACCATTTGTTGTTGCAGATGGAATCAAAGAGTTTCAGACTCTCCTGCATGCGATTCTGCAACAGGCAATCAAATCATTGCACTTCACCATCATTGGTATCACTGGCAGGTTCTTCACTGAGGAGCCAACATTTCAGGAAATGGAACTCATAGTATCACAATGCAAATATTACGGTCTACAACTTTAACAGATGTCATGCATGTCAAAAGCCTGTTTGTAAAATAAATATTTTACATCCATTTAATGTGTTAGTGTTTGTAAAGGTCACAAAACATTAGTTTCATTTGAACAAGGTATGAAGTTGCCTGATCCAGCAAACCATTGTAACTAAACCATATGAATCTCATACTATATTTTAAACCCCACATCCTGCCGAGGAATTCCTCTTTAATTATTCTCTGTCCAAGAACCTCTGCCAATGTGTTACATATAAACTTGCCAAAACCTAACCAAGGACCTACAAATTCAGCTTATGAATATGATGTTAATGTCAACAAATGCTGACATGAAATTTGACAATAATTAATTTTACAACGATTTTTAACAAAACCCGCATCTTTAGCACAATAATAATGCCTTATGATTTGTAATCGAAAGGTTCAGCATGCAGGCAATTTTAGAGGTATGATGAATCGAACCTCATGGCAGCCTCAATGCTAAGTATTCGTTGTGTTTTAGATGCATTTCTTTCTAAACCCGCTGCAGCAGCACTGGGACCAGACACAGTTCATCGAATCCACCCACAACATCGTTTCAGCCTCAGCTGTCACTGACAATGATTTAGGAGGCAGCTTTACATGTGCCACTCTTGGCACACTCGAAATGATCTACAGATAAAAACGACTTGTGAAACCGACAACTGGCATCACAAGAATCAATAGATATAAAGCAGATTGCAGAATAAGACGGGCGTTGTGCGGTGACGACCACTTACAGTTGTCTCGTCCTCATGCAGTACTTGGTCGTACTCGCTCATCGCTACACAGAATATAATCGCCGTCACATCCTCGAAGCAGTGGATCCACTTCTTTCGTTCTGACCGCTGGCCCCCTACGTCAAATAATCTACAAACAAGCACCAAACACGTGAGCACCTTCAAGTCGGGTGTCTACATGCGATACTGTGTCACTGTGATCGTTTCTGAAATGTGGAATGTTCACAGAAACAGACACATCACTTCTTTTAAAGCATAAAGGTACAAAATCAGGGCATTTGTATCGTAAAAATGTGGTATCCACCATTGCCTTTCCAAACAAGACTGCAGGTACTGTAGAATCATTCAACCTCTTGCAGTAATACACACATTTATTGCCAGGTGACGCCTTTAGTATAGTACAACCTACATCTATCCTAACATTCTCACCTCCCAAATGTGTCTTAATGGTTTTAAAAATCTACTTTGACTGTTCTCTGTTAAATTTGAACATTTCAATGCAAGTATCGTGATTACACTGCATGTGGAGGGAAGGTAATTTTATACGTATGATTTGTTACATTGCATTCACATGAATACACATTACACAGCCCTGGTGAGCTGTGTCCTTAGTTGTTGGAAACTGTCCACAGCTGTAGGCAAAGCTATTAAATGGCAAGGTTATATATAATATATATATATACATAATATAGTAGATAATGAACAAACTGTATTTAAAATTTGTAATTCTTTAAAACACATTTGTGTAGTTAAGGTGTTTGAGTGGATTAGTGTATATTCATTTATGCTACATGATTTATGACAAAACAATAAGAATTTGTACCTTTAAGTTATATTTTCACCACAGCAGTACTAATAACAACTATGTTTTCATGTCTACAAAATAACAATTCACAATAATGAACAAATGAGATTCCAGTTGTTTTATTAGATGTTTGTAATAAAAATAGTGATAAGAATAATGAAATGGTTAGTCTTCCTTGCCTTTCTGGTTCTAAAAAATATATTTTAAGTGCAATTTCCAAAACCTTCCTGCTTTCATTGCAAATACTTAAGCTTTATGTCCAGAAATAACACTAGAATGGCTACATGCTTAAATACAGTGGAGCATTCCACATCTATAGTATCCGAGTTACATTCAATTTTTTCCCACTTCCATAAAAGTAACTATTTTTTGCATAAAGGGGTGAAATTGTTACAACACATGCACCAAAACAAACATACATGCAACAACAATAACATTAGTTATCATGTGCAGATAGACAGGGTTAACCTGCAGTCCAAACCATGCTAATTCTAATATCACTTGTCAGACAACCATTGAACTTACACAAGAATACACAAAAACCTGATGTCTTGCCAATTCAATGGCAGCAAAATATTTTACTATTTACAATTTTCTCACAGGCCTAACAGACGATCTCATCAATACAGAAAAAAATACTGTATTTCCTAAATATTGATTCAAACCAAAAGCCACCTTCCTTCCATCCACCTAAAATGGCTTTCAAAACCACAGCTGCCAATACCCTCCAGATTCAACTGATGCAACATGGCTGCCGATACATGACCCACCATGCTGCCAGGGTCTTAGCCACAATAATGCATTAATATATGTTCCGCTCAATACCTGGCAGCACTGTATCAATTTACTTCACCCCAAAAAAGAAGGTTTGTTGCCTCCATGCCACAATTACCCATTCCTTAAAGATGACATCATGCTGAACGCCCCTTTGCACTTGGGTATACCTTGTTTCCCAACAGTTGGGATTTCACTCGTTCTTGTTTTGTAAATTGCCTACCTGGCCAGGAGGTGACAGCTGCCCTGGAGAAAACACTGACTACCGGTAATGCAGAACTAATAAGCAAATGAGAACATTCACTGCAACATTGATATTGATCATTCTGGCATCTGTCTACATGGCATCTATTGATCTACATCTACAACTGTACAAACTTATCAAGCACTTGTAATATCGCTTAAATTACACATTTTACGAAGATCAAAATGAGGTAGATTGGTACACGCAAATTTTTTTTATTTGTAGGCGGAACATGGAATTGCATTTTTGCAAATTAAAACTAACTTATCACTAATTAAATAAAAAGGATAATTCCATTGGAATGGAATCACTGCTAATACTAACAAGCCAGCATAAATTATTAATATCTCAGTAAACCAATACTGATTAGTACATTAAACACCGAAATACTATATTTATGAATGAAGATTACTTACTAATAAACCCTTTTTAAGCATATAGGTACTACAAACAGTTAGTTTTAGCCACTTTCTGATGCAGGATATGCCTATTATATTGCATATTTATGGGCATGTTCCACAAAAGTTTTACAGAAATGCACCACTTAGTTACTAATAGACTACCACTGAATGAATGTCTTACACAAATATCATGATGTTGTGTGTTTGTTGCAATTGTACTGGGATAAGTGGTATCATATGCATGACTGTTGGGAGGGGTTAACTGCAAAAATCACATGACGAAATAGAAGGAATATGTTTGTTAATACACAGTGTGACCACTTTTAGTGTTGATGGTACCACATGACCTTGTTAGCAGTCATTTCTCTAGTCACCTCCATGTTACTGTCAGTTCCATGCTGTTCACACGCACCAGATAAAATATGTTTCACACACTGTAGCTACAGAGCTTGTCTAATATGATAAGACCAATCAAATTTTAATTTCAGGTAAAATGCTTCAAAACACTAGCAGAGTAACACACCTATGATTGTTAGCCAACCTTTTGCGTATTGTAGAACATTTCAAATCAGGCATTGTTAATGGTTGCTAGTTAGCAGTTGCCAGCGATGCCCTGCTGTAGTATTTATTCTGATAACAGATTTTTGTGTAAACTGCACATGAAAATAGAACGGTGTATTTCTGGTGTTGTTCTGTGATATTATTAAGCACACATTTTACACCACCCAATGGTTTCCAGGGCACAGAATCATGAATCTAGGTAATTATCTGTATGATACAATGTGCACGAGTTACAATTAATTAGATTAATTTCACATGTACTATCAAAACGTTTGTATTAATAAAAGTGCGTACTTCAAGGCCAGCAGTTTTTTAGGTACAGATTGTGGCACACAATGATATCAATCAATACATGGCATAGACTGACTGTTGAACATTTGGTTGTAAGCTCTAATGCGTGTAGTTTTGCAACAAAGACATGTACAGTGTGAAACATGTCATCTCTTGCCCTGTTAGAAGCATCAGACTATCACTTGAAAGCAGACAGAGGCTAGCGGAAGTCGAAGTACGTGTCGATGAGAATGAAAGAGTTGCGAGTGGCGATCATCCACCCAGGCAAAGCAGCGCGGTCACTCGCTGTTTAGTAGAAGCTAGTCATTGGCCAGTGCTGCCGACCGCATGCTCTTCACCTTTGACCCCAGCACTCAAGCGAATGCGCCTTACATATACACATACCTGAAATGCAATTTCTTAAAGTTGAACTGAACCTCAACGATACCCGTTGTCTTTACGCGCGTCCGTAATATATCCTGCTCAGTTGGGCTGTAATTGTCTTGAGCTAAACGGTCTAGGCTATCTAAAAAGCTGCAACGGAAGAACAGAAAACACACAATTAAACGGAAAAGACATGCGATAACTGTGCACCGTCGACATGCGTTCACCCCACAGGTGACAGGTGTGCATGCTGACGTGTCACGCGAGCGCATCCACACAGAGTGTTCCAAAAGTCTGCCACAAGCAGTGCTACCAAATCAGCAAACAGAATTACACCAAAGATTTAAAAAAAAAAACGTTTTTGCTACACTCTGTTTGCGTATGCAATCATGTGACCGTCCACCCACCCACTACTGACAACCACCCGGTGTGTGTGTTGCCACCTACGACCGTGACGACAACATCGAACGCACATACTTACTTGAAATTTAAGTTCTTAAAGTGGAAGTGTACTTCTACAATACCAGTGGTCTTTACTCGTGTCCTAAGTATATCCTGTTCAGTCGGCATGTAGTCTTTCGCTCCTAAACGGTCTAGTTCATCTAAAAAGCTGCAAGAGAAAGTAGACGTGGTGGACTGCGTATATGAATCTCTCAGTTCCAAATCACCCTTGCCGCACAGCTTAAAATTTCTATGTCCACCCCAAAATAAAGGAAACAGTTCTGTGGAAGGAAGCCTGAAACATACACGGTTAAAGATAATTCCAATGCAATCGCTGCAAAGCTCTCGGACCTCATTATCCCGTTATTGCTGACTGTGCCTCCAACCAGTGCCAGCAGAACTGTAGCTCAGTCTACTCGGCTGGGATGAAGTCTTCTTTCTCTCACTGGAGCTGTCTGCCAGGACCTATGTTTACATTACAAAGAATTACAACACAATATAGCTTAACAGATCAGTCTCAAATCATTAAATATTTGTAAATTAAAATGCTACTGGTTATGAAAATTATTATTTCAATTTATTTGTTAGTTGACTTTAAAAAATCCCATTAACTGACGTTAAATACAATTGCAGGAAATCACCACAAATCCCTATTTGTTATTTCCCCTTGGCAATGCTCATATATTTATATAATTAAAATGTCTTTGACACTGAAATTATTACTTAAATGGGATCTAAATGTTCTATAGTATACAAAGAAATAACAAGAAACTCAGCGTTATCCAGAGACCCAAGAGGAAGTGTTGAGTGAAGAGTATTGCTACCCTGGGGGCTACTGCAGGGAGAGACTGGGAATCTTCACAGACCTGCAACCTAAGTTGATGTAACATCTGGCAACACTACATGGCTCCAAGGGTGGCTTCTCCACTGTCTCCAGGGACAGTCTTTCTATGGTCACACTTTAGCACTGTCTCTTCACCTGACAGCTACTGAATTTATTATTTCTCGGAAAATATATTTACCTTCCTAGAACCACATACAGAAAAAGCATTATTCTTACTCATTTGTGGGACTTATGCAGGTTGTTGACATGAAACGAGAGATGGAAATCATATACGTTAGCCTTATTCCATCTTTGATTTGCTGTGCTTCATGAATGCGAATATAGAACTAACAAAGACATGTAACCAAGAGATTTCAGCCAAGCACTACTGGTAGAACTTATTATGAAGTATAGTCTACGTCTGCATTCTTGAGATTGTAATATAGCAATATTATTAATGTAGGAAGAGTGTGGACGGCATGATGGATGGGTGTCGGCATGGGGAAGGTGATGATGGTCAGAGGGAATCTGATGGAAAGAACGGTAGTCTGCAATGATAGATCAGTGCCACTACTACACTACCACTAGTGCTATGTCAAAAAGTTAAATAGTTATTTGGCTAATTGTATGCAAACTAACCAAAACTACCCATCATGTAATTCATGTTATGGGCTCTCGCAATGAATGAAGTTTAGAAATGAAATCATTTACAGCTGGTCGTGATAAGTCCGACACACTTATGGGAAGATGTCATGCTTGACATTGTTGTGTTCACAAGAGTGTTCCTGCCAAGTTTACCACAACTCAATCAAAAGAAAACCCAGAATTCTGACAAAAACCACGTCAGACTCAAAACCCAGCAGTCTGCTCTCTTTAGCAGAAACCGCCAACCGCAACAAAAACAACTTCTCCACTGACAAGTCAATTCCACTGTTACCGCAATCAGCAGACACCATCAACTACTATAACAACTTCATATTCGTGATAATGTTGTCCCGTTATGCATAAGACAAAGGTAGAAGTGTAAGTATATCAGCAACGGCCACGCAGGAGACATCAGTTATTCCACACTGCGACTCTTGTTGGACGGCTAACACACATGGCACGCAATCAATTTACATCGGCAACGTGCAAGTGGCTGTCGAGAATACAGAGAGGTTCGTCTGTAGAGGGGCTGTTAAGAACATTGTTGCAAGTGCTCCGTTGTGTGCTGATTAGCTTACACTGTCCACTCTCACTGCACTCATTCTACAAGCCGTGATGACAGTGGCAGCCGAGGGAGCCCGCCTAACAGCTAGTCTGCCAAGTATCGCTTACAGCTTATCCCCACGACAGACAGCAAACCCTGACCTGTGATAAGCTGAGGTTAGACACTTGTCACGTTTACACAACGTCTTACATGTATCATGTACCTACCATGTACACTCAATAATTTACATCCGAATGACTTTAAATATACTCATACTAGCCAATAAAGATATCTGCTGAAGGAGGAAGCCTGCAAGGTCAGCTAAAAACAAAAGCCACCAGAAAACAGACATGTCTGTCTCAGATCCACCAGAATCCATTCATAACTGACAACAATGAATATGGTATTAAATAAAGAACGGGAAAATTAAAGAGAAAATCACTTACAAGAAGTCAAGGTGACACACAGGAAAATCTAATTGTCTGCAGGACTTAGCGGAAACCAGACAATCGGAAGAACAGCAAATCCACTAGAAATCCGGGGGACCCTACATATCCCCGAAATCTAAGTCTAACGACCATTCTTGTAATGAAATCGACTGGAATGTTATTAAATGATTCCTCAGCCACAGGATAACTCAATCCCTGTGAGTGATTCCTCAGCCACAGGATAACTCAATCCCTGTGAGGCCCCAAACAGGCAGTGAACTAGATCAGGGTCTTGTATTCAATTGTAGAAGCGGCTGCAAGAAAACAACCAGCTGCCGTTGACATCCACAAGACATATGATGCATCAAGTGAGGAAAGGTGTGTAGGATTACTGGAGTATGTAACATCCTATCCAGGATAATACCAAGTAACACAGCAAACATAACGACACACCTTGTAACATCTAAGAGAATAACATCACAAAAATCAGTCAAGTTTAATTACATATACACTCTCAACTAACGAATCCATCACAGATGAGCTTGGTGTTATACCCGGGACTTTATTGAACAGGGATTCCCTTGGAGAGCGGAAATGCGTCAATGCCGCGTTGTACGCTGGAATGCTGCACACTTTTTTGCCGCATGTGCCTAAACGACGCATACAAAAACATGTCTGAGAAATCTGAGAAAATTTAAGGGCACTTGTGTAGAATACCTCGATTTTGCCTTATTAACTATAATTTTCCCTAAATTTCACACGTTGATGCAATAATTAAATCATTCCACATCATCCCAGGCCAGACCTGCCTACCCCAAAACTTCCTGTCAGTAATCCATCTTCCCATTTACACTGATTTTCAGGAATATAGGCTTCCTGTCAGTAATTGTTCAGAACCATGTCAGATATTGTCACCGGGGGGGAGTAGCGACGGCAAAACCATTACCTGTCATCGACATCGCCTAGACTCTAGTGACTGTATGATAGGCTGTAAATGATAGACTAAACTCCTCAATAAATACACTAACTTAGTCTTAGTACAGTCAGTTGGCCTAACACTACAAGTACAACACTCACTAAATTTTTGCATTACACGTTTCTTTTTGGTTGGCTGTGGCATCGTTTCGCTGTCATCCATCATTTCATGCCGCGTGACTTCGTTTTGTTTGATCGCCGAAATGCGAATTTGTCATAATGCTGTTTCCTATTGGTTAAATTACGACCAGACTCAGCGAATGAAAAACCATGTCACAACATGCTGCATACATATGCTGCCACCTGTTGAATATAGTAGAAGCTAAATTTGAGTGATTGGCGAACATGTGACAGTCCATAATATCTTCATCCCTCGCCGTAATACTGTAATTTGAAGTGACTTTCCGGAATGATTCCGGACAATCCGGAATGGTAGGCAGGTCTGCCAGGCACATTTACGCAATCAAAATATTGCGTTACTCTTAGGCTTAGCGCATTTTGACAGAGCTACCAAGTCTCATGCATTTGGCGTGAGTCACGCATAAACCTGTAAATCTCATGCATATTTGCCATTTTATCAAATATTAATACAAACGGGCTAGTTTTCATGCACATGCTGATAAATTTATTCACATCCACGTGCCTATAGCATAGAGCTTCCACAGAATCAGCCGCGAGGTTATTCTTATCATCGTTAATGACCTGTATCAAATGTTTTTCCGTTTTTTAATAACTAACATTGCTTCCACCTAGTGTCGTTGAGAAACACCAGAGCTGTCACATGCCACTTGGGGAACTGAACTTCACGCATATTTCTCAATTTGACAGCTCTGTCTTGAGGCCCAAATAGTGCTTCGGTTTGCTCCAGTCTGCACCCGAACACAGACAACAGCCACGTGGTCAACAAACAGAACAATGGCCTGATTGGAGTTATTTAAATCACATCTTACATTGATGACTGGACACTGAGAACAGTTTGATCAATACCCTTGTGCCTTGCCTACCCCTTGCCTGTCGTTGACATTGTTTATAAGCTTTAGTTAAGCACCGTGTACAGCGTTTGTTGCCGCCGACACCTTATCGCTCATCGTCAACTTTCAAGTCTTGCTGAACAAAGTGCAAACCGTTCATATCTACACAAAATACATCCATACTTGTACACTATATGCATGTTTTTAAATTCATGTATGTTTACTAAATATTACAATTGGAGTACATTATAAACAAAAATAAACATTTTTAAAAGCATGTTTATAAATCATGCCTCCGTCACCAAGGCTCACAAATAGTACATTCATTACAAATGTCCCCGTCACCTTGGGTTATAAACTTTGGAAAAAAGACAATGCTATGTTCTAGTCTTACATGTAATAGTCTTACTGTATAGTATAATTTAATTGGGTGATTTTCCTACAACTTATAATCTAATTTCCTCTCAATACTGCACCGATGCAGTCTCAACCACAGACTGAGTGAGGCTATTCCATTCATCTGTTCATTGCTGTATCATTGAGTTTTTAATGTTTAATAAACATGATTCTTTTAATATTTTTAGTTGGTGATCTCTCGTATGTGAATCGTTGTCACTCAATGTCACAAACTGCTGCATCGTATTTCTCAGTTAGAATCTCCCTATCCTTGGAGCAGCAGACTGTAGTAGCCTGACCAGTCCACGAAAAATGGGGCACACCTACCCAGAATGTGTCTAGTTTAACAAGATTGCCAACCAGAAAATTACTCTGGATGGCAGTTGGACAAGGAAGCCTTTTGGCTTATCGAGAGTCCAATACTTTTTATCTACATGTATCCCGCCTTTTTAAGGTGTGTGTCGATTTTATTTTTAAACATATTCACGCTACTAGCACCAACACAATCAGGAGATAATCTGTTCCATTCATTTACAGTCCTTTGTGAGAATGAGAACTTTCTTATATCTAATCTACACTGCTCCTTTACTAATGTAGCTTCATGTCCTCTGGTCCTTCTATCTTTCTTAACTGAGAAAAAAATGTTTCTATCAATATTTTCATAACCATTCAATATTTTAAACACTTCTATGTGATCTCCTCTCAATCTCCTGGTCTCTAGTGTTGTTAAACCACATTCTTTTAGGCGTATTTCGTAACTAAGATCCCTCAGATTTTGTATCATTTTAGTCGCTCTCCTCTGTACTCTTTCTAGCATATCTATGTCCTTCTTGCGATATGGCCTCCATGCTTGTATACAATATTCTAAATGAGGCCTCACTATTGTTTTGTACAGCGGTACTATGAATTCTTTTTTCTTATACGCTATATTTTGCCTAATTAATCCAAGAATTTGATTTCCCTTTGACGCTGCAATTCCGCACTGCTCTGAAACCTTCATATCAGCACTAATGGTTAACCCTAAGTCCTTTTCTTTTACAGTAGTACTTAGAACAATACCATTTTATATTTTACCTCTTCATTCCCATGACCTGTGTGGAGGCATTTACATTTCCCAAAATTGAACAGCATTTGCCACTTTTCAGACCATTTGATCAACCTATCAAGATCATCTTGTAAATGCTGTCTGTCTCCATCACTTTTAATCCTCCTAAACACTTTTGTATCATCCGCAAATTTTAACACCTTGCTTGTTATATCATCGTCCAAATCGTTGATATATATTAAGAATAATATAGGTCCTAGTACTGATCCCTGTGGTACCCCACTCAATACCGATTTCCAGTTTGAAGCCTCCCCATCAACTACTACACGTTGTCTTCTGTCATTCAGCCATTTTTCTATCCAGTTTATTATACCATTTCCTATGCCATGGGCCTTTAGCTTAAGGAGTAATCTTTGATGTGGTACTTTGTCGAAAGCTTTTTGAAAATCTAAATAGATGATATCTACTGGTGATCCCTCATCTACCCACCTAGTGATGTCTTCCAAAAAACATAACATATTTGTTAAGCATGACCTCGCTTTTAAAAACCCATGTTGAGATGGGTTTATCAAGTTATGTTTAACAAGAAAATCCACCATGTGATCTTTAATTAGTCTTTCTAATAATTTGCAAATCACTGATGTTAAACTCACTGGTCTATAGTTCTCCGACTTGTTTCTCGAACCTTTTTTAAATAACGGTATAATGTTTGCCTCTTTCCATTCTAAAGGAACCACTCCCTCTTCTAATGACAAATTGAAAACTGTTGCAAGCGGTGCACTAATTTGTTCTACAATTTCCAATAGTAGTTTGGGCGGAATCCCGTCCACTCCAGGTGATTTATTATCCTTCATAGCCCTTATTTTCTTAGCTACCATTTCCGAGGTTACAACTAACTGTCCTAAATAGTCTGAATCTGCCCCCTTGAACTTAGCCTCTGGTACTGGCAGTGAACTAATATCTTCCCTGGTAAACACTGAACTAAAATACTCATTCAGGTCTTCTGCCATTAAGAATCCCTCTGATATTGTATTTCCAGCACTATCTTCTAGAGGACCGACCTTATCCTGAACTTTCTGTTTGCTTCGAATATACGCATAAAAACTCTTACTGTCATGTTTTATATTACTAGCTAATTTTTTTTCATAGCTTCTCTTTGAATTTCTAATTTCAGCTGTAGCTTGATTAAGTGCTTCTTTATAAATGTTGTAGTCTTCATCATTTCCAGTACATCTATATGACTTCCACATCATTTGTTTATACTAAATTTTTCTAATGGCTTCTTTCGATAAATGTTTCTTTTTAGACCGTTTCCCTTGTTTTTTGAAAGGTACAAATTTATCGACTATGCACTTAATTTCACTAATTAAGATATTCCAGCATTCGGTTGCTGTCTTATTCTTCAGTGTGTTATTCCAGTCTATCTTTGCTAAATATTTCCTCATGTCCTTATACCTTCCTTTGTGGAAATTTCTCCTATACTGCTTTTTACTATTCCTTTCTGATTTTACTTTGATGGTAAAATGTATCTGGTTGTGATCACTACTCTCCAGTGGCTCACATATCTTGACATTGTCAACTAATTCTTTCTGTGAGGACAAAACTAAGTCTAACACATTCTCTCCCCTGGTTGGTTCTAGCACATGTTGAGAAAGGAAACTATCTTGTACTAAAACTAAAAACTTGTGGTCCTCTCTCCCCATACTCTGTAGAGATTTCCATTGTATATGCCCATGGTTAAAGTCCCCCATAATAATACAGTTCCGTTTGCTTACTTCCCTTATAGCTTTTTGTATTTTTTCATTCTCTTCTATGCTTATGTTTGGACTTCGATAAACTAACCCAACTGTTAACGTTGAGTTTCCTGTAACTATGTTACACCAAACAGCTTCTTCGTAATCTGCTTCTCTTTCTAATTTTATTTCATAAGCCTGGATAGATTCTTTAATATATAAAATAACTCCACCTCCCTTTCTTCCTATTCTATCTTTCCTAAACATTACATATCCTGTTAGTCCCAATTCGGCATCTGATATATCAGTGGTGGCCCACGATTCGGTTATACCTATTATGTGAGGGTCAATATCTTCTACCATAATGTTTAGTTCACTTCTTTTGTTTACTATGCTCCTTGCATTTAAACAAATGCATTTATATCCTGATTCAGAACAGTTTTCCAGGCTGTTCTTTGCCGATTTATTTCTGCTGTCTTTATCTATGCCTCCAGTTTCAGGCTTCTCTGTGAATCCCCCCTGCGAATCTAGTTTAAATAGATGCAGCCTGTCCCACTGTCAACAGATTGCAGCAAGTTCTCTGAGAAAACTGCTGCCCCCTTTCCACTTAGATGTAGGCCATCTCTCATGTACATATCTTCCCTCCCAACAAAGTATCCCCATAAATCTATGAATCCCACCCCCTCTTCTTTACACATCTGCTCAACTAGTGCGTTGATCGCCATCCTCTTGCAGTTTCTATATGTCGGCCCCCTTCCTCCCATTACTGGCAAAATTCCTGAGAGGATAATCTGTTCTACTCTTGTCTTCTTTAACTTCTTCACTAACTGTCTGTACTTCTGAACTATCCCAGTTGTTCCCTCCCTCTCTGCGTTATTTGTCCCTACATGTACTAGTATAGATCCTCCCTTGCCATGCCCCAGTACCTTCTCTACCCTTTCAGTTACATGTTCTATCCTAGCCCCCAGTAGACAAACAACGACGTCCTCCCCCTCGCTTAGAGTCTTATCTGTCTTTCTCATAATCGAATCGCCCATAAACACCCTCTCTTTCCTCATTGCCCCCTCAATCACTGCCTCAGTGTAGCTCTTTCTACGGTTTGCATCTGTCTGGTTGTAATCTTGTTCCCCTGTCTTCTGCTCTCCCGTCACAATCTCGTCCGTTCCATTCTTTCCTGACGCTGTTTCTCTTGTCACCTTTCTTCCTGTCATCGTCCCTCCCGACTTCTCTTCTGTCACATGTACTCTCACTTCCTTTCTTCCCGTCATCTTTCCTCCCATTGCATTTCCTTCTCTCCTCTCCCGTCTCTTTTTCCCTCCTACCTCTTTCTCTACGGTCACTTTCTCTCCTGCCACCTTCACACCTGTCACATTTCCTGCCGTCGATCCTCCACTTTCTTCCCCTCCGATCACCTTCCCTCCTCTCAGTCTCCTTTCCTCGGTCTTGTTGCCACTACTCTGCTCCTTCAGTTTCACAGTATTCCCAACTTTATCCCTGTCGTCTCTCTCCATTCCGTCTGTCTCCTTGCTGATTCTCATCTCCATCCCCTTCACAATATCTACCAACCTAGCTACCTCTTTCTCCAGACATTTCACCTTCCAACACCCGACGCACTGAAAGGTGAATCCCTCTTCCTTGGTTTCTGTCCATGACTTCGTACAGCCGGATAAGGCAAAATCTACCCAACTGTGGCAGTCGTCGCACACCAAGTGTCTCTTTGCCTTGACTTGCCGCTTGCAAGGCGCCATATCAGAATTTATTTAATAATAATAATCTAATTAGCTATTTAAAATAGTTTTGTCAACTGTGTTTACACCATTCACTGTCTATGTAGTCTTTAAGAAGACTGTTTTCTGTGCACAAATGTTAAACTTTTCGTAAGATTGCGTACGCTAGACTGCCTTATTTATTTAGGTTATACAGCGCCCTAGCGAATAAGAGAGACACTAGCTACATAAACTTAGTTCGCCCGATTATCGCAAATGCTTAATTTTAACAACAAAGCTACCTTATCAAAATGTCTAGCAGGTACTGACTTACACAGATATTATTTTATGTAGGTAGTTTATGGTTGTTACTTTATCACCTATATATTCTACCACATAACGAGGTTTGTTAAATCTTGTTTACAAACTTATCGTAGCCGTAAGCTAACGTACCCTATTATCACTCACTAGACTAAAGTGTCCTAAAATACTTTATCTAATTAACTTTAAGCACAACTGCTACTCAATATATGTTTACTGCTACTTTATGAATGATATTAAGGCAAGAATAATACTTATCAATCAGTAATTCCACTTGCTTATGAACTTTGATACACCACCAATTTCAACGATCTATCTCCGCCAAATATAGCCTCGAGCCTAGTTGTGTAACGTTAGAGATTTTGAAAAAACCTAAACATTTTTGAGCATTTTGATATTGATGGTTATATGTTTTGTACCCAGAAATATGTCATGTAGACTGTCCTGAACAGAATTAAAAAATTACATGATTACATGCGTAATTTTTTTATAATTAATGTTCACATTTACCAGGTTATTTAAGTGATCATACTGTCATGCAAATTAATTAATACAATTTTAATCAATTGATTTGAGGCACATCAAATTTCAAAAAGGCACATAGTTCTATATCTGATGTGCCCGAAGGGCACTTGCATGTCTTTTTCCAGATCAATCCCTGATTGAAATTTGTAAAGAAACAGAAATTAAGTTATTAAGACCATGAGAAATAGCATCAATCTCTAGAGATCAATAATGGAAGGAAACGTTGAAGGCAGTAGAAGCAGGGGAAGACCCGGGAGACAATGGGGGAAGGACTTGGAGGAATGGATGGGAGCAGACGTCTGGTGAGTGGGAAGATTGGCAAGTGAACGTGCTTGCTGTCTATAGACAACCCATCAAGGCTGCAACGTCCGACAATGGATAAGCAAATCCATCGACTCTAAACTATTGTAATGATCTCATCTTACTATGGCGAAACATAAAGGCTCAACCCAAAACCACCAAATTCGAGATAGCTGAGGTCGTAAGTTAGCGCTGACCCTGTCTAATCTACACAGAAGCGTACATGGCCCAGCAGAGATGACCTGCTATCGTGAAGGCCAACAACTGGCTGGTGCACCGTTAAAGAGACAACAGCTGGTCGGAGAGGACACGAGTGAATGCACTCACAATGAATGAATGAAATTAATTTATGGGTTGCCTAGCGACACAGACCAGTCCCCATCTATCAGCGCCCCCGCTCGCAAATCATTCGCATTATGACCTATGGAGGTGTAAAAATACCTGCGCCTCAACATCACTTTACTTCAACATTTATTAAATGCTCCTTTTTTTTACACAAAGGTAACCTTTTAAAAAATAACCACAAACATTATATTTTGTATACACAGGAAATTATTGTTTTATTAATATATAAAAAATAAATAGAGAATAGCAGTTGTATCTTCCCTTCCACATTAGGATACATCATTAGCACCATGAAACAGACATGAAACATAGTTGTGTTAGCCGATTCCAAACTTGCAGTGAATATAGAATGAAAGAAAAATGCTGCCTTTCTTCACCGTGGAGAGTGTAAGTAGGTCAAACTGATGTAATAAATACAACTTGGGCATGTAACATGTCAACAACTAATAAATCTGCTATAACCATTTGGAAGTAAACAACTGGCAGATGGTTTTTTAAGTCAGCTTGCTTGTAACGTAGGCCAGTGCTGTCATCTGCTGACATTAATGTCTTCAAGTTGCTGCCGCCGTTGCTGTTTTTACAAGGGACACACCCACAAAGTAGCTATGCTTGGTGCGAAACTGCAAGTGCAATTTTAATTCTGCACCACCAAGCAATCGTAAAACGTGGTAAGAACTGGGTTAAGTCTTTCTGATTGTTAGGTTCCACCAGTTGTATCATGTTTACACCTGTTTGTTTTATGGATATGTCATGGAGTGTGTGCGGGTAGTACAGCCGAGAGAATAGATATAAATGTATCTCAACAGGTAAAGCTAGAATGAAAACTTGTTATTGTATACATAACAACTGGACAAGACTAATGTTGATATTCAAACAAGCAGCATATATTAGACAACGGAAGAACATTGCAATTCTGCTTTTGCCACCTCCAAAGAAACCTTAATATATATATTAATTTTACCCCCAAAACATGTCAATGTTTTTACATATTAAAACAAAACATTCAGACATAAAAGAAACGTCAACATGATTATGTTGATAATATTATAAATTACGGTAACGCAAAATCAAGTATTCTGCTTCAAAAATATACAACAATTAATAGGAAGAAGCTAAATCATCCAACATGAATAAACACACCAATTATCATTACAAAACTTAGTAATTTTAACCACTTTGATAAACTAAACCATATTCTTAAATACTGATGAATGCTTGCTAGTTATTATCATGTAACATGTAACATACTCAACAGGAATGTGGTTAATTAGAAACAGGAACTGAAACGGAAACGAATACAAGAAGTGAGTAGAAAGAATAACTCACTATTTTGCTGAGTCGTTAAGCTGGTATTCATTGGATCTGCTGAAGCATTCCTGTACACCAGTGTCTGACCAGAGACGCTTCATGGCGTGCAGCAGCTCCTCCGAGAACGGCTCCGTGTCCTCCATCCGCGCTATCACGTCCAGCACCATCTTTGCATCACTCTGAACACACCAAACACCACATTGCATTAATCTGAACACACCAACCATCACACTGCATCAATCTGCACACACCAACCATCGCACTGCATCAATCTGAACACACCAAACATTACATTGCATCAATCTGAACACACCAACCATCACACTGCATCACTCTGAATACACCAAACATTACATTGCATCACTCTGAACACACCAACCATCACACTGCATCACTTCGAATACACCAAACATTACATTGCATCACTCTGAATACACCAACCATCACACTGAATCAATCTGAACACACCAAACATTACATTGCATCACTCTGAATACACCAACCATTACATTTCATCACTCTGAGTACACCAACCATTACATTGCATCACTCTGAATACACCAACCATTACATTTCATCACTCTGAGTACACCAACCATTACATTGCATCACTCTGAATACACCAACCATCACATAAGCACTGCAGAATGTTGGATACTCCATGTGATGATACATTAAATTAAAATGTAACTGTCAGTAGTTATCATCGATAGTACAGTAAACCATTGATAGAAACAACACTTGACAAAACATATCATCAGGGCTACTTGTGTGATAAAATAACAATGTTCGTAAACAAGCTTTTTCAATTTCATTTGGAACGGGCCTGTTACGTATTTATCGACCTAACATCAACAATCATCAACCACAGCAGCACCATTCATCAGCTGGAAGCAACTACCTTCAAGGCAATGCGATGGCACCACCCACAATTGACAGTTTCGAAAGGCCTTTTCTGGGTATTCACTAATTCCATGACTCTATCATGATACTACTACAATAACAAAACTATCCCAAATAGGCAAAAATAGTCACACCTATCAGTATGACTGCTTTCTGAAAACAGCATGCAACAACATTGCTAAACAATGATAATAATTATGTATCTGTCATGACAATTGACAAACAACTAGAAATTTAGTAATTTGACTGCACTGCGAGTAATCCATGTTTCACTAAACTCCTTCCAACTGTTTTATTAACAAAACTACACATTAAGGAGAGAATATTTAGAAATAAAAAAATTCACATGATCCAGATGGTATGCAGAGAAAAAAGCCACTGGTGTGTCAATAGCCCCAGTCAAAATTGAGTTGACCGTCAATGATTATTGTTGGAGTTCCATTATTATTAATCCGTAACAGATGATTGACTGAAACAAACTGCCTGTTGACAGTTGGTGTGCTTTCACTGTATATTGGTTTAAAAACAAGCAAACGAATATCTACCAGTCAGATCATTAACAAGTAGGGCTGTAACGATCACTGCATCAATGAATCATGATACTTTAGTTACAATGCAATATATGAAAAATTGTGATACATTTTACAAGATGCCGCACAAAGAATGGCCAATAACGGCATATGCTGGTGCATTCTGAGCACTATTTAGATTAATAAGGGTCCTAAAAAAACTACTTTGATAATCACATCATGTGTTTTTGTACCTCACGCAATATACAGTCAAACCTCACTTTATGGTCTCTCAGTAACACAGTCACATCACAATTAACATCATTCTAGCAGTTTTTTATTTTGATAACATGTCTAAAGATATAGGAAACGTGTCTCACTAATACAGTAACCAGATAGGTAACTTAGGGTGCATTCAGTACCAAGGATGCTCGTAATACTGAGGTTCTACTGTACTACAAAGGAATGAACGTTTTGGAATATGTACAATGTTGTAAGAATTAAATAAAAAGCTATAATAAAAATAATAAGGACCCAATAAGAAATAGATTATAAAAATCTTGCTTGATCTTGTGTTAAATCTTTGTCACTGGTCAGTAGTGCAATATTTCAGGATGCGGTGGATAATTTATAAACATAACACAAAATAGAAATTTTATCTGTGGTCTTTACGACATAATCTTTCACTTATCCACCAGAAAACCATGAAGGGGTCATTCTACTTATTCATGCCGATTTTCACTTGTCCTGGACAAACAGACAAGGGCTTATTTCGAATGCTGCACATAGTTTCATTCTTTGGATGGCAGTCTCGTTAAATGTGCAGCATAAATGGGTACTCTAGTGGTTTCTACACAAACATTTTGTTAGCGAGACTAATTAGCGTGAATGATTACAGGGTGTGCAACATTGTGCATGTCTTCACACAAGAACATCCACACACCACCAGCGTAATGACTATCAGTATCATCCAGACACCACCATTGGTGGAGAGGACTGGTCCAGCCCATTGTATCACTAATTACTGAGACACTGCCTAATGACGCACTCTGAAAGCAATGTTACTACATGCTACACTTAGTCCACTTCTTACACTCAGAAATAAATAACTACATAATATATAGAGAGATCACCATTACGATTACATTTTTACTTGTTATTCCGATTAATTGATTTTATCGATGACTGGTTGATTTATGTTTTTTATCAATTAATCGATCACAATCCTGTGTGAACGATGATCATTTCGACTGTACTAAAATTTTATTAAAGTGAAATGTGTACGATTACCGAATGATCAAAATCTATTTAGGTTTCACTTCTTTCATTCACTAGGTCAAGAATATTGTTCAAAACAGATAACACACATTTTGATAAAGTTGATGTTTCACCAGCTTTAATTCTGTTTACACTGCTACGGGTATAAACTTACACTGTCAGGGGAAGAATGTCCTTGGCAATGGCAACAGCTTCTGCACTTTTGCTGAGCAACATTTTTTTAGTGACCTGTCACTCTTGATCAGGTAACTCTCAGTCACAATGTCATGACACGCGACACTGTCATGACAGGAGACACTGTCATGACACAAGACACTGTCATGACACGCCCGCTCCGTCAAACTGCCAGCATTGTGGCATGCACACTTCAAAATTAGGCTGAATTTAAAACACGTGCATCTTGCGGCTCTCAGCAAATCTAAATTATTATCAACAGAATATGCTTTGAATTACTCGGTGACAGGGGGTATTTACTATGATATGACTGCTATGCTTGCCTGTTGATTTCTATCACCTTTGTACCTAAGCTACTAATGCAGTGAAAGGTTGACTTATCGAACCAAGTAAATTGACTCACGATTATGAGTTAACATAGTTACCTTTATTATATTTGATATTGCTAATTCCAATATTTTGGTATGTAGAATTAGAGCAAACATACAAATCAAGCTAAATTAGAACACTGTGTCTACCAGTATGCTGGATTTAACTGTGCAAAATCCAAAACAATTACAATGCCCCATGATAAATATAAAAAACTATTTGAACACAAAACAGAAAAACTAGTTTCGGTTAGGGAGAAGCATTCTTTCAATAGCTCACATGACTAAACTAAAAAAAACTGCTAATTAAATTTATTTCCTATGTCCACAAACCAGTACCTTAACATTAAAAATGCACGTCATATATGCATGCGACGACAGGCAGCAGAAGACAGCAGCTACGCCACAGTATTCATCGACTACACTAGCGTCAATATCCCATATTCAGCACACACAGCCAGATTCTGTCACACTGACATTGCCATGACAACATAATGACAGCTAGTTCCGGACATCTAAACTCCACGGTGCGTCTAGTATGACATTCATAACTACATCCCAGCAGAGATATGGTGGAGTCAAAGGAACACACACCTATCGACACGTCTGTTTCAATGATGATGAGCCAATTACCCTGGTTGATAATGTTGACGGTCAATTCTATCAAGGTGTTATTTAACAACAATTACTAACAATGTCAGTCGCAAAATCAATACCATAAAACATGCACATATATAGTGTCCATGACTGGCTACCAAGCCAGTGTTGTGTACATCTTCAAGCGTCAACAGCTAGGCTATTAGACAAGTCCAAATGGTGCAATTGAATTTGCGATGTGGAAATGTTATTACCTGCTATTTGAAGTTGATAATTTACTAAATTACCAGCTGATACATTTTAAATGAGATCTGTTTCATGTCGTCTTCTATGTACTTAACACATCCATATCTAATATATGATCAAGTCAAAGGAGGATCAAAACAACATCATCCACACCTTCTGTCCATTAGCTCCAAAGTTATATTTTGCAGGCATAAAAAATATCTTATACTAACAATCTAAACCTCATCAAATGCAAGCTTCTCTGAAATTAGTTGTAGTCATAGTGTATATTTGTTACACTGAGCTACACCAAATCATGCAAACATTTAACCAATTCAGTACTACAGCCCTGATCAGCTGTGACCACTGAATACTGCGTTCCCAGTGAATATGCAAGACAATGGACACCACTTCAAGTCAAGATTTGAGCAACAAAAATAAATTTATGAATAGGAATGTTATATATTTTGGGAAAGTATGATAATCAGCGAGTAAAATGAGCCATATTATTTTACATTCCGTCATCATGGTAACCAGCAATCCAAGATGGCCGCCAAGTTTTCAACATTTTTGCAGTTGCTGAACACAGTTGTATATAAGTTTGCCGACATCATTATTGTGTCGATCGTCAACATCTGACAAAGATTCTTCGCTAAAACTATCAAATAATCTGTCCAAAACATACGGTGGTAAATCGCTAGTTGAAGTAATGCCGTCCGCCATTGTGGCCACCGCAGATTTTGATAATCCATCATTAAAAACCGTGAAAATCTCCGTAAACTATTATTGAGTGATAATAAACGATGACTACTGCTGACTAGCTCATTTATTTGCCTTAACAACCACACACAACAAGTGGCTCCACGTAGTAGATAATTATGCATAAAAACGATTTGAATAGCAAACATCGTTAATGTCGAATAACTGGCCTGTCGTACTGTAGCATCACAGACAATGCGGCCAGAAATCCGGCCTGTCGTACTGAAATGGTTAAAAAGTGTAAATACAAATATATCGTGTCCCAGTTCTTGCCACATGAATGATAAAACTGATTGGCTGAGAGTGACACAAAGTGAGGTAGGCAGCTCTCCTGAAGGCAACTCTAACAAGTATCTCAACAATTTTCCTTATACTCCTCGAGTCCATTTCTTGCATAGGAAATATCCATGAAATCATGTCAACCAGTGGACACCCACCAGAATTTTCCTTGTCATACATTCACTGCCTAAAGCACCCACTACGGACAACAAATCCACCAAGTAGCTAGCCTGCATCAGTGCTGCTCTAAAATTAGCTGCTCAACTTGTAGGTTTATAGGCTGCATGTGTTTTTGCACAGACTGACCCTAACTACCCTCCTTAACCGGGGATAATGCCTTCCAGATGCAGGCAGCATGCGGATCTTCAGAAAAGAGAAACTTGTCTTCAAATCAATTCAGCATGTGTATAAATCAATACAGACTCTACCTTTATTACTAACATTTAGCCATTGAGAAATCAACAAAAGGTTAGAGCATGCACACTGTAATTGAATGCTAGGTCATCTAATCCACTCTGCCACATGACAGAAGGGTGCTGGTGTGGCGTGGGCATTCCTTATTGTTCCCACTCATGGGTATTTATTTTCACTTCTAAACTACTCAGGCCTTGACATTAAGGTTTTGAATCCAATGGCCCAGGGGGCCAGTAGATTTGAAAAGTTAGTGGCCCGCCTGTGAAAGTTACTGGCCCGGATTTTGTGTTACCATCAAAAATACATTCATTCTGAGGTGCAAAACATTATTAGTCTTTTTTTTTTAATTTTACCAACAAAGTTGTTAGAAGTTACTATACACATATTGATTGTTCAAAGTTAGATGTTCAAAGCTAACAATATTGTAATATTATTCTTTTTAAGTGTGTACTCAGATGCATATATATATATAGTATTTGCCAAGTTTAAATAAAATGTGGCCAGTGTGACGACAGCAAGTCAGTCCGAGTCGGTAGTTGAGTTGACGCTGCTTTCATGTACAGGTCAATCAAGGCATTATACTATTTCACGGTTCATTCGTTAGATGGCACCACCCAAAATAGGTGGCCTTCACCTTGCTGACGCAGCATTACATTTGGTTTCTGTCACTTTAGTCACTAGTTAAATTTGGATTTAAGCTGTATTCCTTTCATATATCTAAACAAAAAGCTTGCATAACTCTAAAGTCGAGGCAGCTTCCAACCACAGTACTAAGTGTGTCCAAGGGACGCGGTGGGATTTTAAAAAATGGCGTCTCGTCATAAAAACCTGTGCTGCCGGTGGTTAGAAAATTTATTCGATGGTTTTGCACGCCATCGTCCGCATGATAAGTGTTGGAGTTTGGATTCATTATTGATCAGAATTAGTATCTACGTTATGTTTACAATGTCCTATAACTGAGTCGGATCTAAGAATTCTGGCGAACTGCATCTGATAACCGATGCGGTCGTGCTGTGACCGTCACTTCGTCTCGGCGGCGGTCAGAAACCAGAAACCAGAAACCAGTGGCCCGTCGGGTCAGTAAAATATAAGAACTGGTGGCCCGAACTGGCCCGACAGCTTCAAAAAAGTCACCGGGCCATCGGGTCAGTGTTAATGTCGAGGCATGCTACTTATTATAAGTAATTACATAAAAATTGTCCTTGAATATATATATATATATTGGTTCTAACAAATCAAATCCAAGCTAACAGAACCTACGTTCAGAACAATATTTTTATACATGCCAAAGACACCGTTAAAAGAACACACACATCACTGTTAAACTTGAAACAAACACTACATCTCATACTGAACTGGCCAATAAGGAGGTCAAAACATTAAATGACAAATACAATAGAAACAGGCAGCACACACCTTGAAGTTTGAAAAGTTGAATTGTGATGGACAGGTGACAAGTGAACAAAGTTCAGAAAACAGAAGTAGATGAAAGGTAAACAGCTGCTGGGGTTATCTAACACCGAATTGTTCTTCGCACTACTGATTTAATCATTTCAGTACCTCAGCCCTGATCAGCTATAACCACTGAATACTGCATTCCCAGTGAATATGCAAGACAAATGGACTACCTCACTTCAAATAAAGATTTGAACAACAAAAATGCATTTTATGAATAGGAATGTTATACATTTTCGGAAAGTATGATAATCAGCGAGTAAAATAAGTCATATCATTTTACATTCCATCGTCATGGTAACCAACAATCCAAGATGGCCGCCACCAAGATTTCAACGTTTTTGTTGTCACCGTAATTTTCGTCTCCGACTCTGTCGCTAAATTTGCCAACATCATCGTGTCGACTGTCAACATCCGACAAAGATTCTTTGCTAAAACTATCAAATAATCTGTCCAAAACATACAGTGGTAAATCACTAGTTGAAGTAATGCCATCCGCCATTATGGCCACCGCAGATTTTGATAATCCATCATTAAAATCCACAAAAAAAATATTATTGAGCAATAATCCGCGATGACCATTGCTGAATAGGTAATTTATTTGCCATGACAACCGTACACAACAAGTGGCTCCACGTAGTGGACAACTATGAGTAGAAACGATCTGAATAGCGGACATCGTCATTGCCGCCACACCAGCCTGTCATACTGAAGCGTCACACTCCACGCGGCCAGTGTAGTGGCCTGTCATACTGAAATGGTTAAATGTAGATGTCACGAGAAAAGCTAGTTTCACAACAGAATGTCTTTTTTGTTTTCCGTTTTTAACGATCAAACATTTTGCTGACTGTAATTTGTGATGCTGACCTTCTCATTAAAGGCATTTATCATTCGTACACTGAGCACCGGGTGAATTATGACCTTAACACACATGTGTCGCCCCAGTGTCCAGTTTCCATAATGCATCACTTGTCAGAGCAGACATTCATTGACTCATTTCACTGTTATGAACCTCGGGGAGAAATGTCTGCCTGACTTTATTCCAGCGACAGTGATCAATAAATGCTACGGCCACTGCTCATACCCTATTCAGCCTCAGAGACGGTATCCCGTGGCAACAGTGAGTGGAGGTGTGGCTTTATCGACTGCGTTATTTACCACAGTCTACAAGCATGGCATCAGTGCACCAGCCACCATGAAACCAGTGGCCACAACACTGTTGCTGGCCACCTTCGCTGCGACAATGGGGCTGGCTGGATTGGTTCCACAAGCCAACAGCAGCATCAATAATGCACATGGTCTGAGATGAACACAAAGCATTGGCAAGCAGCGCATGCACACCACGCGCATACGGTAGTCAGTGGTGACAGGCCGCAAGGTCACAACACCACCAGGGCTCATTCAACATGCTCCATGACAAACTCAACGTAATACAGCCACAGTCATAACGTGAACATAACGCAAACAATAAACACCACAAGTTCTTGCCATGTTGCTACGTTAATGATGGCCGTGGATAATTAATGTGATAACGAGAGCAATAAATGGGAAGGACAGGCAGTTAATAATGTGGAATAAGGTACAAATGAAAGTGTAGGTGCTAAATAAAGGTACTAATAAACTAAACGTGGATTATGAAACAAACAACATGACATGGGTGAATGTGGGCTAACAGAATGAGATGGACTAAACAGGAAACAGAAAGTTAGATGTACCATTTTTGAAACTATCTAAATAAAGCTGGCAATTATGGTGAAGGTACACTTTAGTGGGATCTTTTTTCTCAACTTTATTATTAGTAGCTCTCTTGCAGGATACCGATCTGTCTAGTCATTTGTCAGTGCTGATAGGATTTCCAGCAAATACTCACGATTGGACCAGTATTCTTACAAGACTTCTGAATTATTTTAATATTTGTTCTATAGTGTTGAAAAAACATTGTAAGGTTTGCAAATGACCTATTACATTGTAAACGGTCAACATAACAAATGTCTAGCAAAAGATATAGTTATTATAACATACGCTTATAACTGATACAGGCCTAAATCCACAGCCTGGTGGTTGGAAGAATTAAAGTCCGACTGAAAAACATACACCGACTGTTGTACAGCAATATATTAGAAAGGACAAATAGTTTTGGGATACAATTCATTTACTATTTGATGAAAAAAGATTATGCTAGATGTAGTTTTAACTGTTATATACTAAAAGCATCGTTAACTTTCACATTTATCTAAATTGTGACATGCTGATATCAAAGGGTAAAACAACGTTCTGAGGTAATACTTTTAACATTAGGGCATGGGATTTCACTGGTTAATTTGGAGACAACAAACTGGGGGAAGTTTTTGTGGCACCTGCATACCTTTTTACAGTTGCACTCCAACGAATGGCACGATACGACTGCACAAAATGTACTTTTTGCCCTTCTAAATACCACTCAAATGTCACATACAAAATAAACGCATACCTATGCTAACTTTTACATTAGCATAAAAACAAAAAAGGTATCTGTTATTGTGAGAAAAAAATTTAAAACACTGGGTCTAATCCAACTGGCGCCACACAGGCTGTACTACAAAAGGTGTGTATGGTGGCGGGTGTCATGCTTAGTTCAGCTTCAACGCCTTTCAGCTCGTTAGATGTTATAGTTCATCCATTATGTGTGGAGCAGAATAAACCTGTGGTTTTTAATGTTATTTATTCTAACTGGAATTTTCACTGTGTACATTAAATTATGTTATAAAACATCACAGAATTTCCGGTCAAAGAAAAAAGGTTCATTCTGTTTCAAACCATTCATTTCAAGTTCCGCAAAAATCAGTGGCCCCGCAATTGGAAACTCGTTGGGTAAGATGTTGTCTCACCCATCATGTGAGACCACAAATACGGTCAAATGTAAAATAACCATGTTGGCAAAGAGGATGATTGATTGTGCAAATCTATCTCAATGAGATATCTAAAGAATTGCTATAATGGTCTATCAGTGTAACTTGGGTCAAATACTAATAGATACGTAACACGCACAGACTAAATGCGTCATACATGCAAGAGTATATCAATAAAACGCGACGATATTTATTTTTTGTTTTGTTTTTTGTTGAGAAAAAGATGGCTCACATGCTAACAACATTTTATGTGTTTGTGCATGTTCATGGGCGATTCTATTTTGAGAAAGACAGATAAGACACTAAGCAAGAGGGAGGACGTCGTAGTTTGTTTACCGGAGGCTAGGATAGAACATGTGATTGAAAGGGTAGAGAAGGTATTGGGACATGGCAAGGGAGGGTCTATACTAGTACACGTAGGGACAAATAATAATACAGACGGGAGGGAACAACTAGGATAGAACAAAAGTACAGACAGTTAGTGAGGAAGTTAAAGAAGACAAGAGTTAAACAGATTATTGTCTCAGGAATTTTGCCAGTAATGAGAAGAAGGGGGGCAACGAATAGAAACTGCAAGAGGACGGCAATCAACGCACTAGTTGAGCAGATGTGTGAAGACGAGGGGGTGAGATTCATAGATTTATGGGGATACTTTGTTGGGAGGGAAGATATGTACATGAGAGATGGCCTCCATCTTAGTGGAAAGGGGAAGCAGTTTTCTTTCAGAGAAAACTGCGATCTGTTGACAGTGGGACAGGTTGCATTTATTGAAACTAGATACGCAGTGGGGATTCAAAGAGAAGCCTGAAACTGAAGGCACAGATAAAGACAGCACAAATAAATCAGCAAAGAACAGCCTGGAAAATTTTTCTGAAGCTGGATATAAATGTGTTTGTTTAAATGCAAGGAGCATAGTAAACAAAAGAAGTGGACTAAACATTATGGTAGAAGATATTTACCCTCACATAATAGGTATAACCGAATCATAGGCCACCACCGATATATATCAGATGCCGAATTGGGACTGACAGGCTATGTAATGTTGAGGAAAGATAAAATAGGAGGTGGAGGTATTTTATATATTAAAGAATCTATCGAGGCTTATGAAATAAAATTAGAAAGAGAAGCAAATTGCAAAGAAGCTGTTTGGTGTAACATAGTTACAGGAAACTCAACGTTAATGGTTTGGTTAGTTTATCGAAGTAAGCATAAAAGAGAGTGTATTATTATGGAGGATTTTAACCATGGTCATATACAATGGAAATCTCTACAGAGTACGGGGAGTTAGGGCCACAAGATTTTTAGTTTTAGTACAAGATAGTTTCCTTTCTTAACATGTGCTAGAACCAACCAGGGGTGAGAATGTGTTAGACATAGTTTTGTCCTCACAGAATGAATTAGTTGACAATGTCAAGATACCTGAGCCACTGAGTATTTTAGTTCGGTGTTTACCAGGGAAGATATTACTTCGCCAGTACCAGAAGTTAAATTCAAAGGAGTGGAATCACACTATTTAGGACAGTTAATTGTAACCCCGGAAATGGTAGCTAAGAAAATAAAGGCTATGAAGGATAATAAATCACCTAGAGTGGATGGGATTCCACCCAGACTTCTATTGTAATTTGTAGAACAATTTAGCATACCGTTTGCAACAGTTTTCAACTTGTCATTAGAAGAGGGAGTGGTTCCTTTAGAATGGAAAGAAGCAAACATTATACCGTTATTTAAAAAAGGTTTGAGAGACAAGTAAGAGAACTACAGACCAGTGATTTTAACATTGGTGATTTGCAAATTATTAGAAAGACTAATTAAAGATCACATGGTCGATTTTCTTGTTAAACATAACTTGATAACCCATCTCAACATGGGTTTCTAAAGCCGAGGTCATGCTTGACAAATATATTATGTTTTTGGAAGATATCACTAAGTGGGTAGATGAGGGACCACCAGTAGATATCATTTACTTAGATTTTCAGAAAGCTTTCGATAAAGTGCCACATCAAAGATTACTGATTAAACTAAAGGCCCATGGCATAGGAAATGGTATAATTAACTGGAAAGAAAAATGTCTGATTGACAGAAGACAATGGGTAGTAGTTGATGGGGAGGCTTCAAACTAGAAATCAGTTTTGAGTGGGGTACCACAGGGATCACTACTGGGACCTATATTATTTTTAATATATATAAATGATTTGGACGATGATATAACAAGCAAGGTGTTGAAATCTGCGGATGATACAAGTGTTTAGAAGGATTAAACGTGATGGAGATAGACAGCATTTACAAGGTGATCTTGACAGGTTGATGAAATGGTCTGAAGAGGCAAAAGTTGTTCACTTTTGGGAAATATAAATGCCTCCAAACAGAACATGGGAATGAAGATGTACAATATACAATTTTACTACTGTAAAAGAAAAGGACTTAGGTTTAATCATTAGTGCTGATATGAAGGTTTCGGAGCAGTGTGGAATTGCAGCTTAAAAGGGAAATCAAATCCTTGGATTAATTAGGCAAAATATAGCATATATAAGGAAAAAGATCTAATAATACCACTGTACAAAACAATAGTTAGGCCTCATTTAGAATATTGTATACAAGCATGGAGGCCATTATGCAAGAAGAACATAGTTATGCTAGAAAGAGTACAGAGGAGAGCAACTAAAACTGAGGGATCTTAGTTACAAAATACGCCTAAAAGAATGTGGTTAAACAACACTAGAGACCAGGAGATTGAGAGGAGATCGAAGAAGTGTCTAAAATATTGAATGGTTATGAAAATATTGTTAGAAATATTTTTCTCAGTTAAGAAAGATAGAAGGACTAGAGGACATAAAGTCACATTAGTAAAGGAGCAGTGTAGATTAGATATAAGAAAGTTCTAATTTTCACAAAGTACTGTAAATGAATGGAACAGATTATCTGCTGACTGTGTGGGTGCTAGTAGCGTGAATATGTTTAAAAATAAAATAAACACATACCTCAGATGGGCGGGATACACGTAGATAAAAAAAGGTTGGACTCTCGATAAGCCAAAAGGTTTCCTTGTCCACCTGCCATCTAGAGTTAATTCTCTAGGTGGCAATCTGATTAAATCTTGTTAATTGCATATACACATCACACAGATAAATATTCACACACGCACGCACGCACGCACGCACGCACGCACAGCCATGCATACATCCAGTGTGTCAATGTGTGTGGTAGATTTCACACACACTGACACACATGCATGTACAGTCGCCCACCGAGACATGCGCATACGGCACACATATACCTATGTGCTGTGCGACCGACCAGCAGCACCTATCCAGCTGACAATGTCGGCTGACTGGGTGTGGCCTGCAAAGATGTCACATTCACAGTAGTCCCTGCATTCATTACCATCAAATCGAATATTTCTTAATCAATCAGACCAGTACTAATCCACTCCCTGCTCACTAGCTGCACAACAGCTGCCTGATGTGTTGCCATGGCAATCACGGAATGGTCCATTCCGGGCAGGTCAGGGGGGACAGGCATGACAATGTCTTGCCACACATTTACAGAATTCTCTATTCTGTGCTTTTAACCTTGGGTGATAGTGTCCTACATGTTAAATGCTGTTCACTGCCATTCTGGAATTACATGAAACAATTTCTTGGGCACAATACAAGATATCAACTGCTACATTATAGCAGTACAACACATTTTGACTATATATCGTGATAGAATACTGCATAGTGGCATCCCTAAAATGATGAAGTTGCATTGTTGTGTGACCTAATCTACAGTGTCTCTGAAACTGTGCGTACCGGTAGGTCATCTAATGAGTTACGACATTTGTGACATTTAAAGTTCTCCAAACAGCCGTGTCTATGCGGTGAACTGTAACATAGTGCTCACTGGTTTATTTTAAGTTTTCCTTCTGTAGTGTTAGTGAGTCCACAACAGGTTTTTTTCGTTTCCCTGCATGAGATATTTTACTTCCCCTGGCTAGACACCAGATGGAAAGGACCAAGAGCTTTTACTATCTCTTCCAAAAGATACATTCAAAAGTTGGATGAATGAAATTGCCCAAGCTTTAAAATGGCCACAAGACAGCAGAGGTAGACTCAAACCACCATTTCCTCGATCGATATAGTCCTGTGGTCTAACCATTACACCAATACTCCCCTATTGTCTCTCATTTCTCTGTTACTTGTTTCAAAATCAGTCTGATTTTCTGATAACACAATGAATGTTCGCGTTAACTTTTAGAAAAAGGGGTCCTGTGAATCCTGTATGAAAAAATGGCGTCCCTACATGCATTATTGGTTAGCTGATAACAACTATCATATTAGATTTTCACCTTTTAGTCATTATATAGTGCTACCATTTTGCTGTCGCACAGCAAAATTGTCTTAATCAACACAATTTGGACATATGTTGTATTTCTTTGTTAACAACTTGTCTAACACGAGCCTAAAGGCAACTTTAAAAAAAACATAGAATTGTGTCCTGCCTCGAAAAACCGTGCGATATCGTTAAAAAATGGGCCAAGAGGTCCTGAAGTCCTTTGGGCTAATACGTCGATATGTGACCCCGGCTGACCAAATGAGTGATAAGTTGGAAAAACTGTAACATTGTTTTCTTACATTCTTGTAAAGTTTGGGTAGGGTGCTTTACACGGTTTCAAAATTTATGACTGCTACAAAAATTGGCAAAGTTATGTTATGTAGCGTTGAACATGGTAAGGGTCAAAAAGTGAAAATGAAGAAAACAGCTGTTTTATATTATATATGCAAATGGATGGCATGGAAATATTACATGCATGACATTCAAATGTGGCACCCAGTATGTATGTTATGTTGCAATGATACCATGGAAGTACAAAATGTGCTGCTACAAAGACTTAGCAAGTTATGCCAGATTATGTCTTTATGTGTAAAATTAAGAGGACAGATTATTTGAGAGCAAAAGGTAGACTAAAGAAAATTAAAAATGACGAAGCTAATGCAGAGTTAAGAGAATTGGCTAGTGGGTATAAATGCTTTATAAAACAAATATCAAAATGCTACCATAAACAGTTACATGAAAACTTGCGCAACCTAAAACATAGCAAGCCTGCAATATACTGGGATATACTTAATAAAGCAAGTAACAGCAGTGAAAAATGTGGAAATATTTCACTGGATAAGTTTATGAACTACTTTGAAAAACTCGGTGAAAAACCTGAAAGTGAAACTGCAGCTAGTGAGATACCTTTTGATTCAAGAAAGATTTCCCAGTCAAACAAACACATAAACAGACCATTCACGCAAAATGAGGTACTAATGCAAATAAAAAACTCAAAAACGAAAAGGCATGTGGTATTGATAATGTTATAAATGAATACTTAAAAAAACAGTGCCAGGCTGTGTCAGCCTTCTTCTCATGTGATGTAGAGGTACAGCAAGGCGAAAACTTGTCTGCTTTGTTATTTGCTATTTACCTGAATTTTGAACACTGTTAGTCATAATTATAAGGGACTTGACATGGCAGCTGGTGAAATTTACAACAAATTTAGTGACGATGATTTAGATATTTTCTTGAAAATGTATGTTCTACTATATGCTGATGACACTAGAATGATTCAAATACAGATTTCTTGTGTATAGCGGAACTATGTCAACTCTTCTAATGATTAACATTTGGTTGTTATTAGTCTATATTGATACAATTGATTTACATAGTACCATGTCTACACAAGGCTTGGCAAGTGTAAACAGAACAGTAGAATGCATTTCATATCAATAAAGTGTAGGATATTTCACTGT
Source organism: Escarpia spicata (assembly GCA_963995525.1). NCBI lineage: Eukaryota > Metazoa > Annelida > Polychaeta > Sabellida > Siboglinidae > Escarpia > Escarpia spicata. The sequence goes on along the minus strand of OZ023214.1, from coordinate 16,738,484 downwards.
ATAGTTTTCCAGAATTTAAATTTTCTATGTTTGTGACAATACATCTTTAACCAATAGACACCACAGTCACACCATTTTATAATAATTAAATGAACATCAAATTAAACACAACTTGCAATTATAGAAAATCAATAGTTTTGAAGATGCAGTTTAAAAGTTGCAGGCAACTGAGTTTAACAGGGGTCAAATGTGTCTGCTCTGCCTGTGACCATGTGACCAATTAAAGATTAGTCAATGTCTCAATGGAATAATGCAGAGTGGAGTGAGGCCCAGGCACAGTTTCTGGCACAATACACAACATCTACTATTGGGGGTGGTCTCAAGGGCCCTTCTCAAAACCACATCACTAGATAATGTAAAACTGTTGCACTTTGGGGGCCCTTAGAATGATTCAGTCAAATACATATTTCTTGTGTATAGTGGCAACATCCTAAGATACATCTACCGGTATGCAAAATTAGAAAAAAAGTTGCTGAACAGTTTTTGAAAAAATAGGCAAAATGTGACAAATTACCAGTACCCTAAGATATGTCTATGCAAAATGAGAAAAAAAGTTGCTGAACAGTTTTCGAGATACAGCAGCTAACGGCGGACGGTGGACGCAGAGTGATGGCAATAGTCCCTTGGATCTTCGGCCCAAAGGACTAAAAATGGGTTAGCGTGAACACTGATAATATCTGTTCTTCCTCCTTGTCCCTGTACAGGGGTGCAGTTAGGTGTAGTATTGTTGAACCACATGTCCTGTTCCTTCTCTCCATAGCATCCTGTCAGCAGCCTCACCTCTCTATCTTTCATCTTCACCCGATCATCTCATGGCCCTCCATACACAGTCCTCCCACCTCAGTTATGGCCTTCCCCTTGTCCTGCATGCTTGGTGCCTCTGCTCTCTTTACAAATTTGTCTGCATCCATCCTTGTCAGGTAACTAATATAACAGTAACTAATAATGTTCTGAGAAGCAGATACAACATAATTTTTTCAATCTCAGAATTTGATTATTTGTATCATATAATTAAATTGGTAATTTTCTGGAACGACACATGTGTAAAGTACCTAAATGTTACAGTAACAAAATAGTCAGACTTGAGATATTAGATTGCATCCATTATTGCAAAGTTACAGCATCCAGCACATACATAGATTGGGCAACGATTCCATTATGCATCACTATTGCCAAATAGACTCAGCAGCTAATTACTCTCTATGGTCTCTACGGATAACAGGTGTAAAGCAAAGGTCAGTTCAATGTGATGCTTTTTGAAGGTTTCAAAGAGATGTTATATCATTAATTATCAGCCATGAATATTTCACATTTCTTATTACATCCTGAGCCTGAGCATCTCACTTTCCATGTTGCAGGGCCCCTACTTTCCAATATCTAGAGCCACCAGGCCCACCACCAAAACTAGGGCCAAACTATTATTGCTACTACCATTTACATAGAATGTGTGTTTATTTAGCATTTTTATAAAACTGTATTTGTCTTGTACATGCTGTAAAGTGCCAAGAACAATTTAATAGTGGATATTGGTTTTTACAATCTAGTAATTTACAGTGATGACTAGTAATCATTTCTTTTGTATCTACCTCAATTGCGTACAACAGCATAAGTTACAATTTCATAAGTTATTCATGAACCCAGGAAGTACTCCACATGAGCCTAAATACTCTATCTAACTGGCTGTCGACTTCCATCGAAGTGACAAACCAAGAAGTAATTTGTTTGGTTAAGAGCGATGTCAAAATGGTACAGCCTCCATCAAAAGACAAACAAAAAAAACTGGTGATTTTGTCATAAAAATGGCTATTTCAGATTATGAAAAAGGCACTAGCAGATCGTTGCTGCCAAATTGATCGATTCTGTACCATTGTTATCCTACCAGTAGCATTTGCTACCAGTAATGTATTTTAATAACGTTCACTGTGGCACTGTTATTGATGTTGGCCATACATCACTTAGAATTCAAAGTTACGAAACCTAACAGAACTCACACAGGAAGTCTTGTTGTACAGAAAAATGCTCGCTACCTAGTGAGAACATCTGGTGAATGAATGGAGCGGTGATCACACATTTAGATTTAGTTTTTTGAATGTCAGAGTCCATTTCTAGGCCCATACCCACATAATCCCTAACCAGTAGGATATCAATACACATCAATAGATCTGCATATAGAACTTGAAGTGTGTCTTTTGAAACATACATGGATTACAATATTATTTGCATTGATTGTGTTTTTGGGTGCAAACATAAACCTCAGCCCAATATAAAAAAAGGTTTTACTCTCAAAAGGCACCTTCCAAGATAAATCAGCCCCCTCCACCACCCACAAATCGTTATGTAACTGTAACGCAGTATTAGCATTACATTAACACGTGCGCAGTCCTCGGTTATTCTAACTTTATTTCCTGTATTAGGCTGACTATACAATGCCAGAAATGGACTGATATAATAATGTGAACATTATCAACTGATACCGCAAACAGATAGAGGTTGTGTTTCGAATCCATTAACACATGAGATTTACCATAAAAAATTGCTACATACACATGACCAAACAACACGTCAAAATAATAGGAAACTGCAAACATTGACCACTTTCAACCCGAACCCTCAAATATGTAAACATTCCAACCAGACAATATACATCCACGTTTCCAAGGAATGCCTAATGCATTCTCATCCACTTGGTGACATATGGCATTGTATACTGTGCTGCTCCACCACAGACTGCCAGAGACATTATACTGAAAGTAAACAGACATGCAATGTAATCATTAAAAACTGTGTTACTCACCTCCCGCTCTGGCTCTCCAAAGGCGATATTTAGCGTTCCCATGGCTCGAATGATAGCCACAAGGGACTGGATTGTGTTGCTGTAAACGACCGGTTTGTACTGTTTGTTGTCTTCTGACGTGAAGCCACCTTCATGAATAATTCTGTCACGAGAAAAAAACAAACGTTATCTTATGTAGTATAATTATATATGTTCAGAATGATAAGCTTAACTGTCCATGATTTATTCGCCTTTCAACAATTAATTTTGTTTTTAACAAATGTATAATATAGGTGCAAGAATATTTTAATTATAACACTTCAACTTTAAACGGTGATTCCTGTGTTTATCCAAATTGCTAATTATGCTACAATAATACCAGTATGTACAGCCGTGTTTATAGTTTGTCAACTTTGTATGACAAACAAATGCTCCAACTCATTACACGACGGTGTTGTTGAGCTATAAAAAGTGGCATTAGCGATGTATTTGTTGCATGATTTGAACAAAACATTACAATGAATTCGAGGGATTGTGCCAGTGATATTGATTTAGTCAATAAACGATTGTGACAAGTGCAGAAACTGTCCCTACACGTTGATGTTGATGTTGCAAAATAATGTAATAACTTCATAGCATGGTAAATTAGCCTTTTTGGTTTTGTTAGCAATTTGGTCTTTTTTAGTTTTCCTAACAAATGCTGACTTGGAGACTAGGCTTAATGATCCTGAGTAATATTGCAACACCAAGACTTTGTATTTAAAATACAGTAAGCCTGTTTTAATAGTCAGGTTTTTTTTCAATTTTTATACATTCTGTTATTTATTTTAATTGCAACTGTCTTGCACCTGTGAGCTTTCATGAATAAATTACATGCTTTGTTTGTTGGCCTTGACCTTTATAGATTTTGGGGGTACCGGGCACCATTATAAAGAATAGCCAATTTGGCTGTGAACCACTGCTAAATTTCTGAGGCATGACAGCCAGCTGCCAAAGTATTGCTGGAAATGGTCCTTGCCAAACCTGAGGCCTGCTATTAATATTATGTTGGCATTAGGTAATCTACGTGCAAAGCCCTTCATTGCATCATGAAGATATACTGAATTCAAGTAAAATATAGAGAAATCTATAGCAATTAATTTAGGCAGCCAAGTTTTAACCAATTGACCTAGACAACCACATCAATAATCTAGTCGGCCAAGTCATAAACTTGTTGTGAATTCAAGAATCATACATTACAGTCCAACTTAACAATGCGATGAGTACTCCATCTGCACCCTTACATACTGACTTAATGAAATGTGCATTTATCAGTCAACACACAGATTACCCTATCAGAACTTTCACATATATATAGACCGATCGTAATAACACTCCTGGCTCATGATGGTGGGGGAATGGGTGATTATCAAGATTTCTTGGAATTGTTCTTTGATGTTAGATACAACAGTCAGCAAGCATGGTTCCAACAATCAAGACCAATAAAAACAGCAAGTGGGATGAAATACAAATGATTCATTACATCACGTAAGATATTTATACCAGTGGTTGTGTAGCACTACCATTACCCTTAGCTTTAGTGGAAACATGCAAGTACAAGACTTCCTATTTCACCCCTGACCCACTTGGTAGCAGTTCTTGTGACCCTCTACCTTTAACCCTCTTGTGGTCAGAAAGCCCGAATCAACCCGAGTATGCCTCATGGCCAGAACGCCCGAATCAACCCGAATACAGGGGCACATTTAAATTGGTACCGCGAAACAGTGTCATCCAATAACGGCAATTTATTTCGGCAGTTAGCATATAATAATATTGAAGTTTCACTGGGAAGCATCAAAAGTGAGAAATGATGGCGATTTCCGTTACTAAAATCTTGAAAATACATGCACTCTGAAAAACTGAAATTGTTTCAGTTTTATTTACCATAGACATTTAGTTAGCTTTCCATTCTGTAGCATAGTAATTTATGAACATTTCATACGCAGCATGTAACCGCTAATTAATGAAAAATATTTAAAAAAATGAATTGTTGAAAATTATTTAAGTATTTTATTTTTGTCAAACTTTAGCAATTCATATTTGGGTAATAAATTGACATATATGTCACATACTTGGCTAGTTACACCAGGAATTAGTTCCTCAAATGTAGTGAACATTTTACTTGAATCGGATCAAAAGTTATTTATTTATTTGCATTCATGCAACCCGAGTATATCACATGATTCACTCACAGCACATTCTCTCGATTTAATAGGATTCAATAACAGGCACATATTTGCATTAATCTGGCCTTGAGAGGGTTAATTTAAAACACAATAAATCCAGTATAAAACTGGCCAATTTCATTGCATCGGTACAGCCGTCAACATGGGTGTACACTACCACCTTCAAATAACTCTGGGCTGTATCAAAGGTTCCCACTCAGTTTTGTTCTGCTGTTACTAGGAATTTTGCCTAGTACTAAATACAAGAACAAGATTTCTAAGCGACACAGTTTACCTAAGCGAATCATCACTGCTGTCAGATTCAGCGTTGATGCTGCCATCTTGAATTAAGGGATGAACGGAGGCACTCAATCCATATTTTAAGCACCAGGTTTTTTAAACTTGTTAAAAAAACAAATTTGTCTGCAGACTTACAAATATGAGCAGAGTATTTCCATTGAAAATGTATTCCTGGAAAGTGTTTAGTGAATGTTTATTAATGTCATGTTTATTAAGTTCTAAAACAAGTTTATCTACTCTGGCAACATATTTGAAGACAATTTTAAACTATCTGCCACAAGTTATTACATTGTGCGCAGATAAACCACAGGCTGTGAATTTAGTGGGATTCCATGCTTCCGAAAATCCGAGATTTGGCTTGGATGCATAAGACTGTATAAATATACAGTACTTACTATTAATATTCTTGGTTGCAAGCACTATTTGGCTGGTCTGTCAATGAATATTATCTATCATCTATGGATGTTTATCGGCCCATTTGGAAGTCAACCCTGAGAGGCAGATCTTGGATTTAATCAATGGAGTTGCAGTCATCCATCACTCACCCTTGTAGCTCACCAAAAACCTCCAACTGCAGTCCCTTGAAGCCAAAACAGGGGCATGCACCCCAGGATCAGCAAAATACCCCCAACTAAACCCACCATTAACACTTGTTCAAGCAAAATGGAGTGGCATATACCCCTTCACACCCCCTCCCTGGGACCATGCCTGGTTATGACAGTTGAAATTTGGAATGTCCCGACTGCTGTTTCAGTTTTTCCTGTCGATGGCTCTTATAGTGGATTCTGTAATGCTCTAACTAGTCTAAGTCAGAGACACTGCCATATGATGTTCCCTCTGCATGCGGCATGTCTGCTTCTGTCCTCGCATCAAACACCTTCCACACCAAGCACTGCTGATCCATGCACAGTATATAGCCCAGCCACTAACATTTGTTTGGCACTTGACTTGTACAATATCCCATCAATAGTCTTGTCATAGTTTTGTCACCTCATCACAGCTGTAGATGTGGGTCATGCACTGCTCACAGAACCTGTGCAGCTTGCTTACAAGCAACAGTACAACATTTGAGACATCACCAATTTCGTACTTTTGTTTACTCTTGACCAACCCTCATCCACCTTCTTGAACTCGGCAAACAAACGGTGGCGCCACATCATGAATAATCAAGACTAAAACCCACTGCACCATTTACAAGCTCATGACTTGGACACTTTTCATGTTTGAATGAAAAAAAAAACCATCATGCAGAACTTATGTTTCTGTTCAAGCGGGGGTCAACTCTAACTCAGAATCAGCATGCACACGGGCCAGGAAGGGCAGCTACATTCAAAGAGAGGGTGGGATCGCTCATGCAAGAGTGATTATGAATGGGAATACCAACACAACTACCTCAACATTTTCTGATGCCAAGCAGAGAAAGTTGAACTTTACATGTAAACATGTAACTGTAAAAATAGCAAAAAGGGCTTTTTATTTTGGAAAAAGACAGAATCCCAAAATATCTGGATGATGCCATTTTAAAAATTTTCTCTGAATCCTAGACAAAAATCCACAAATTCAATTCCTGAAACATATATAATCCGAATATATATATTATTCTACAGTTCTTATATTTTATGTGTATCAAAGTCATCATAAACATAGACATCTATTTCAGCATTCTTAAATGGGCAAGTTGTATGCAGAGTAATTTCATTAGACCGCTGACTGATCTACGATATAATTCATATACCGTATTCGTTCTATGAAGCGTACATGCCCTAATTAGCGAACACCCCCTTGTTAGCAGCATCTGACACAGTGACACCGGTCTCCAATGCCAACTTTGATTGTTGGATCCATCATTGCAATTTCATTTCTACCAATGTCACACTAGAGTAAAAGCTAAGTGATGAAAATATATTGAAAGGTTCACCTAGATTATCAGAATTTACAGTGTTCTGGTATCCTGTTGCTCATATGTGAGATGCATAAATCGCTTGTCAGTCACGTCTGCTGAAATGGCTGTACCCAGGCACCCCAGAAAATGGTGTACACACGCGTATTGAAATGCAAAATTTTACATTTCCAGGTCTCATATTTATAAAGCATACTGTACGCATAATTGAATGAATACGTATATATGAATAATCTGGAGTTGTGCATTTTTAACCTTATATTACACTTACAACTACTGTTTTCCTTGTGTAATTCTTAGCAGAAAATATGTAAACTTGTCACTCAGTTTTCAGACAAAGAAATGCATTTAACATATATATGTCTACAGACTGGCCAGCATCTAGTGTATCTGGCATCAATACTGCCAGTGTTAGTAACCAAAACCAGTAATAGGTCAGTGATTCTTCATGCAGTGGGTAGTGCGTTATGCTATGTATGGCAATTACTCTTAGGATTATGCATTTATTTCATTTTTCCTAAGGGGAAGCTCTTAAAACTGTACTGTTGTCGCGCCAGTCATGATCAGAACATATTTGTTGTTCTTAAACTGCAGGCACATCTGAATATGATTGCAACTGCAATTCATTTGTTTCACTGGGGGTTAGTTTAACGACCTGCATTGTTTGAGAAATGCAGTTTAAACAGAACTATCCTACCATATTGTTGCTGCTCAAGTCACTGGCAATTATGTTTAGTCATCACTGTCCAAATTCACTTGCTTAGATATTTATGTACATACATATATACATACACACATACATACATACATATCCTGTAATCAGTATGTATCAACACGATATTGTTTAAAATTATGCTGTACCGGCCTCAACATTAAACTTTTTATCTAGTGGTCCCACCAGAAGTTACTGGCCCAAAATGTTCTGCATATAAGTTGAAATTATCACTAATAAAAACAGAAAATTTCTTTTCATAAAATTTTCTTTCATAACTATTTATAACTTCACCAGCGAACTATGCATGTTTTTAAGCCTAAGGCTAGGCCCTCATTGATAGCCATGCAGACAACAAATGGGAGGCAATGCTGTTAAATGTCAGATAGAATTTTGATATTTAAAGAAATTATGATAAGCCACTGGTTAACAAATGATTAAGTGGCTATAGCTGAGTATTTCTGCAAAACAGTTAAGCATTTTCATGTACCAGTAAGTTGTGTCCGTGATGCCCTGTTATCTGAACAGGGGGTAAACACCAAAAACTGCAACCATTATTTTCACCTGTTTTCAGGTGCTTTTATAATGAAAATTTTACATACCTGAAATTTTCTTAATATATATGTAGACATATAGTGATATACAGATTATAACCGATATACAAAATTCAAGTACAACAGGTGCAGACTATGGATACATTGTGTGCACAAAAATGGGAAAACCAAAATGAATCTCCTAAACTTATTTCAAGAGTGTGTATTTCATTGATGTTGTGTTGTACACTGTTCAAACTGCTACCATCTATTGTAAGGAATACTGGCAATAAACTAAGTTTTATAAGCATATATGTTTACGTTCAGTATAAATCAACAGTAAACCTTTTACATACTTTATTAATTTTAACAAAATGTGAATGTGGGCTAAGACCTATGAAACATTTCTATTATCACCATATTTGCACAGCATATTGTCTTTTATCAGATAAACATAAATTATAAAATTTTCAGAATAGTGTTCTGCCACATTTATTTTAGATATTTTTTACTTTTTGTGGGGAAACGCCATCAGTTCCAATGTAAACTTTAAGTTTCCATATAAACAAACTCAGACTGATTATATATGTTGTTTATCTAACAAAGACTGTCCACAGTGGAAAATGGTAATCTAAAGACTTGCCCCACATTCCCATATTTTGAATGCTGCAATTCATAAAATACGGTAGCAATGTGGATATTTAACTATTTTCACAACACTTATATTTATACACTCTGCTGCAATTTCTTGCAGAAATAACAATTTCCAATTTCTGTATATGTACATACCTGGCACACTAACTGTGCTTTTCCCTATCATACTTGAATTTTGCCTAGATAATCTGTACTGGTCATTCAGTCTAGCTATATACAGCAAATTTCAGATATGTTACTAGTTAATTTCTTATGTTATCTATATGCAAATGAAAACAGGTCAAATCAAACTTGTTAAACATTAAGTATATTCTTAATAAATTTTGGTATTACCTGAAAATTGGTTTATTATATCAACAATTTACCATTGATCAGTGATTTAAATTTTGATGGCAGTGATGAAGGCAGAACTGTCAACACTAATCACGAGAGGAAGTTGGATTACCAATGAATATTTTGACCAATATATAAAATGTACTTGTTTATTTTACTAACCGATTAGTAAGCTTTGAGAATTGTTTATAATTATGTACTTGGTATCATAGATAAGGCAGTATTCAGATTTCAATGGTCACATCAGATCAGGGCCTGGTACAGACATTGTTAAATATATACACATCACTAACATGTGTGTAACCATTTCAGTTATGAATGGAAAAAAATGTGAGTTTAAAATGGCAAAAACCTAAATTTTTTCATTTATATATTTGTCAAATATAATTGACCAATGTCAGTTTTTAAAAGATTATGGGAGATACTCATTGAATATTTTTCTAAAAGGGTCAACCGTTTTGGCCAAGGAAAACCTGCTTGGGTGATCTTTTACTTTCTGACCTAACCATAAAAACGACCACCTGCAGCCGCCAAACTTCTCACATATATTATATACACTACATTACAAAAACAATTATCTTACATTCCTGACGCTAAAAATTCACAAAACGAATATTCTATGGCGGCAACTATCCGTAGCTCCGCGGTTACCGTAAAAATCAAAATTGTATCAAGGTGTTGCTACATAAATGAGCTTCACAGAAATTCTGTACAGTGGCGCTATCATTATACTGTACGCGTGTTCGCATGCGATAGAAATATATTATATAATGTATCTTTAATATATATGGGAGTGTGAGTGTGCTAGTTATACTATTGGCCATGTTTCTGTTAAAAAATAGCTCGATTAATTAAGGCATAATTATTATCATTATGGGTTGCAGGTGATGAAAAGTTAGAATTTCTATACATAATGAAAGGTTAGAATATCTACTTAATGTAAATACCAAAATAAGTCTTACGAATAGCCAATAACTATATTCCCGTCTTTTTCAGTTGATGACCAACGCACTAGTCAGTGCTCCAACGAATGACACAATTTTGGGGCGCATTCAGACTTAGGATGAATCATATCTATTTAGTTACTGAAATTTTAAGTTGTGCATTTTGCTAAGCTGAGAAAGTAATTTCCGTGATTAGTTAATGTGACAAACTGAACAAAGAAAACGCACTCCTCATTTCCAGCTAGTTTTTTGTGTCACCATTAAAAGTGCAGGTATGGAACAAATTATGCACAATTTGCTGCCACTCAGTATATAAAAAGAAACTACTTGTGTTACATTGGTTGGCGGTGAACACAGCAATTCGACATAACTGCCTCAAAATTACGACAAGCTTAATTCGAAGGTGAAATTTATTGCTTAAGCCATTCTTCCTACAATAAAAAAACAATAAAAAAGCACCAAGATATTAACCCTCTCATGGTCAGAACCCTGAATCAACCCGACTCCCACTCATGGCTACGCCCGAATACAGGGGCACTTTTAAACAGGGGCACATTTAAACAGTGTCATCCAATAACAGCAATTTATTTCGGCAGTTAGCAGATAATAATATTGATGTTTCACTGGGAAGCATTGTTAGAAATGTTGGTAATTTCCATGGCTAAATAGCGCCAACCACCATGCAGTTTTGTAGTCGAACTCAGCATCACACAATTTCCGGTCCCTCTTTTATGCCATGCACTGAATATTTTAATGGGGATTTTCAGCCAATGAGATTAAAGTTTAACATTTGCTTCGAGCATAAACATGGCAAACACCCGGGAATTATTCCCAAAACATGTGGCCGCAGGCGATTTCTATGATTAAATGCTAACTTTTGAGTGGTCTACTTTGTTGTAAACAAGTATTAATGCACCGCATTTTGTCAAACTTTAGCAATTCATATTTGGGTAATAAATTGACATAATTATAATATGTCACATATTTGGCTAGTTACACCAGGAATTAGGCCTTCAGATGTAGTGAAAATGTTATTTGAATCGGATCAAATATTATTTATTTATTTGCATTCATCCAACCCGAGTATATCACGATTCGTTCACAGCACAATATCTTGATTTAATAGGATTCAATAACAGGCACATATTTGCATTAATATGGCCTTGAGAGGGTTAATATTATTTTAGAATGCGACCAAACCATTAAAATCTTTTTATTATTTAGTATTTTTCTACCACCATATTTCATTATCATTTATTCATTATGCTTAACAAGTAATGAATGTCTAAAAATGTATTAATATTATTATTATTAATACATATCTGATGGTAGCATCATATGTTATTAATAGAATAATTTTTATTAATTTTCTTATCAAAAGAATGTATTAGTGTACGTGCACACGCACACACACACATGCATATATATACGAACAGAATTATTAGCTATTCGTAAGACTTATTTAGTTTTTTACATTAAGTAGAAACTAACCTTTCATTACCTGCAAAAGATATTTATGATAATAATTATGCCTTAATTAATTGAGCTACTGTTTTTAACAGAAACATTGCCAATATTATAACTAACACACACCCACATGCCCGTATATATTAACGATATATATGTAAGTATACATAGTTATATATATTTATTTATATCGCGCGCGAACTCGCATACAATAATGATAGCGCCACTGTACGGAATTTCTGTGAAGGTAATTTATGTAGTGATGCCTTGACAAAATATCGATTTTATGGTAACCACGGAGCTCCGGATAGTCGCCGCCGTAGAAGTCGAGTTTTACTCGAATTTATTTCGTGAATTCTGAGCGTTATAGAAATGTAAGAGAATTGTTTTTGTAACGTAGTGTGCGTATATGTATGTAAGATATGTGAGAAGAAGTTTGGCGGCTGTAGGTGGTCGTTTTCATGGTTAGGTCAGAAAAAAAGATCGCCCCTGCTTGAATAATGGGACAAATTATCGAAAATCCTACATATATATATACCCACCGATTACTAGCTCCTGATTACTAGCTCCTCTGTAAATTGAAATCTTTGTTAACAAAATGTTTGGACTTATTTGAAGTAGTTTTGTAGGTGATGTGATGTGATGTAATAGCACACCTGACACAGCTTAGACATTGGTGATTCTTAAATTGGCTCACATGACACAAAACAACAGAAAACACAACATTTATAAATACAGAATGTCATTCATTCATTAAATATTAAATTGCTTAATCTGTTAATATCTTAATAACTAAGTACTAAATAATAGACATAAATGAACTAAAATAAATTCACTGGTTTTGAACAATAGACCAAGATGTGGAACAAATTAATGTATTATAATAGTAAACAGAACACAATATTGTTGTTATGAATTCATAATTATAAACCACTTCAATGGGGGAATGATTAACAACATTATCTACATATATTAACAAAATAAAATATTACACTTTAACAGACTGCATATTAGTCCCTTATTCGTGTCCACCAGCATGGGGTGTGTCATTCCATAGCTTGCAATAGAGCATTCATGATTATCCTTGGGGCTCCAGCCCAGGCTCTGCTGCGGCTATAGGCTAGCGCCACAACAATGTCAATAGTCCGCCGTTCAGCGATAAATACGCGAAGCGACCAACAGACAGAAACAATGAATACTCACTTCATTTGTTTAACAATGGTGCTCTTTCCCGACTCGCCGGCACCTGGAGTGGCGAACAGAAAGAATAACGACGATGATTTATTTACGTGCGGGAGGAAAGTCAACAACAAAATAGGCGGCGGCTGTCTGTAAATTGTAATAGAAACGGGGCCTCTTTGTGGAAAAGGATATCTAGTTTATATTCAACAAGGAATATAAGGGACGTTGAATTATTTCCAGGCCGTTGCAGAAGCGAGAAGCGACCGGCATATTGAATGATAATTAGGCATAAATCGGGAGCTACACATAATCCTTTCAAAATGGCTGCTCGCGAGAATAACAGACAGATGTCATTAATGTCAATATATCGGCGCCCACCCTAAGCCACCATCCGCCGAAGCTCGCTCTGCCAAGGGCAAACAACGCTTACCTAATAGTAATAATTTTATGTCCTTAGCCGCCTGCATTCCATCCTCTTTGAGGTTTTTCTCGATTTGCTTGCTGCGCTCCATTGCGAGTCGCTCCTCTTGGCTCATAGTACACCCCATGATGTAGAAATTCGCGTCGGCCGCAGCACCAAATATATCCCTCAGAACCGGGCGTTGTGTGATGCTCTACTCCCCGCCGCTTCCTCGCTGCCTCTGCGCACGATACGGGATAAAAATCCTAGCGAGAGATGCGAGTAGTAGATCATGAAATATTCTCCTTTTGTCAACGATGCATAAAGCCGAATTCTCGGCCGAAAAATCGCAAAATAACGGAACAGTATTATAATAAAGTTATAAGCATCAATTCCCGGCTACAGCCAATCAGCGCAAGCCATCGACGAGCGAGGCACGAGCTAGATGATGCTGCGATCGATAAAGGGAACCGACAGGGTTTTGTCTGTGGACGCTGCTTTTGTGTATTCCACATTCACTAGCCTGCCAGTCGAATACGGCTGTGTTTTTTGTTTACTTATTGTATCAGCACTTCTTGATACCATTTACCATTTCGCTCGTGGCGTTCACGGGTAGTCAACTTCGAATAGTTACAAATGCTCATAGAATACACAAACCGGCAGTCCTAGAAAACCCCTATCGGTGCCCATTCGCTGCTGCTGTCGGTCAGGTGACGTCAGGTTTGCCTAGAATTAATTTTATTGAACACGGCTTTGGTATAATTTCTATATCACCAGAACTCTTCGTGTTCTCTGACAGATATGTACGACTGGCTGGAAGACAGCCATCGTCACCCTAGCAGTACACAAAAAGAGAAATGTTAAATTGTGCTCAATCGTTGGCACCAAACTGGAACATATGCAAGGCAGTCGGGCTGGACCAGTGGCAGTGCCTGGCAGAGCCAGTGCCAGTGCCAGTGGGTTTTCGCTAATACAGATTTGTGGAAATTTATAAATATTAAATTATCTGTTAACATGTTGTGTTTCGCTACAACACAAATTGAATATTTATTACACCCTCGAGCCACATTAAAGAGAAGCTACCGCGAAATGCAACGCGAACTGATTAGTTAGAGCTCTCCCACAAACCAAGGGAGTCTGACACTATACTGGCGACACCAGGTGGACAACGTGAACATATTATACCTGATGGATGGGACCCGCTAAAACATTCTTTGGTTAAACAGAATCACCAGTAACAGAATGAGCTGTTTTATAGAAACAAAATGATTGGAACAAAACTCCGTTCCCTATGTTCTCCGATATAATGAGCCGCTTATAGAAGTAGACTTCTATAATAAGCGACGACAAGTTTAGAAGCTGAAATGTTGTATTTCCCCAAAACTACAATTGTCTCACATTCGAGACCTAAACATGGACAGGGCAAGTCCGAAGCAAGGTTGAATTTTTTGGGAGTGTTTTTTTTCGAACTGTACTGATTGCAGACTCCCCCAAAGAAACATCAACCGTACACCCCCTGTGACCTCAAACAGCAACCAAATTCAGATCTCCAACTGCACCCATAGGCGCGGGAACGAACTTCTTATTGGGGGGGCTACCGGAGCTTCAGTACCTCTGACAAATTTTCGCCGCCGCGCCGCCACATTTCTTCACATCTTCCTTCACCTTGTGGCTGTCTCGGTTCTCGGTTGGCTCGACTGTGACATCGGAAGACGGGTGGGGATGACAATTTTATTTTTTACTTCGCGCCGCTGCTGTCAATTTACCTTCTCCAGCTTCTCTCCGCTGTCTCGGTTGAAATGACGACTTCGGAAAACGGGGGGAGGGGTGCTGTTGGAAATGTTTTAATTTTTCGCCGATGCGCCGCTGTAAGTTCAGCTTCTCCGCTGTCTCGGCTGTGAACTCGTGACATCCGAACACGGGGGTACAGCGTTGTTGAACATTTTATTTTTTACGTCGCGACTCTGCTGTCAACGTACCTTCTCCAGCTTATCTCCGCTGACTCGGCTGAAACGATGACATCCGAAGAAAAACCTTGAAAAAAATTCGCCTATTACTGGAAAACCGTATGTCAGCCTTCCAATTGCACAAACCTTTTACATTCGAAAAAAGTACACATTAATCGTCTCATAATATGTACATGCCCATCCGCCATTGATGATCGCCACAAAAAAAACGTTTACGCTCACATTTAATGGGGGGGCAGAACCATATGTCAGTCCCCCCGCAGAAATTCCAGGGGTAGCTGTCCACTCTGGCCCATCCTTTTCCCGCGCCTATGACTGCACCTCGCTGAGACTCCAAAAAACTCAAACTGCACCCCTCCCCAGAGCTCTAACTGCACCTCACTTCAGACTCCCCAAAACTCAAAATGCATCCCTTTTGAGATCTCGAACTGTTTTCCGTCGAGCGGAACTCTTGCATCAACGGCGCCGGAGGGGTGCGTACGACACGTGTCAGCGTCAAGAGATATTCATTGTAGGACCTACTGCTTACATGTCACGGTTCTGGACATCTAAACATACTGTTAGGTGATGTATATTATAGTGGCATATTTAAAGAGACATTAGGCCACGTCCCATTGGCATTACCCCCTATAGATATAACCTGTTGCGCGTACACGACTATAACCCTATATTTTAGCATATAAAACGAATGGGTAACTACATATGCCCCCCCACCCCGCCGAAGATCATAGGTACACTGCAGGTGTTGTAAATAATTCACCCACCTAACTCAAAATACGCGCAATACGCGTAACTTTCAGGCTAGTGGCGTTCACGGGGTTTTGGACGAGCTTCTGTTCACGAAGGTTCGATCACCCATTTTGTCTTCCCGTAGACTGTAGACCAACTATACGTAGCCATCAGTTATTACCGTACAGTGAAATATGAATAATATATATGCATGTAAACATAACAACTTTTTAGGTTACGGTTCACCTTTACTAAAACGAATTCCCCCGAACACCTGCACGTTTTTCAGCTGAAACAATTGCTATCAACGATTCACGTTCCACAAACTGAATGTTGGTGTCGGCAAATGGCAATAAAAGATCAAAGCCGCCATCTACCATATAAACAGAACAGGTTGGCACAACGTCCATAATAAAGTGGCACCTTTGCACAGTAAATTTCCGTAAAGAAACACATAATAAAGAAAATGCCTCAGACATGAATTGCTTGGCTTGATATATGATACCTGAAGAGTGTTATTAGTGACGAGCGTGTCGATCGGTGTCTACTTGGATCACACGGTATGTACCTAGCATAGGCGTAGGATCCGGGGGGCTTGAGGGTTGAGCTCCCGTAGTATTCTTGGTGGGAGATGGAGATATGTTTAACCTCCCAATGTTTCGCGAACGGGGTGCAATTGGAGGTTTTTCGTGAGCCTCAAGGGGGTGCAATTGGAAGTTTTTCGTGAGCCTCAAGGGGGTGCAGTTAGAGGTTTTTCGTGAGCCTCAGGTTAGGTTACGAGATTACAATAAATTCTATCACGAAGAGCATCTTGTGTTTCACACGCTACTGGTGATTCTTTATTTCACAAAGAAACTTTTAATTTATTTCTTCGTTGACGTGACGCCAACATTCAAATACATTACTCGCATTATTACACGAGACGACGCTTCGTTGCAATGACGCGAGTTATTGTTTTAGATTACGCAATCGTTGGATTGCGTTGAGATTGTTTAATAATTACATAAACATGACGTAACCACGGCTAGTGTCGCCAGAAACAGCAAAAACTGCAATTAGTTGTGTACGTATTTATGTAGACTGTTATTTGTTTACGTAAATTAATTGTTTGCACTACAGCCTATTAATCATCATTATATGTGTGTGCGTGCGTGCGTGCGTGCGTGCGTGTGTGTGTGTGACTTTGTCCGTATATAATACTTGTCTGTGCATATCAATATTTGGCCCAGTGTCGATCTAACCTGTTTTGAAACAGTTCGTGCATTGGCTGGCAAATACATTTTCGACTATTCTGGATTATTTCGTAGCCGTGTACAGTTGGATCTTCTCTTGAGCACGGTCTCGCTTCAGTACCGCACAAACTGGCCGTGCTGCACCAGACTCCATTGTCTCAACTTCAGCTCTCATTGTAGTATATCCTAGTTCGTAAAGTTTGACAAGCCTTATACAAGGTGGAGGACTAAGCATTGTCGCTTTATTTATACAGAGGTGCTACACGGATGACCTGTTATTGAATTTGTTTTGTTATTCTTGTAATTTGCCTTGGAGGCTAGGACAGTTTGATTGGTGATTTTTTTCTGAATAATTGGTACACCTGCAAAGATGACGGTAGTGATTTTATATCATATGGATCTGATAAATCATTTATAAAACAAATACTAACTAGTGTACCAAGGACACTTTCTTTGGGCATGCTACTATTTACCGTTGTCTGTAATAATTCACGTTAATAATAATTATTCATATAGTTGCATTATATTGTTTCGTTTATTACGCAGTGTACCTTCGTAGGCCACTAATGCCTGCCCTCAGAAGGAATAGAAATACAGCTGAATAATAGGCCTATAATAGGCCTAGGCCTATATAGAGAGCTGTCATAACTAATATTCTTAGATCCGTTGTCTAGTTGTGTTTTCGTCTTAATGATGTTTGTTGATGAATATCGTTGGATGCGGTTCGGTAAATAAATCTATGTTGAACGAAGCATCATAAAAGCAGACCATTGATTACGGAAAAAAACATCGTAGGTATATTTCCGGAAATACGGCGTGACATGCCGCTCTCTTCAGTGGGGTACACTCAGTGTTGATGGTACGCCATCATGTTATTAGGCAACCACATTCAGACATTGAGATAACACGAACTCGGTACAATCGCTCCCATCTGTCAAGGGATTAGCTCCGACGCCTGCAGTAGATTAGCACGAGCGCGTCAGTCAACCGCCGGGAATAGACGAGTCGACGTTGTGACGGCAGTTCAAAGCGGGGCGTCACCGACAGTATAGGCGCTAATAATTTGGCAAAAAAAACGATAACTGAATTAGAGTTATCAGCTGACTGACGATGGCGCGCGTGGACAACAAATAATTGACCTCGTTGCCGCGGGACGAGATTTCCGCATCGGCCGTGCATGAATACAAATTGCGGTGTGCTTACCGGATCAACGATGGCATCCAGATGCAATTACAACGTTCCGTCCTCGCCACGCGCTCACATCGCCGGCGAGTAAGACGATGCACATGTCAAACGAATAGGAAATGAGTCCAGCTCACGAAGCGTGTGACGTTTCCGTTGCGCTAAAAAATCGGTTGTGTAAACAGTGTGTCGGCTTGCCCCCTTGAAGTCTTACCTGTGTTCGTGGCGTGCTGTCAGTGTGTGCCATGTCGCTACGACGGATCGGTCGGGCTAATATTTCGGCAGGACAAGTGTCGTTACCCGCATAGACTGGCGTCACGAAGGCGTTGAAGCGTGACGTCGTCACGTGGTCGTCTGTTCCGCACCGCCACCTCCGTCGTGCACCCACGCAGTGCACATCTCCACAGGCACGCTATATACGTCGTGTTGGTTGCGTCAGCAATTTAAATGAACAACATAGGCTAGAGGTCAATAAATCCACTCAATACCAGGTGTCATACGTGTTTGATTTGAAATTCACATGTTCACTGCTTGCTCGCGTCGTGGTTGTTGGAATGACGCTCTACATAGGGGGTCTACTAGTCTACGCCAATTTGAACCGGGGGTTGGGGGAGGTCAGCCCCCACAATAATTTAGGTGGGGGCTAGAAATAGGATTAGCCCCCCTCCCATCACCAGGTGTGGATCTTGGGATGTAATTTGAGGTTTTTGGAGAGTCTCCATGTGTTTTGGCGAGCTTTTTGAGAGCGTGAAGGTCGGTGTTTTGGCGAGCCTCGGGGAGGGTGCAAATCGAGGGTTTGGGGAGCCTCAGTGTAGGTTTTTTGCGAGCCTCAAGCGGGGGGTGCATTTTGAGGTTTTTGGAGAGCTGAAGGTGGGTTTTTGGCGAGTTTCAGGGGAGATGGAAATCGAGGTTTTGGAGAGCCTCAATGTGGACGTTTTGGGCTAGCCTGGGGGTCAAATCGGGGTTTTCGAAGAGCCTCAGCCCCTAATATTCACCTCGTTTAGCCACCAGTGTAGTTGTTTATTTGACTGAATAAAGTATTGTATTTGGCGAAGCTCACATGACATTCTCTTGTCAAACTATATATTCGAGACCGCATTGAATTTCTCTTGAACAATGGTAAACCTCTTTTCTGCGTCTGCCATGTATTAATCAACCACCCGTAATATTACCATCACAAAAGTATGCGTAAAATAAAAGTATCCTGATCGCGCCACGCGCTCAGTTTGATTGTTAAACAATCGACCTGCTCGCGTGCAGCGCCGTAGCTAGCGGGGAGGGAGGCAATTCCCCCCCAGAAAAATACAAACAGTATTACTGTTGTTTTGCTATTTTTATGATTCCATGCCAATTTATTGGTCAAATTACCTTATTTTCAGAAACTGGCCCGCACTATATTTCCTCCCGAAATTCAGGATATGTGCATGGCAAAGATCGAACACAGGATTAAAGCATGGATAATGGACAGGGTGAAGGGTGCGGGTAGTTCTTTCAAGCACAGCAATATACTACAGGGTTGCTGTGCTTGAAGGAACCATTGAGTGATACCCCGTAATATTCTAAAATTATAAACCCACTAAAATCTTTAAATGGCTCATAAATAACGTTTAGGATTTATTGATAAACTTGTTTGACATAGGAACAAAACTGCTCAATGTCTTCACCTTCTTTGCAATGAAAGCTATAAGTCTCCTGCCTCATGGCGGTGCATAATAGTACTGTGACCGGATGTGACACAAGTCAATCATGATTTGCAAACCCTTTCTCATAGCTCTCGTATCATACAGCTGATTCACTCCAGACTGTCTCAGCCCCACGCTTTCTTCAACCCCACTCACTTTTGTAATAAATACAAAACTGCATTGGACACGCTGGACGAGAGCTATTGAGAGCCTAAGAGCTATGTCGGCGGGAGCTTAGCTCCTAGAAGGGTCACCCATGCCGGACAGGTCAAAGGAGAGTGGTCATCAAACAAAGAGCGATCCATCGGTCCTCCAGGTTCGGTGGTTGGGCGTATGGTTAGCTACCCCACCCTATAAAACAGTCTGTGCTACAGAAACGTCAACAAAAGCTCAAAGAAGCCCTGGAAGAGGTAGGATCTTCACCAAGAAGATGTATGAACCCGTGTGGTGAAAGCCGGGGAAACTCGGAAGCCGTCAGGCCGACCAACCTTCAATCAACCGGGAGCGCCACCAACATAGGAACATGGAATGTGAGGACCGTGTTCGAGACAGGAAAGGCCTCACAAGTAGCAGCAGAGATGCGAACTACAACCTTAGCATACTGGTAATAGGCGAGACACGTTGAACGCAAGCAGGGCGGAAACAACTGATGACAGGCGAGATGATACTCTATTCAGGACAGGAAGGGGACAACGTCCCCACACGGAAGGAGTAGCACTGATGCTGTCCGGACACGCACAGAAGGCACTGATAGGCTGGGAAGCCCATGGACCATGGATCACCATAGCTTCCTTCAGGACAAAGAAGAAACGGATTCAAATGAACATCGTCCCGTGCTATGCTCCCACAAATGGAAGCAGTGACGATAACAAAGACTACTTCTACGGCAGGTTGCAAAACATCTTAGAGAGCCTGGCACAGAAAGACATCAACGTCATCATGGGTGATTTCAACACCAAGATCGGCTCAGACAACACAGACTAAGAAGACATTATGGGAAACCAAGGATTAGGAAACATGAGTGAGAATGGAGAACGATTTGTGGACATGTGCGCCCAAAACAGACTGATGATAGGAGGCAGCATCTTCCTCCACAAGCGTATGCACAAAGAAACTTGGGTGTCACCAAATCATCGGACGGAAAACCAGATAGACCACTACTGCATCAGCAAGAACTTTTGGCGATCACTACAGTGAAAGTAAGAAGAGAGCTGATGCAGCCTCAGACCACCATTTGTTGGCGAGGTTGAAGATGAAGCTAAAGAGAAACTAATCGGGGACATCAGGAGTGAGGCAGAAATACAACATCAGCTTTCCGAAGAACACAAGAAGAAACAGGAATATAGGCTGACCCTCAGAAACAAGTCCCAGACATTACAAGAGCTACAAGACAAAGAGAACACTCTTGAATGATGCTGGGGAAAGGTAAAAGAAGCCGTGACATCCACGTGTCAAGCTGTGCTCGGACCGAGGAACACACGGAGGAAGGACTGGGTATCAGCGGACACCTTGAACAAGATCAAAGAGAGAAAAAAGAAGAAAGCAGCTGTGAAAACAGCCGTACTCGAACATCCAAAGCAAGAGCACAGGAAAAACCCGCAGAAGCAAACAGGGAGGTAAAAAGAAGTGCAAGATTTGAGAAACGGCACAACATAGATGACCTTGCTGAAGAAGCAGAGGAGGCGGCAAGAAATGGGAAACTACACAACACAACAAGAAAACTGTCCGGCAAATATGACAAGCCAGAACGTCCAGTCACGGATAAGGATGGAAATCCCATCACAAGAGCAGGCGGGCAACTAAACCTATGGGCCGAGCACTTTGAAGAACTATTGAACCGACCAATATCTGCAAACTCACCTGATGTCCCCCATGCGGAAACTGATCTCCCCATAGACACAAGCAAACATACCAGAGAAGAGATCAGGAGGGCAATCCAGGAGCAGAATGATGAAAAAGCAGCAGGCCAACACAATATTCCAGCAGAAGCCTTGAAAGAAGATATAAACACAACAGTGGAGATGTTCTACTCACTCTTCCAGAAGATCTGGGAGGAGGAGCAGCTACCAGCTGAATGGAAGGAAGACTACATCATCAAGCTGCCCAAGAAGGGCGACGTCGGCAACTGTGCCAACTACAGAGGCATCACACTCCTGTCGGTAACTGGGAAAGTCGTCAACATAATCATCCTCAACAAAATAAATATGTCATGGACCCCTATCTACACGAGGAGCAAGCCGGCTTCAGGAAGAAAGATCCTGTATGGACCAGATTGCAACAATGCGAATCATCGTGGAACGGTCAATAGAGTGGAACTCTCTGCTCTATATCAACATTTGGACTACGAGAAGGCCTTCGACAGTGTGGACAGAGAGACCCTGTGGAAGCTCCTCATACACTATGGGGTGCCTACCAAGCTGGTGAACTTCATCTGGACCTCCTACGAAGGAATGACAAGCAGGGTCCTCCATGGAGGACAGCTAACTCAGACCTTTCAGGTAAATACCGGAGTGCGGCAATGGTGCCTGTTGTCGCTGTTCCTCTTCCTCCTGGTCATAGACTGTTCTACGAAACAGAGAAGAATTTGCATTCAATGGACAATGTGGAAGAAAATGGATGACCTGGACTTCGTAGATGACGTAATCCTACTCTCTCACAACTACCAACAGATACAAGACAAGACAAATGCGCAGGCAACCACATCTTCGCAAATAGGCCTCGACATCCACAAAGGGAAGACAAAAAACTACCGCATCAACACCACCAACAAAGAATTAATCACAATACAAGGAAGTGCCCTTGAAGAAGTAAAAGCATTTACCTACCTCGGAAGCATCATCAACTAACAGGGAGGAACAGATGCCGACGTCAAAATAAGAATTGACAAAGCCAGAACCGCCTTCCTACAACTCACGAACATCTGGAATACCAAATCCATTGCATCCCACACTAAGGTCAAGCTCTTCAACTCCAATGTCAAATCTGTCCTACTTTATGGGTCCGAGACTTGGAGGACAACAAAGGCAACCATCAAGAGGCTGCAGACCTTCACCAACAACTACCTGAGAAGAATACTTCGGATTCATTGGCCAGATAAAATCCGAAACGTGGATCTGTGGCAGAGGACCAGTCAACTTCCTGTGGAAGAGGAAATCAGGAAAAGAAGATGGATCTGGATCTGGCACAGACTTCGAAAACCAGACACAAACCTAACCAAACAAGCGCTGTCCTGGAGCCCACAGGGAAAGAGAAAAAGCGTTCGACCACGAAACACCTGGCGCCGAGAACTTGAAGCAGCACCAGCAGGATGGGCTACACCTGGAACCAACTAGAGAAAATGGCCCAGGACAGGGGACGCTGGAGAGAAGTTGTTGGCGGCCCCAGGCATAAGTAAGTAAGTCAGTGGTGGGCGGCTATCGTGAATTTGGCTAACTTCTCCTGCTTAGAAAAGTGGTCACTCTAATTTGTTTAAACCTTTATAACATAGAAATTCATAGTCAAGTGAAAGATTGCTTTTAGTATGATTACACTACAAATCATAAGCGTCGGGACCAGGAGGTTTGGGGTTGAGCCAACCCCCAGTATTTTGGGTGAGGGGCAGAATACATGTTTAATATCCTAAAATGTCAGCACAATGTCATCGTGCTGTCGGAGGGTTTGGGTGAATTTCCGCCCCTCCGATATTTACAACGTTCCGACAGCTATTAATCCATGCCATCTCGAAGGAGGCATATTCACACAGGACGCTTGTTTTGACGTACTGTTTAGCAGATTTTCGCAACTGCATGACGGTTCAACCCGTCTTGGAGGAAACTAAATAACCACCTATATATATATATATGCACGCAGGCAGGCAGGCACGCACGCACGCACGCACGCACGCACGCACGCACGCACGCACGCACGCACCTATTTTAATCCATTAGCAATGGGAATACCCAAGAATATGAGATCACCCATATCAATGACTAGTAGACTATTGTGGAGATATTGATCGGCGAAGTAATTAAACTAACAGTATTCATGGGCATCCCATATGGTCTAGTGGTTAGGATTCCTGCCTTTCACGCAGGCGGCCCGGGTTCGATTCCCGGTGTGGGAACCTAATTTTTGTTGACAGAATACCTCCAAATTACACGAGCCAACTACGAAAGTAGCTTTACATAAATGAAAATATCCTTCCTCTGGTTATATCGATATAAAGTTGTTTCTATAATAAATCTGTTAAATGTATAATACAGCCCGCCAAGTTGCGTTTAATAAGCCGAGCAATGTATTCGCTATTGCAATATTTAGTTCGCGAATAAAGCGGGAAACTCACGCTCGGTAAAAAAATTTATTACCAGAAACAGAGACCAAAGAATTAAATAGCATGTGCATAGAATATCGCACGCGAGTGGCAGCAAATTAGAAACATATATTTAACCGTGGATACTGTTTGTTTTTGAAAATTAACAAAAATACGTAATCCAAAAAAGGGAAAGCGTACCAAGGGGAAAAGTGGTATTTTCCGCTAGAAAGCGATAGGCTAATGTTGACAACTACAATATGTATAGAAGCCTACTTTGTTTGTTATTAAGAACACGTCTAGGCTTGTTTCTGCTATAAACCCCTAAAGGCCCTACGTACTGCACAGCATCAACATAAATTTTACGATCAACTGAAGCATAGGGACAATTACGGTGACCCACGCAGCAACTCCACGTGCGTCCACGTGTATCCAGTATTGTGGGAGGGGTCATTAATTGTAGGTCTATAAGATATTTGACGGCATGCAGCCGAACATCGTGGGCATCCCATATGGTCTAGTGGTTAGGATTCCTGCCTTTCACGCAGGCGGCCCGGGTTCGATTCCCGGTGTGGGAACTGCTATATTTTATTGTAGAGAATTATTGCGCGATATCCTTCGATCAACATTTACTCTTCCAAAATTAAGCACAAAACAGTATATTTATTTTGCTACGGTTTGTCAACTCTTTAAAACGACATTGTCTGTTTCTCATTTATTAATAGTTAGCAATAATTACATATGCCCATGGAGTTAACATTCCCGAAGGTTTAGTATCCTTTATCAAAAGTTACAATAGGAGACTGATGAGGTGTCGGTGGGCTGAATATGCGGAATAAATGGATGCACGGAGAACGGGGAGCGAAGATAGCAGATGTCCTCAAAGTGGAAGGTAAACGCAGAAGAGGAACATGGGAGGATTATGTCAAGGGATATTTGGCGGGATTGGGTGAGGAGTGAAGACCGGGAGTGCAAGAGTTAATTATGGGAGTGGAGACGGGTGGGGAGACGTGTGGTGGGGACGGGTGGTGGAAGCGGGTGGTGGAGGCGGGTGGTGGAGACGGGTGGAGGAGACGGGTGGTAGAGGCGGCGGTTCAGGAGCAGTGACAGAAGCAAAAAAAGAAAGAACAAGAGGACTACTATCGAGGTCAGCCTCAGACTGGCGCGGGAACGAAATTAATATTGGGGGAGCTGAGAACACTCCGCTCCGCTGTCGGATCATGACATCAGAACACGGGGAGGGTTGCTGTAGAATTTTTTTCGCGGCAACGTTCACAGTTTTTAATGCTCATCGGAATCTCCCAATTCCACACCGTTGACGCTCACTGAAAACCTATATTCAGACTCACATTTATACTGGGAGGCAGAAATGTATGTCAGCTATATTCTAAGGGGCAGTTCCCCCTTTTCCCCCTGTTCCCACGCCTATGCAGCCTCACCGCGGACAACAGGGAAGAATAACAAACAAAATCAATGATCTGCATCCGTACGTGTACTGCCAATGTAAAGTAGATGTGTACAGTAGTATCACCAGGAAACCAAGTTGCACCGTCGGAACGTGACAGAAGACGGTCGTACGATGGACTAGGATAAGCAAGATGCGATCAAATTATGATAAGAAAAACAATTGCTCACATAGTTAATTTTAATAGGTTCAGGACAGAAGTCGCGCCTTTAACGAATATTTTGTTGGGGCTGAAACTCGCCAAAAACTTCCAATTGCACAGTCCTCCGAGACTTACCAAAAACCTCCAATTGCACAGTCCCCCGAGACTTACCAAAAACCTTCAATTGCACCGTCCCCCGAGACTCACCAAAAATCTCCAATTGCACCCCGCGAGACTTACAAAAAAATTAAAATTACGTCCCCTTGATAGGCTTACTCTCACCAAAAGCGTCTAATTGACCCCCTTGAGGCTTAGAATGTGTACGATACCGACGTGCTCCGGTGTTGACAACAATCGACTCGTCACAAAGTAAGCCTACAAGTCACAATAATAATAATAATGGAATGACTTCTTTAGCGCCAATATTCTTGAAAAATCCGAGCTCAGTGGCGCAACAAATCCCAAGGATAAAGCTTTCTCACTGTCTGGTATAGAGCAAGAGTCGTCAACAGATTGATGGAATTGCTAAGAAGCTAAGGAGGTTATGCAGTATTAAAAAGATAGATTTTAGATGACGGAGAATTGAAACTATATTTCTTACTGACTTAATAGGGAGTAAGTTACAGCATTCGTCTGAACTAAGGGAATACAAATTATTGCGATTAGACTCGGTAGACTTGGCCAGCATCGTCTCGTGAACGTGAACTCGTGTAGCGCCGTGGTGCAGTGGCTAGAGCTTCGGATTCTCAACCGAGAGAACCCGGGTTCGAATCCTGTGCGGCGGTGTCGAACCTTGGGCAAGTTCGTTCACTATACGTTGCTCCAGTTCACTCAGCTGTATGAATGAGTACCTGGCTGTAAACAGTGATGGATATTTGCGTACGAATAGTCTTCGCGCATTAATTGCAGCGTGGCTGGATGCTTCCCAGAGAAGTCGAGATGGTGTTCAATTGGACAGGTCTGCCAGGGAGTAAAGTGTAAAGCGCTTTGAGCAGTCCTGAGGACTGGATACTGCGCTATATAAGAACTTACCTTTTTATAACTGAGACGTTATGGTATTTGCATAAAATTGTTTCTTTTAGAATTGTGTGCAACTGGAATCGGATGAAACGGTGGCGGAGTAGGATTCATAACAGCCATCGAGTACGATTAGACTGCAGAATGTAGAGGGTAAAGGTACCATTTAATATTTATTTCATACGCCTAACGATTTTAGATGTTAACGGACGTCGTACTGGTTTATACATAGTAGTGAATATTGGAGGGCCTGAGTCTCACCAAAACCTTTCAGCTGCACTCGCCCCTGAGCATCCAAAACTTTAACTACCGTCGCCTTGATGTTCAACAAAAACCTAAAAAAAAATCAAAATGAACAACCCGTTCAGGTTCACTGAAAACTCAAATTGCACTCGCAAAAAAACTTCAAACTGCACTACTTGTTGTTAAAATATTGGGATGGGGTGGGGCTAAACATATCCCGAGCCACCAGCTCACAAAAACATATTGTGGTCTCAGCCCTCAATTCCCTTTGACTCCGACGTCTATGTACGCAATTAGTCGAGTGAATAGCCTAATACTCGAATGACAGTAACGACTCCACGTACGTCCACGTGCGTCCAGTGTTGTGGCGAAGTAAATATAGATAGATCAATGAGATATATGAAGGTAGGCAGCCACAAAGCGTGAGCATCCCATATGGTCTAGTGGTTAGGATTCCTGCCTTTCACGCAGGCGGCCCGGGTTCGATTCCCGGTGTGGGAACTCCTACGTTTTATTGTAGAGAATTCATACTGCGCGATATCCTGCGATCAAGATTTGCACTTCCAAACGTGTGTAGTAGAGAGGGTCGTGAGGGTGAACTACACGTTGTACTAACGCCCCGGTGAGGGTATTCATACAACACAAGACCTACAAACACACATTCCTCTCTGTGGAACTGTGGTCATGCAGTGGCCATGCACCGCGTTGAACAACTTTAGAAGTGGCGTCGTCTTCTGGACAGTTATACAACTAAAACCTAATTTAAGTTTTCACGATTTTCGTTATGCAATATCATACTCGTAGCATTTCTGGGAGGTCATCTTTAGCTGCAGGCTGACCCAAAAGCTCCAACTACCAATCCAACAATGCTGTCCTAAACATTTCATCCAAAAAATGCTCCAAAATAAGTAAATATACCCTAAAGTTGAAACATGATTTGGCCATGGAGCAGTCCCTCTGTAACTGCTCATGATGCCAGATCCTCATCTACCATCACAACAAGTAGTAGATCTACCACTCTGTACGCAGTATTACTTGGTACTGCTGTATTTTATGAGCTTACCAAAAATGAAAACATCATGCTAATATATTAAAACTGATTTTTATGAGATATAGAACATTCATAAAAATATTGCATTTGTATAAAATTGTATTTATAAATGTTATCACTTGGCAAACTAGAAGACACCATCAGAGGAAGAATTACATTTATTTTGGAGCAATTGTTGAAACGTGCGATGTTTCAACCCGTCTACAGCGACGGTTACTCTACATTGCTTCAGTTCACTCAGCTGTATGAATGAGTACCTGGCTATAGACAGTGGTGGATATTTGTGTATGAAGTCTTCGTGCATTAACTGCAGCGTGGCTGAATGCTTCCCAGAGAAGTCGGGATGGTGTTCGATTGAACAGGTCTGCCAGGGAGTAAAGTGCTTTGAGCAGTCCTGAGGACTGGATACTGCGCTGTATAAGAACTTACCTTTTTAATAATTATTACAAGATGCCGTGATTTTAGTGAATGAAAAGATTGGATATCAGAAAGTATTCTTCTCACAGAGGATTATAAAATTAATGAACGGGACAAATTATCTCAATACTGGAAAAACTGGACTATGCAGATGATATCGGACGGCTGTCCAGCAGACCATCCTCGCGCACCAGGGGTCGCTGCTGCTGATTACGTCAGTGCCAGCCAGCAGTACCTCCTGGCTGATCGTTTTGCGAAACTCTGAATTAATGCTCAGCCTATGAAAGCGCTCACTAGATCAGTGGATGTGTTCAGGTCAGGTGGTCATAATCAAACTAATTTCAACCAACCGTGGCTCGTGTTACATGCAATGTTTAGGAAGTAGAAGCAATTATTCAAATACACAATACCGCTCAGCTGCTCGTGCTAATGGGCGAACGGGTCATTATATATTGGGATTCCAGAAGTCGTTTATCTGTCTTCAAATTGGGGCAGGTATTTGCACTGTTCTCACGGGTGATGCAGTCGCGACTGGCAAAGTTAATTACTAGTTTGACTAGGCTAACTTCTGCACTTCGCATAGGGATCAGCCAGGGGTAGTTTTGCATGGCAAACAACCGACACAAGAACCTGCAAGTAAAGATGGAGAAAAGCTCAAAACATCGATAATCAATTGGCGAGGAGCATCCACAAGACAGACAACCCCATTGTTACCATCAACAGTGATGCTTTGGAAGAAGTCGAGGAATGAATACCTGGGAAGCAAAGTGACAACAGACAGAGAGAAAGATGCCGCAACAAGAATCAACAAAGTCAACCAGACTTTCACCACACTGACAGCCATCTGGCAGTCAAGACAGCCGAGACTGAAAACTAAGTTGAGACTAGACTAGCACTTCAATATGGCCGAGAGTGTTGGAAGCCGACAGCAAAACAAACACACGAGCTTGAGACATTTCAGAACAAGTATCTCAGGAAGATTATAGGGATATTTTGGCCCAACACTCGCCAGAGAA
The DNA here is from genome assembly GCA_963995525.1 of Escarpia spicata. Classification (NCBI taxonomy): domain Eukaryota; kingdom Metazoa; phylum Annelida; class Polychaeta; order Sabellida; family Siboglinidae; genus Escarpia; species Escarpia spicata. Next base: position 16,708,651 of record OZ023214.1, on the reverse strand, counting down.
GAGCAGCTCCAGCAGACAAACTCAGCATGCCTGGCTACAAAGATCAAGAGACGAAGATGGAGACTACGGCACATTTGTTGAATGCCCTCTGGTGCACTCCGCAAGCTAGCCCTATGCTGGACAGTGGATGGAAGACAAGAGACAATGGGACAGACAGTGGACAAGGAAATGAAGGCCTGCCAGCTGAAATGGCGATCAATGCATGGGCTGCCAATCGACATCAGTGGTGTTCTCTTGTTGATGGCTTACATGCCATTTAGGGCAAGAAGAGAACTGACTGAGTGGTTAGGGCAAGAAGAGGACTGGCTGAGTGGTTAGGGCAAGAAGAGGACTGGCTAAGTGGTTAGGGCAAGAAGAGGACTGGCTGAGTGGTTAGGGCAAGAAGAGGACTGACTGAGTGGTTAGGGCAAGGAGAGGACTGACTGAGTGGTTAGGGCAAGAGGACTGACTGAGTGGTTAGGGCAAGAAGAGGACTGACTGAGTGGGTGACAAATGATCTACAGGTGGTGTAAATACTATCTGCATTACTATGTTTAAAACACAAACCAACAAATAACTTCCAGCAACAAACAGCAGCCAGGAATTAAGGAAAGCGTTGGGGGGATCAACGTTATCCCAACGTAACATTTGTCAATCATTATAACACAAAATTGTTAAGATACCCTCTCGTAAATATAATCATAATTACCAGACTTTTGAGCACATCTCAATCTTCTGTTACAGAATGTCTTAAAGATTTCATTAGAATACCTCAAGAATCATAGTTTAACCTTTCCTTTTTTATCTAACTTAAGTATTTCTGCATATGTGTAAAATAAACCCTAAGCTGCTTAACGTGATAATCCTGAATAAAATATACCATACTATCTACACAACTTATCTACACAACTTATGTATGAAGCCAATCACGAAACAGTGGAAAACAAACTGCCTTTGGCAAGATTTATTCTGAACTGTACATCTGTATGTATACAAACATTCACAGCAAAACAATTAACTATAATCATTAATATATAATATATACAATATAAAATTCATTAAATGTTCAGGCAAGTCAGCGGTACAGTTGTAACAAAGATACTGAACAGCATGAATTGAGCCACGCATATAAACCTTGCAGTGCATAATTTTTCAGGAAGATCACACTCTGTGTTTCGCTGTCACCAGCAAACTTTGCTTGAGCGTTCTACAAAATTACTTATATCATGGATAACCTATCAAATTAAACATGCCAACATTTATGTTTATGCTTGTAAATAAGAATGCATATCCAAATACATGATAACAAAATACTTTGTACGTTCTCATGCTGAAATGTAAAACAACGTTTCCGAGGAACGACACAAACATTCCTACAGCATTCATATCGACAGACTGGAAAAGACATATTTCTACATGTAATCTTGCAGACCCAAATTAAAATATTCAGCTATACAAAACCACATATCCCACGAATTAGGCCACTAACGTTGGCGATATGGTCCCTTCCGACCATACCCCGCTAGACGAAATAATGGAACTGTTTTATTTTTAATGCCTGGTTAACCTTCACAACGAGGTATCCATGATCAGCTAGAAATGTGCAAATGAAAGTAAGACTACCGCGGTATGTTGCAGGGGGTTTCAATCACTGCTAATTGGGGCATTGTTCTATTTTAAATGCTGTCACATTCAGTAAAAAACACTACCCAGACATGAATGTTCAACACCGTCTGATTACAGAAGTGCGTTTCAAAGAAACCACATCTGAGTAACTGCAGACTCTGCAGTGTTGAACTTATAGGAGAATAATGAGACAAACAGGCTGCACTACGTTTTAGGGTACGTCCTACGTAGTTTATTCAACATTGATATGACGACAAGTTTACACCAGAGGACACAACACCCACTTCAGTTCCATGTTCATATAGTGAGCAGTGCTTGGTCAGAACATATAGCAGGACACTGGCCACTACCTACACTTTTCACTACCTCTGGCCTTTGCGGCAGAAAACGGACAAGCAACCTGGGGACAACAACTCCAATTTGCTAAGACAACCCGGGAAGGACGGGTCAGAAAACAGCTTTACATTCAAACAGAAAGTAGTACCACAGTTTCACTGTGCTACTTTTTGATTCTTACAAAGTCGTAGCTGCCGCATCTGCTTCGCTACAGCAGCGGCAACATACAAAATAATACTATATTTACAACCGTTATGAGATATGCTGCCTCCTGGACAAGTACAGTGGTCTGTGATCTATAAAGGCAGCCGTCCACCCGCCTCATGTCCTACACATGTATAGCAGCAACACACATCCCTTGTATTTCACAGCAGCAACGCACGAGAGAAGCCTTACACTTCAAAGGTCTGTGATGCGGTATTTCTCGTTCCCAAAGTTGTTACTGTCATAGCCAGCGCCACCTGGTGGCGCCGAACTCATGACTCCGTTGTTGGCGTACGTGTGATACGACGTTACTTCGGGCGGTCGTGGTGTCTGTACGTGGTAAATGGGCATGCTCACAGGTGAGTAGCTGTCACCGCCGGCGTGGCCCGCGCTCATGTTGTTCTGCGGCTCCGACTGACCTGTCATGACCCCGAGTCGGGTCATGTGACATGTACGGCACAGCAAGTGGTTGTCAAGGGGATAGCAGCGTTTGTCTGTCTCGTCCGTCAGTTGCATGCCACAATCCTAGAGGAACAGGAAGTGGATTGTTGGTTGTTCTCCACGTGTAACAAATATAAGTACATCTGTAACCCACCACAGCAAAGTGGATATTAAGTTGCAAAATTGTAAAGTGGAATTTTGTCCCGTTTCGAATTTCACAGATCTTGGTATGGTACAGATCGTTCAGTAGTTTTTGATTTATTGCTAAAATTTAAGCAACATTAAAAAAAGTGACATTTTTACAAAGCGAGGTAATTTAGACTCACATTGTCTATGGTTTCTTAATGTGCGGGTTCACAGATGCAGGCATTTTCTTAGTTTGGGATTATATGTTGAGGAAAATAAGCTGGACACTGAAAGACGACATTATTGACTGTGCATTTCTGCCAAAATCACAAAATTTATGGGACGTGACCTGGACAGGTATTTTTGGCTCGTATGCAGAATGGGCCTGTGCCACTTCACACCCGGTTTGCTCTGGTGGGTCACATTATAGGTGTGCAAAACATCACGAATAAGTGTCACCGTCAGGTGCACAAACACATAAATAATGTTATTCACAAAATGTACAAGTATGCCTATATAAATACAGATAACTACAATAAACACATTTTAATACATCACCTTTGTGGGTATAACTATTTGACTGTCATATTACAGACACCACTTCTTTTGACATCATGACATTTTTAGCACACATGATCAGTGCAAATATAGAGCAACAGTGGACCTAGTCAATCCAGCAGAATGTCTGCTTCCAACGTAGCCACCAGGCGGCGCCACCAACAATAACAAAGACTGCCAAGCAAACAGGTCCGATAGCTACTGAATTAGACCTGGGAGCACCGAGGTGGCCAGTTCTATATAGAGAAGTGGTTCCAGTGGATGGTGCAATGAATGTTCACCGTGCTATTAAAACAAAGGTTTTAGAAATGTTCTAATGACTTACAATAGTGGTAGCAATACTTTAATTACATATATGATAGATATTACACATCTATCTGTATTTGTTGAAAATACTAATTCTGTTGCTCTTTGTACATGGAAAAATTTTAGTACTTTTTTAAAGCAACTAGCACAAATGCCTGTCACCTGACCAGATGTCTTGATAGTTGACAGTCATGATAGTAATATTTATGTATTAAAAATAAGTATATATAAAAAGAATAATTTTATAATACAATATTTAAATGTCCATTTGGAAATAAATAACTTATGTAAAAAAAAGAATCAGCTAAATACGGACTAGACTTAACTAACTAAAATTAATCAATTTTTTTAACAATCAAGTAATAAAATAAAATAAATAATTAAAATTCCATATAAAATAAACCATGTAGTGATGATATTAATAGTTAGAACAAAAATATAAATTACATCACATTGTCCTTTCCCCACACATTTAACACTGTTCTTGTACAGAATGTGTTATTAGTCTGCTGGGACTAGGCAGGAGGGTAGTGGGGGAGGGCAGATACTGACCTCACAGTGGTAGCAGTCAACATGGAAGTCCCTGTCTTTAGACACGACACGGACAGTTTCTTCTGTGCCCTCGACAGGGGTGATAGCCTTGCCACAGGCGGCACACTTCGGGGCGTATACCCTAAAACACACGCTCCACAGTCAGACGGCTTGTGGTGGAACTGAATAACTAAAGCTTAATTGCTAGCATACTCTTAACACAGGAATCTCTTAGATGGGAACACTGTTGCCAGTAAACGTTAACACAAGGAATCTCTTAGAATTTAACATTATTGCCAGTAAACTTTAACACAAGGAATCTCTTAGAAGTTAATTATGTTGCCAGTAAACTTTAACACAAGGAATCTCTTAGAAGTTAATTCAGTTGCCAGTAAATGTTAACACAAGGAATCTCTTAGAATTTAATATTATTGCCAGTAAACTTTAACACAAGGAATCTCTTAGAAATCAACATTGTTGCCAGTAAACTTTAACACAAGGAATATCATACAAGTCAACTTAGTTGCCAGTTTAACTTTACCACAAATAATCTCTTAGAAGTTAATTCTGTTGCCAGTATAACTTAACACACGGAATCTGCACGCATACATCCCAGAAGGACAACACAAGTTCTAATGGCCGGCATAGACTTACTTGTGGTAGTCAGTGACACAGTAGATCTTGTTGCTGACATCAATGGTGAATGGTACTCCATCGAGGCACTCGTTACATACACAGCAGCGGAAACACCCAGGATGGTAGGACTTGCCCATGGCTTGTAGGATCTACACACACAAGGCACTTGTTATACACACAGCATTGGAAACACCCAGGATGATAGGACTTGCCCATGGCTTGTAGGATCTACACACACAAGGCACTTGTTATACACACAGCAACGGAAACACCCAGGATGATAGGACTTGCCCATGGCATGTAGGATCTACACACACAAGGCACTGATTATACACACAGCATTGGAAACACCCGGCCTGTAGGATCTACACACACAAGCAAGGAAAGTCGACAACATCAACACTGAAACATTTAGGAAAGTACTTGAATTGAATCTTAGGCAATAATTAATTAAGTTAATAGTGTGTCAGATGATTTTACCAAACATTACATACAAAATTTGTACAAACGAGCCACCATGTCATAGTGGATAGTATGTAGGTTTGCTTTTTCAGAAAATATATTTGAAATGAGCATAAAAACTGAATGAAGGAGCCACCTTTAAGATGACCTACAGATTGACTATTGTCTCCAGAACAATGCCTGAGAGGGTGTTTGGGGAGAGAAAGATACTGCTGCGACTACACCCTTTTGACATACCATCTCCATGATGAGGTGTCCACAAACAGCACACTTTTCTGCAGTCTGTTGGAAGCCAGAATACTGAAAGAAACAACAAAGAACATCAAGCATCTACCCTGTCACCCTGCTTGTATTTTAACCATTTCATCTGCCATAGAAAACTAAAGAGTATGGAGATCTACCACTGAAACAAAGTTAATGGTATGTCCACAAGGTGTCACCACTAACACCTGCTGACCTAGTTAGCTGGTGAAACCTGCTGGCTGAATGACTGTGATAGGGCTTTTTATGAAGTCGCCGACACACTCCTATGTGAGATGAATGAGCTGGTGAATCAATGTTGTGGTCATTGTCTGCAAACATTTCGACACCGTCCACTTCAGAACCAGACTGGGCAGTGGTAAATAATGAATATCACCAGTCAATTCCACTAAGCCAGACACTTGGCTGTTGCTTTGAACAAGAAAAAAGTGATGGTCCCGACTGCCAGAAACATACTTTTCACGATATTTGGAACATCATTAAAATGCAATAAACAACAAAAACTGCAAAACCTGCCACTCCGCACAGGGAGAAGGCGGTGAAAGGTGAGAAATTTAAATGCAATAAACACAAACTCAAATTCCATGTAATAATCATTCTTATACCCGCAGATATATTTTATGACTAAGGTTGCATGACTATGACCATCTGTAAATATAACATTACAAGAATAACCTCTATCTCATTCATCCAGTATGGTGATGGTCAAGAATAAAATGCGATTACCAACTTACAATCAATTATTTGGAACATATTTGTTATGCTTTTCTATGAAAGTATGCAGATACCAGATAGTAGGACTGAAATCAGGATTGAACCGAAGGGAGAAAATGCAGTCATTCCTAACACTTGCTGACTACTGGTATATGTTTTTTCTAGTCATAGTAGACTAGTTTTCACTGCACTATATCTGTTATACTCACAACCGGAAATGCTGTGTTACACCTGAAATCGTGTTACTGAAATCTCATGTTCTAACGCTTTTGATCTATTTTAATGCACTGCCTGATCTTGCACCGACTCTGGCCGTAGACTGATTTACACAGTGCAATCAGGATTCATGGTTTTGGGAAGTAGTTAGTTGTCTTTTACACGATTTCGATGGTCTATTTTCGTAAGTGCTTCAAAACAACTTTTCTAACAGTTTGTTTGCACAAATATGATGGAATAGGTGTTAGAGATTTAGCACGTAGATATCTAACAGAAAAATTTGTTCTGGTTTTTGCTAAAACAACACACGATTTTGTACTCCATCAGTAAAAAAATAAAAAATAAATATGTGTTGTCATTCCATACAAAATTCCGTAGTCTTGCTATCAGACCTAAATTATTAACCCTAACCCTAGGGTTATAAGTTAGACCAGTTAAGTAAGAATACACACAATGTCCTCATGCCAATGTCCCCTAGTTTAGGGCCCACTAAAATGATAGTTGCTATGATAAGACAGAGGCCAGTGACTTAATCAACCCATCAAGTTAATACCACAGGTGACGTTTCCCCCTAGGATGCTAAAAGAGCCATCTTTACATGCCTTCATTGATTCAAGATGTGACAACCCATTCAAGATGCACGGGAAAGAATGTTTAACCTTTGAACCCGTTGCCACAACAACTGGAACAGGCTTCAGAGCAGTTTTAACATCATAGTAGCAAAGGTAGTAGCCGATCCGGTTGAAAGACATTTATTACACGGGTACAAAAGAGATACAAGAAACCTTTTTACTGGCTACTGTTTATGTCAATACTTAGCACATGACAAATACAGAAACAGGATACAACTACGTGGACAGTTACATGATACTGTGTGTTGTTCAGTGACATAGTAAAATCAGGTCAGGTCAAAAACTGCTTATTGTAGCCTACATATGTTCTCTACTAAACAAATGTGTTACAATATCACGTTTCTATCCTCATTTAATAATATGACTATCGTGAAAATTAAAACAAATAATGATAAACAAAATAACCAAAAGTGTTTCTTTATGTACCATTTTTAATGTTTCTCTTCAAAAGCCCTTTAGTTCTCTGTCACCATTGAACCACTGAATCCTTCCTGTCATTATGCAGACAGTTGCTGGTGTTTTCTCGTAATCACCCCATTCTATTTGTATTCCCTGTAGTTGACTTGTAACATTCACCTTCCAATTACGCACCCCATGCCCCATACCTTTCATATGACTGTAAAAGACTACGAATCACCCAAATGATGGTGGGTTAGTTTTCGGAACAACTTGTCATTCACTTGCACTAATAATATTTAATGTATCCAGCACATTATTTCACTTCAACTCTTGAAAGCAAAATTTTGCATATTGAATGTAAAACACACCTGCCACTTTCAATACGTAATGACAACGTTTACTGTTTTATATCTGTCTACATTTAGGTACCTGTTTGTCCCCAAGTTTTTTTGTACGAGGGCAGACAATGCATGAGAAGCCTTAGATCACTAAACATAACATGGTCTTTTCGAGTCTTTTCGCCGATCGTGCCAATAATATAAACATGCCGTTTTCATAAAAATCTGAAGAAACATTTACAAAAGATATCCATATTGTAACTCCTTATTTATTTGTCTCATGTTATGCAAATAAATTGACCAATAAAAAAATATGTTGACGCACGTGACATAATTGCCTTGGGATGTCACACTCAATTCCCGTTAGTTATACACAGAGATCAATGGCTAGATCTCGCTAGATTCAAATCGATGGATTATGGTGTGGGTCGAACCACGACCCGGTAATTATATAACTTCAGCTTCTCCGAGCATGGCACTCTACCTCTTAAGACGCCAGCCACAAACTCTCTGCACGCTCAGGTGATATTAAATGGTATGTTGTAATAGGATGATGTGACTTGTTGGTAGTGCTTGTAAATGTTCACCAGCTGGAAATACTTGCTCCATCACCACTGGAGCGTGATGGCACCAGGGAAACATTACCGGGAAAAGTTAGCAAAAAATTTGAGGCACACTGTTAACTATTCCCAGGACTTCCAAAGCAAACATAGGATTTCAAAATAACATTGTTCTAATAGAGGCTTGTTAACATGGTGGGTGTTAATATGTCACTGTGGGTGAAACTAACTGTTAATTGTGACAATTTGTGAAATCTTTATGAATTTTTCTACAACAAAATTTGTCAGCTATACCAGCAGGTAGTTGCTTGGCAGTTGCTAGGATCACGTCCTTAAAATAATGTTTTTAATCTGTAGCAGAAGAAAAGTTCCAGTAGCACTTACAGTTCATATAGTTTTTCTAGCAACTTGTCAACATCTCTGAGAAACTACTCACAGCAGCAAGAGTGAGAACACAGAGTGGTATTGGGAGAGGCAAGACAGCAGTCATCAGGTAATCACTACACTTGTATGTACAGTAAAACCTGTCTATAATAGTCATCGTCGGGATTGCACAAAATTACCGTTATAGGCAGGTTGCCATAATGGAGTTTCATGATTTGGATACTCGCTAGGTGGAGCCACAGTATTATGAATAGTTATGTTGACGTTCGGTAGTTGGTACTCTCGTGAACAATACAAACCTAGACTTAACAATAATATTAAATAATACACTACACAACTTGCTATATTTAATTGATGTTCCTTTTTTCTTTTGGGCCATGGTGAAATCAATCACGCCCTCCAAGTAAAGGCGAACAGAAAAAGCTTCCATGTCCAAAAGGAAACACAAGGGTGTGAACGAGTGGAAGGCAAGCGTTGGCCCAGATTTGCTCTCAGCTAGCCAAGCCACCTAAGTAAATATTACAATGGCCCGAATCCATCTGTGGCTACATGCTGATGGCTTCGCTGTTCTCACTTTGGACATCAAAGCTGATTCTACTCCTCTTTGCTGGAGGAAAGGAGCCACATAGCGGCTGCAACAAGCTGATGACACCACACGTGACTCAACTGCAATTTGATAGTCCCGTGTACACGCAATGACAGTGACGCTCGATGACGTTTTATTCAGGGAAATTATGGATTGTCTGACCTGCCCGCAAGCGGCAGGTTGACTATGAATGGTTCGGTCCAAATTAACTGACCGTTATACGCAATAGACAGGTTACCGTTATGGACAGGTAGTGGGCAGTGCAAACTTAGGAAGTCATTCGTGACTTTCGAAAGTGACCGTTATATCCAGGTTATCGTTATGGACAGGTGGCCGCTAAGACAGGTTTTACTGTATAAGGAGAATACAACACTCACCATATAGTCTTCTTCGCAGTAGACCTTGCCGTGTACATTGTAGAAAGCCTTCCCCCGCAGTGTTCGCCCTACAAACAATCAAAGAAAACATGAGGCTTATCATTTATATAACAGTGGTCACATTTGTGTACAGGCATACATATATATATATACATGTATATAATATACGCATGCTTGGACTGGTATGTATGTGCGCGCACAGGTGCAAGTATCTACCAGGACATTTTTTGGACTAGTGAAAATGTGATACCGCATAAAGACCTGCCTGGTATATTGCCAATATAAATGTACTGACTTGCCTGGTATATTGCCAATATAAATGTACTGAATCAGCCTTTGCTTCACTTGCTGTCCCTGCTGGTCTTGACTCTGGGAACCAGACATCAAAGGGACATGCCAGGAACTTGCTGTTAGCCTGGCCTGCCTCCATTATAGGCAATGTAACCGGTGTTTACTATCTGAATGTTTTCAATTCAATTTGAACGTTTCGTGGACACAATATTCAAATTACGAGCAACGCTTTGGGCTTATTTCATGCAATTTGACGGAATGCAACTATTTAATCCAATACAATAATGCAAACTATTTACGCCTTCCACAATCCAACACCGTGTTCTCATATTAATTTCCTGATAACTATATCTGTCGAATAGGAAACTCCTGTATAACATCTGTACTATTTCATGTATTATTTCATGTATAATGAAGATAGGGGAATTTCGTTAGACACATATGTTCCCAAACCGACCGGATGTATCAGAAATGGCACCAAAGTATCTGAACAACAAATCATATACCAGGTCATTAATCACGCCAACCACCACCTAACAATGTTTGCAAGCAATGAACACAATGCTTTAATTAGTTCTCGGGGCAATTGCTACTACTCGACACTATTCCACCAAATTATTATGATTATCTTTGCGGCAAGTTAAACATCAAATTATGACACTACTGCACTACAATAACAGTGCAAAAAGCAATGACCCTGAAAATATAACCACCTTTGTACCAGGCTGCAGCTGTATACCTTATCATAACACCTGTATAAACCACCTCACCTGTAGTCTTTGACCACATCTGAACAAACGCGTACACTCAACAGGCTATTATGCTCAGTGTCGGAACTTTACTTTGCAATGGGTTGCACATGTGTTCTTGTAGGGTCTCAACATAAATCGTGATAAAAAAAAAAAAATGGCTGACAATTCCGACTCGGCAAAATTTCGTAATTGAAATGTACAAAAAGATTTCAGCCCTTGCTATCAGTCATTATGATTTTGTATTTTTAAGTTATTCCAATATCATATTCAGTTTTCATTAATGCACTGAGGACAAAGCATAGTTTTGTAAAAAGTAAAAAATGGGCCAAGAGACCCTGAAGTCCTTTGGACTATATTGTGAGTTTGTAATTATTAATGAAACGGTTTTTGGTGAATCATAGTTACAGATCAATAAGGGTTATGATGGAAGTAAAATGTTGACATGTTTAGTGGAGACTATATGCATGCCAGTGAAGAAACACCTGGAAATAAAATATTCGAGTAGACCGTTTTGTGAAGATTGTATATATTAGTTAATGTGTTATTAAAAATACTATAGAATTTTATCCCGATACTCTGCTATTTAGGCCAATTTCCAGTGGTTGTAGAAACTTTGCAGGAGAGTTAGTAAGCTGCAATCTCGCATGTAGCACAGTTAAAGAAAATGTGCACACATTTTCTGTTATCATTCTGTTCCCTTAGAATGATTCAATCACGTACAGATGTCTGCTGTATAGTGGCACTACAACATGAAATGGCTATGCAAATCAGAGAAAAAAGTGACCGAAGAGTTTTTGACAAAATAGATAAAATGATAAAATTTACCAGTTTCGGGGGCCCTGAGGGCCCTACGGGGCTCTTAGAATGATTCAATGAAATACGGATTTCTTGTGCAAAGTGGCAGTAGACTAAGATACCTCTATGCAAAATTAAAGAAAAAGTTGCTGAACGGTTTCTGAGATATGGCAGCTCCTTGCACGGCATAAGTCTGTTGGACCTTTGGCCCAAAGGACTAAAAATGGATATATTGCATTTTGCTTTGAAACCCTTCACTAGTTTCCTGAAGTTAACAGCTTTTCTAACTGTAACATAACACGAAAGAAGCACATACATGCCTGAATACCATTAAATTTAGATCACCTTAATGCAAAAAATCCAGCTGAATGATCGCTCGGAGGTCGCATCACAAGCCTCATGCCTAATATATGCATATGATTCACAGTATGACATCAAAGTAGTTTGTGGAGAAATGAACGAACTTCAGTTACATCAATTTTATTCACAAAAACCTCTGCTACATCTACTTTCAAATGCTGAATTAAAGTTGAAATAGTGTTCTGGAAACTTGACGTGGCAGCAAAGTCACTATTCAGTAGTAATGTCTTACATTTATGCTGTCAAAATTCCCACATTTAATTAACACTGCCTCACACTCATTTTGGAGTTCTGTGAATTTGTCATGAGATTAAATGCAAACACTTAAAATTTCTATTGAATATTTTAAGAGTTCATATATTCAGTTATACGATTTTGAATCACACTGAAATAGATTTTTCAGTCTTGTTGAATTTCACATGATAGAAACTGCAGCATGACCATAATTTTTTATAAGTTTGATACTGAACCTTGAAAATATTCCTTGTTTCTGCTGCCCTTCATAACTCCATAATCAAATATTACCGTACTTGACTGCACTATTGTCCATACCCGTATTATCACCCACACCCATCTCAGCCACATGCATGAATACATGTTATAAAAATATAGACGATAACAATTCAGAAGTACAAAAAATTATAATTATTACTTCATATGGTATGAATGCTTTGTGGAAACCTGGCGCTGATGGATGGCCACTTGTCATCTCCTACACCTGCTTTAAGTTTGTGTTGTTTGGATCATTTATGCGTGGGAGGGGCGATAAAGCGGAGCTACGTTAGCACCCATGTCTGCATAACCGCCCAACCCCCTTTTAGAAAATCTTGACCTAATCGCCCATAAGCGATAATGCGGTGAAATACAGTACATTACATGTAGAAGATAACACACAATAATACATAGGCACAGGTGATTAAGCTGAAATGTCTATATTATAAAATTGAACAGACACATTGCAAGTCAGACCAACACTGCCATTTGACATATGATCAGATAAACCTGAGCATGCCCGGTCTTGCTTTAGATGGATCCAATGATACGTGTCTGGAGAAGTGCCCAGACAACTACAATCCATACTTTGTTCCCCTGTGAATATCAATCCTTCAGCTACAAGACCAAGACCACCAAAGACACATTTTTTTATCATTTGTAACTGCCAAGACAGACAGCTACAGTGTTTAAATTCCTCATCCAACCAAGTGCGTCTGGACGCATGAATGCGTCGCTTTATCATGGAGTAGGGGCATGTTTTCACATGAGCTGGCATATAATGGAACTTGCATTCAAAATACTGTTTTTAAAGGCTCCATAATTCTTGTCTTTTTATCAGCTGTCAGAATGTGGTATCTCATTGATGTGGTAGTCAGTGCAGTGATATATCATTGTTGTGGTAGTTAGAGCAGTGGTATCTCATTGGTGTGGGAGTCAGAGCAGTGGTATCTCATTGGTGTGGGAGTCAGAGCAGTGGTATCTCATTGGTGTGATAGTCAGAGCAGTGGTATCTCATTGGTGTGGTAGTCAGAGCAGTGGTATCTCATTGGTGTGGTAGTCAGAGCGGTGGTATCTCATTGGTGTGATAGTCAGAGCAGTGGTATCTCATTGGTGTGATAGTCAGAGCAGTGGTATCTCATTGGTGTGATAGTCAGAGCGGTGGTATCTCATTGGTGTGATAGTCAGAGCGGTGGTATCTCATTGGTGTGATAGTCAGAGCGGTGGTATCTCATTGGTGTGATAGTCAGAGCGGTGGTATCTCATTGGTGTGATAGTCAGAGCGGTGGTATCTCATTGGTGTGGTAGTTAGAGCGGTGGTATCTCATTGGTGTGATAGTCAGAGCAGTGGTATCTCATTGGTGTGATAGTCAGAGCGGTGGTATCTCATTGGTGTGATAGTCAGAGCGGTGGTATCTCATTGGTGTGATAGTCAGAGCGGTGGTATCTCATTGGTGTGATAGTCAGAGCGGTGGTATCTCATTGGTGTGATAGTCAGAGCGGTGGTATCTCATTGGTGTGGTAGTTAGAGCGGTGGTATCTCATTGGTGTGGTAGTCAGAGCAGTGGTATCTCATTGGTGTGGTAGTTAGAGCGGTGGTATCTCATTGGTGTGGTAGTCAGAGCAGTGGTATCTCATTGGTGTGGTAGTTAGAGCGGTGGTATCTCATTGGTGTGGTAGTCAGAGCAGTGGTATCTCATTGGTGTGGTAGTCAGAGCGGTGGTATCTCATTGGTGTGATAGTCAGAGCGGTGGTATCTCATTGGTGTGATAGTCAGAGCAGTGGTATCTCATTGGTGTGATAGTCAGAGCGGTGGTATCTCATTGGTGTGATAGTCAGAGCGGTGGTATCTCATTGGTGTGATAGTCAGAGCGGTGGTATCTCATTGGTGTGATAGTCAGAGCGGTGGTATCTCATTGGTGTGATAGTCAGAGCGGTGGTATCTCATTGGTGTGGTAGTTAGAGCGGTGGTATCTCATTGGTGTGATAGTCAGAGCAGTGGTATCTCATTGGTGTGATAGTCAGAGCGGTGGTATCTCATTGGTGTGATAGTCAGAGCGGTGGTATCTCATTGGTGTGATAGTCAGAGCGGTGGTATCTCATTGGTGTGATAGTCAGAGCGGTGGTATCTCATTGGTGTGATAGTCAGAGCGGTGGTATCTCATTGGTGTGGTAGTTAGAGCGGTGGTATCTCATTGGTGTGGTAGTCAGAGCAGTGGTATCTCATTGGTGTGGTAGTCAGAGCAGTGGTATCTCATTGATGTGGTAGTCAGAGCAGTGGCATCTCATTGTTGTGATAGTCAGAGCAGTGGTATCTCATTGGTGTGGTAGTCAGAGCAGTGGTATCTCATTGATGTGGTAGTCAGAGCGGTGGCATCTCATTGTTGTGATAGTCAGAGCAGTGGTATCTCATTGGTGTGGTAGTTAGAGCAGTGGTATCTCATTGGTGTGGTAGTCAAAGCAGTGGTATCTCATTGGTGTGGTAGGTAGAGCAGTGGTATCTAATTGGTGTGGTAGTCAGAGCATTGGTATCTCATTGATGTGGTAGTCAGAGCAGTGGTATCTCATTGGTGTGGTAGTTAGAGCAGTGGTATTTCATTGGTGTGCTAGTCATAGCGGTGGCATCTCATTGTTGTGGTAGTCAGAGCAGTGGTATCTCATTGGTGTGGTAGTTAGAACAGTTGTATCTTATTGGTGTGGTAGTTAGAGCAGTGGTATCTCATTGGTGTGGTAGTTAGAACAGTTGTATCTTATTGGTGTGGTAGTTAGAGCAGTGGTATCTCATTGGTGTGGTAGTTAGAGCAGTGGTATCTCATTGGTGTGGTAGTTAGAACAGTTGTATCTTATTGGTGTGGTAGTTAGAGCAGTGGTATCTCATTGGTGTGGTAGTCAGAGCGGTGGTATCGCATTGGTGTGATAGATAGAGCAGCACATCTCTTTGGTGTGACAGTTAGAGCAGTGGTCTCTCATTGGTGTTGCAATTAGAGAACAGGTCTCTCATCTGTTTAGTAGTTACAGTACTGACATTTTGTTACTGTGGTAGCTAGATCATTGGTCTCTCATTGGTGTGATTGTTAGAGCATTGGTCTCTCATTGGTGTGATTGTTAGAGCATTGGTCTCTCATTGGTGTGATGGTTAGATTACTGGTATATCACGGATGTGGTCGCTAGAGCACTGGTCTCAAAAGTTCTACTTATGATAGGATATTAACTCCATTGTATTTCGGTCACAGAAAACAGGAAAGAGTCTGAAAGATGTTTAGAAATGACTCACTACCTTATAAATACTATGTGTGTCATTAATATGCTTTACTGCAGTGTGCAAGCAAACTTGAACCAAACCGCAAAATATCTTATGTTGAATTCATGCAGATATATAATGTAGAATCAACTTAATCGGGTCTAGGTACATACTATATATTTAAAAGGTCACAGAACCTTCCTGTTATACAAGTGTTACTATTTATATGAAACAGAAAAGCGTGATAAACTGATAACAGCAGAATATAATACGGCAGACACAGTGATGGAGTTTAATCATTTTCTGCTTGATAACAACAATAATGCAAACAGATGATGTGGTACTGATAACATTATCCTTGGGTAAATGTAACAGCGCACACAAATGACAATGACATATCCTGTTGATTCTCGGGATGATTTAGTAACTCAAAATGCCTGATAAATGCACCTGCAACCCCTAGCCAGGAATGTAACAAGTGATATACATGCTAATGAACAAAATTATGTGATAAGACATTAATAAGTAAACAAATATGAATAACATTTATCAATGGAAACAAATTAGACCTGTAACAAGACATTACAAAACAAGACCAATATTTATAAAAGAAAAAGTTACATGCTATGAAAAAATCAGACTAATAATGAGACATTAATAATTAGTAAACAAGACTTACAGGTGGAGACCAAGTCACTGTTGACACAATGACTGAGCAAGAAAGAAAGGTTGTAACTACACCAGTTGATGATGTGACTTACCACAGAGGTTGATGACATCAGTTGATGATGTGACTTACTACAGAGGTTGATGACATCAGTTGATGATGTGATTTACCACAGAGGTTGATGACATCAGTTGATGATGTGACTTACCACAGGAGCAGCAGATGAAGCAGCTGGTATGGTAGAGGTTGATGACATCAGTTGATGATGTGACTTACCACAGGAGCAGCAGATGAAGGAGCTGGTGTGGAAGAGGTTGATGACATCAGTTGATGATATGACTTACCACAAGAGCAGCAGATGAAGCAGCTGGTGTGGCAGAGGTTGATGACAGTTGATGATGTGACTTACAACAGGAGTAGCAGATGAAGAAGCTGGTGTGGTAGAGGTTGATGACATCAGTTGATGATGTGACTTACCACAGGAGCAGCAGATGAAGCAGCTGGTGTGGTAGAGGCTGATGAAATCAGTTGATGATGTGACTTACCACAGGAGCAGCAGATGAAGCAGCTGGTGTGGTAGAGGTTGATGACACCAGTTGATGATGTGACTTACCACAGGAGCAGCAGATGAAGCAGCTGGTGTGATAGAGGTTGCCCATCGCCTGACACGCTTCCTTCGCTCCCATCACCTTCTGGTTGCAGCTGAAGCACTGACCTGAACACAGAGGGACATAGGTTAACAACACAACAAGAGACCTAGGGTTAATTGTTTATAAATATATGATATAGATACACAAGTTTAACAAATTAGAGAGACATAGGGTTAAGGAAACACATATAGATAGCGTGCTAACCACACACAAAGACAAGTGTTAACCACAGAAACCTCTATATAGGGTTAACCATATGGAGAAGATACAAAGGGTTAACCATATGGAGATACGTAGGGTTAACCACACACACACACACACACCACACACACACACACACACACACACACACACACACACACACACACACACACACACACACACACACACACACACACACACACACACACACACACACACACACACACACACACACACACACACACACACACACACACACACACACACACACACACACACACACACACACACACACACACACACACACACACACACACACACATTGACTTAGAGTGAACCACACAGGGAGAAATAATGTTAATCACACACAAGGACACAGGGTAAACCACAAGGTGTAATCATATCTACAAACTGCCATAAAGTTCCCAAGAGGGTGTCAAGACTGATCGCCCTGTTAAAAAACAACACCTTTAATTTTTTTATTACAAGTATGTCTAAGCTATAAATCATCGACATTCCTTTTAGTGGCTGGCTGGCTGTCACAACTATTTGTTTTGTTTGCACATGCAAGCAAAACAAGCACTATTCAATTCCTGGTGAACTTAACCTTTAGACATGAGCTAATCCATATGAAATCAATGTTCTTGAATGACACCTTTATATTAAAACAATTTGTGAGTCTTTCTGTATGCAATGTGCCAAAATTAAAACGTTAGCAAAATTGCAGTTTACTCAGTTTAGTTATCCAATATCAAAGATCAAGGACTGTGTGTCTATAACCATGGAAACAAAATACTTTATTTTCAATTTCCACAAAGCTACAGATATGGCAATGTCTTTAGTTTGATTTCAAGACCAACATCGGCACTACAGAGCCATTATGGATATGACTGCACACAGGGAATGCCAAAATTTAGCTTCCTTTTCTTTGCAATACCTCTTAAACTAACTATTTCACCATCACAACTGATGTGGACAACAACATGTGGTTTGTTTTCTGTACTGATTTCATATGGAATGTTCTACATGCATAATTATATAAATGCCACATTCCACTGATTCCAATGTCCCGGTGCTTTATTTATAATACTTCTGCTGAAACCCAATTATCCAACCTGTAGCCTCTTCCTGATCCCAGTTTCCTATCCTGGCCTGTCTGTTAGCTCGAGACCTGGTCACTTGACATCTAAACAACTCCTTTTAATAGCAATATAAGTGTCTTGCACTTATCTGCACTGTAACTAGATACATTACTATCATTATTGGCCTATTCCAAAGGCTTGATCAACCTAAATACACTGTTATCAAGAAACTACAAGAGATTTATCTCCAAACTACAAGTGTTATCACCCTCAAATACACTGCCTTAAGGCATTTAGTTTCAAAATATGTTTTGTACTGATCTTGACCTTCCTTTTTCTGGCCTGAGTGCAAACTTTGTCACAGTAAACGGTTCACCTAGTAATCAACCTTCAAACTCTACATTTTGCAGTTTGTAAACAAAATGCAACACCATTCATTTGGTGTATGTTATTTTTGGTCAGATCTACAATAAGAACTAAGTGCAGTTAAAAATTATGCACTTGAACATTGTTCGACACTGGGGACAGGCAATGTGTTTGTGTGATAATGCAGGGGTAAAATGAACTCTATGTATGATCTTTCAGTAGCCACCTTCTATAGTAGGTGTTAATAAAATTATGACCATACCAGAGGACTGACAAAAAATACTGATATCTTTCCACTGGCACTGTGCTTAACTACAATAAACAACTTATGGTCCAAATGATGCCACCAGCTTTATGGTAAATGTTGACAACAAAAGTTGCCTCACACCAGAGGTTGCACACCGGACACCGCAAACGAACACCTGCTGGCCAAAAACAGAAGCTGCTACGACTTGGATCACACTTTAATCACTATGCGTCACGCTTCACTGCACACAAGATATGTCAGCCGGTGGCATGCAATCTTGCATACTGCTTGTCACAGACTGGCTCAACACAAAGTGGGCAACTCAAGTGTTTCATACAATCTTATATACTGCGGCTCTAAACGTGTTTCAAGGTGAAATCTGAGCCAGTTGGTTTACTAATCAGCGTGAATATTTAAGATGACGAAAGACACAGTATCAAGTTAGACATAACTGCTGTTGGTTATTAACGTTATATAAACAGACTTCCTACAATTCAGTGAGCCACGCCGATATAACAACGGCGCAAGTCTACTGTACCGTAACTGGCGTTTACATCCGTTATTATTTTGTTGTATGAAAAACAATAAACTATAATTCATGTTGCATTTATTGATACATTAACGGACATGTTTTAGTGTTATATATTAAAAATTTACCATAACAAATAAGCATATATTTAGCATAAAATTATATATTTTATAAATCTTACATACACTTCTATTCATAGTCATACTTGTATATATAGCTCCTGTACATTGTATTTGCTTGCATGCATATGCATATGTCTACAGCAACACCAACCTACTGTTGAGTCCTTCGCTGTATGAGCATATGATTGAGCCAGGTAAGATATGTGGTATAAATGCTACGGGTCGCCAAAATGCTACAAACGCTACACATCATTACAGCTTCCCTGATGACATAACAGACGTAGTTACTGGCACCGCTGCAGGTAAGCCATCATACAGGTGCGGGCGTCAAATGAACATCCAAGATTCCTTTACAGCGAACACTACCGGCGATGACCAATACGCTTACAACAACAACGACATGGTGTGAGACTTACTACCAATTACCATAAACAATCAACAACGCGATGGGCCGGTACACATACCTGGCCTGGTGCTCATGACAATATGGCTGTCCTGGAGCCCTGACACCTGTGCCACTGTCTTCGCTGGCTGCCACGTTCATGTAAATTAAACCCTCTTACGGCAGTATCGCACAAACCACCCACACGTTGGTTTGGAGGCGACTTCCACAGCTGCTTCTGGTCATTTTGTGATCATTTCTGCCTTCAAAGATCGTGCCGCTGTCATGCGGGTACACTGTTGACCCATTTGATCCAACTCGCAAATGCACAGACTGTGTGAATACAACCGAGACTGGGCCTTAGCAAAATTCCTCCTGTGCAAACGTCATTTGTTCCTTTTCTGCACTGTTCATTCATGCTGTGAGTTCGACATCTACGGTGCTTTTCAAAAGTACTGGCCAATCTTTAGTAAATTTCTTAGAATAATTTGTGCGGGTTGCTCCCCTTGACAAAGCAACCGCGACAAACGTGCAATGACGTCAGTTTTTTTCTTACAAAACGCCGACAGCGATAAAACTAATAAATCTGCGTATAAAGTAGTGACACAAACTGTGGTTTCAGTCAATACAGTCACGTCACGGACCATTTAATAGAAAACACAATAGGCCCAGACGTTGTTGGCCGTGCTGTAATTCATGAACATGCTGCTACAGTTTCATTCGGGTATAATTTCAACTGGAAAAACATTTTGCCACAGATGTAGTAAAGAAAACATATACTGTATTTAACAATACAAATGACGTTTATTCAATGCTAAAACGTGTACAATGAAGTGCTATTTGTCAGACTTATCCACTGCCGTATAAATAAAACATCACAATGTTTGTTTTGTTGGTGAACACAAAGGAGGTGGTTTTTATCAACTGGCCACCTACACTACTGTTGAACAGAATGGCGCGGGAACAATGCAAGCGACAGATCCTATCTCAAGCTTCACCGACGAGCACTTCCTGCGATCAGTCACATTTCATTTGAGAAACAATAGTTTAATTCATAAGTTTATTACAAACATTTAATTGTAGTTATGCTTGATTTACCGATCAAGTCTGAAGCATGACAACACACAAAAGTCCTACCTGGATAAAGTAGCTATGCTTAATATACATCATTTTAGTGCTGATTTCACTCGATTACAAGCTCAGATATATACTGCAGGGTTTTTGTTACGAGCTGGGACCCGGATAATTTACCCGGCTTTGGCAATCCGTGTACCCGGCTATCGAGAACGGAAGCTTTTTATTAGCACCCGTGATTCTCAAGCCACCGTTTTCGAATGCCTTTGCATTGCAAATTGTGCTGTACAGCGTCTATAAGTTCCATATACAGTTCAGCACATTTATGATTATTACGACATATTACAACAAAATAGCACGGTCATTTTTGTGTTAATAAACGGCACAGTTCGTGTCCTGAGTTTCTGGTTCGTGTCGTTCCTCTGAGTTAACTTCCAACAATTCTTAACGTTAGTTGTTATTCCCGATAGAGTCCGCCACTGTGGTTTTGCGTAGATGGGCGCCCCTGGTGAACCACTCAGCACCAATGTCAGTGTTGCGACATTATTTCAAAAATTAAAACAGTCTCAGACTAAGCTAAGAAGCAGAAATGTTAGAAGTCGTGGAATATAGCCACATGATAAGTATATAATTATTGTGGGAGTTTTATGGATCTGGTTAATGCTTACGGCTACAAGTACGCCGGTTATTGCTCATGCGTGGCATGTTCACTACCGTCATGCCGAAGTCCCCAAATACGAAACTGTCTATCTTTGGACTTGGCTTGTGTGATTATTGACAGGTTTCATTTTTTTTTCAAATTCGGTTTATAGCCACACATTTTTGTATATATCAATATTAATTCAGTGGGCCCAAATAGCGCTCCAATTTACATCAACCTGTGCATTTATATCGCTCTTTTCACGTGCATTGCGTGCTAACCCACGGCCGCAGCGGCGCAGATCGGCTTTTTGGGCCTCGATGGTGACATAGAACGCAATATTTAATTTGTATTTTTAAAAAATCACATTAAGTTTAAAATGCAAACAAACATTTATGCCTAGTTATAATATATAACGGTGACATCAAGGTGGACTTGGTTTCTACACGCATTACTTAACAATATTGCCATCCAAAGCTACAGGCTCTAGATTGCATTTGTACTGGGATGCTTTAGACTTATTGATAGTCCAACGATTTTCACCTATGTATAACCCGCCCGTATCAGGTAAATAATA
This sequence comes from Escarpia spicata, assembly GCA_963995525.1. Taxonomy (NCBI): domain Eukaryota; kingdom Metazoa; phylum Annelida; class Polychaeta; order Sabellida; family Siboglinidae; genus Escarpia; species Escarpia spicata. The sequence continues at coordinate 16,686,511 of OZ023214.1, read as the reverse complement.
TTATATTTTTAACATATTCACACTGCTAGAATTAACACAATCAACTTGCCAGGTCCATTCAAAGTATCGTATTTGTAAAGTAATAGATGACGATTTGGCTATGCCTAGCAGCAAACACTGTTACAATGTCGTTAACTTGTTTTGCATTAAAGAAATGGTAGACTGACAATCTATATCAACTCAGTGAATATGGATGGGAATTTTGCTAGCAGTCATTTTTACGACGGACATGTTTAAATGATAAAGCTTATGATACCATTGTGAAACACTTTAAATATTATGTTAAATGTTTATTTTGATAGTTATTAATATTATGAAACCAACTTATGAGCACTTGAGGAAACAATCATCATGTGCTTCAACTTGGAGCGAGATTAATCGTGGCGATTCCTGGATCCATTTCCACTGGAGTGTGGGAGAATGAACGTCCCCATAGCACTGTCTACAAACAGCAGTGTCTGGAAACTCAGAGATACGTAGGCTTACATTTATGTTAAAAGGACACTGATTTTTTTAACAATTAACACAGATGAAACTTAACTTACATAAGTCAAAACACATTGTCTATGATTTAATAGTGTTACTTCATATTGTAGTCCTGTTGCACATCTGTAGTGGTATGCGACTCCGCTAGGCACCATGACTTGGTCAGAGCATGTTATGTGGTTCCTGCTTTGGGGGTTATGGTCCCTGCTATCAGCACACTTAACAAAAATCCTGTACTGGGACACTGTTGTATTCATGCTGACAGTTTCTAGAATGATGGCAAAGAAGTTTGATTCAGTGTAATTTGTGGACAATGTCAGTGTCACTACAGGACAAGGGTGTCTTGTGTCACTCTCTACAGGACAATACAGTCTTATGTCATTAATTACCAGTGGACAAGCTATCAGGTGTCTCTACTGGAGTGTTGTCTTATCAAGACTGTCACCTTCAGGTGCACTGTGTACACATGCATGCATGCATGCACACACACGCACACAGACACATGCATGCATATAAGGGTGCACTCTCACAAACACGTACACACACAAACATAGGAATCTAGGAGAATTATCAGCACCAGTTAATGAGTTGATTACAGTTTAGCATAGTATGTGTTGACCAAAAGCTATTTGTTAATGACGTAATTACTTCATCAACAAATCTAGCATACATACATTACTGAGGACCTACATGCTTTTAATTAAATGGTACTCGGTAACCATTATAGCTAGCAGCACCTTCCCAAAGAGAAATTAAAAGAGATCCCCATAAATACCCATCAAACCGTCCTTACACTTTGTTTATCCACTGACCAGTCATTTCACAGGCTTTAACAGTTTTTTGGGGGGTTTGGGGAAAAATGCACTTTTTTATAATGGTGATATGCCACAACTAATTATGTATTCCGCAGCCCCTGGTTCACCAGGATGACACCCTGTAACTGCTCGGACACTGGACACCAACAAAACAACCCCCAGGAATCTGACCTAGCGCTGCAAGTGTTGATAGGACCACTACTGTCAGCCACAGTGTAACATGGCAGTAGGCCGTCATCCCATTTTGACACTGGTATGCCAGGAATGCAGGAGGAGGGAGGGAAGAAGTCCATCCCTCACCCGATACCTCACCCACTCCTAGTAGTCTCCCACAGCATGCTGCCTGTGGCTGGCTGGATCAACCTAATAAAAACTCGATGATCCCTGCACAGCTGAAGCAGGTCACTCAGTGAACAACAACAACTCATCAGCTCTATGATATGTTCCCGACAATAGCTGTGTCTCCATTGTTCACAGAGTAGCAAATGATGCCATTTTCCTACTCATTCATGCCAGTCACTGGAGTTAAACTCTCGTATACTGTAGCTCCATCAATCCATCCCCAGTTGCCAGTTTGTAACTCCCCTGGTTCCAGTCCAAGTCTTCCCTTGGAGAATCATTTCTCAATAATGGTAAAAGCTGGTTTGCCTGACTTGTTCTTGCATGCACTAGTTGCCACACGTTGGTCTTAAATGCCATTTCATCCACTGTCAGCAATTTGCAGCTTTCTTTCCTGTATTTTCGGTGTAAATTTATTAATATCTGCATATAGCTCTACATTAGTTAGATGATCTTTCCAATTAATATAGAATACAGTTCAAAGCATACTTGTAAAACACCCATGTTTACTATGTACACGTGTTTGTAAAACTCTGCAGCATAGAAAGCGCTATAGCAAATAAAACGAACAGTTCCGAAACTGTTGTGAATGCAACAGGAGAGACAATGACCAAGAAGGAAACCTGCAGTTTGTCATCCCAAGAGAGGTGAAGGATTAATGAGCAGGTTGTGTTTGTTTACAACATTCCAAAGTTATAAATAGACCAGTTTGGGAGGTTTGTACAAAGGAAACCATGATTGAGATGGGGGGGTCATACTCATTGCTTCTCCCAAACTCAAATTACGGTGAATTACAGGACACACATAATCATGTTAGTAAACATGGCAAGCAAAAATGTGTTGGTTATGACTTTTTTACAAAGTTCATTACTTCACAACAATGCAGTTTCAAGGCTTGGGTGACCAACGGATCCGCATACTGATCTAAGTTACTTGGGAGTGACATCCCCAATATAATACCTATTAATAAAATCTTGGAGTGACCCCCAGTTACAATGCACAGCTGCAGACTAGCACCCAGTGACAGTGCATAATCATCCACCAGGAAGTGAAACATGCATGGCAGTTTTAGTAGTCGGTCTTTATTAGTCTTTATATGTGATCAAGGCGGTCTTATTAAAATAATTATTTTATAAAAAAAGGTAAGTTCTTATATAGCGCGGTATCCAGTCCTCAGGACTGCTCAAAGCGCTTTACACTTTACTCCCTAGCAGACCTGTTCACTCGAACACCATCTCGACTTCGCTGGGAAGCATCCAGCCACGCTGCAATTAATGCGCGAAGACTGTTCGTGCACAAATACGCACCGCTGTCTATAGCCAGGTACTCATTCATACAGCTGAGTGAACTGGAGCAACGTATAGTGAAAGAACTTGCCCAAGATTCGACACCGCCGCACAGGATTCGAACCCGGGTTCTCTCGATTGAGAGTCCAAAGCTCTGGCCACTGCACCACGGCGTTAATAAATACTTATAACTATATTTGCATTCTTAATTTATGTACTTACACTGTTACAGTGCTTTATTATTCAATAGTCTTCATGTATGTTTGTGAGCTACTGCAAAACATATCTGCACTATAAATGTTACTACTAACAATGACATCACTCTACTACAATGCATGACAGTGACCCCGCCACCTTTAGGTGGTGGGTAGTCTTCACACCAGCACCCATTATCATCTGGCTCAAATTACCAAGCATATCTGAGGCAACCTGTCCCTAGGGCAATCCATGATCAACATCCTTTCCTCCAAGAATGGAGGACTGCTAAACATTTCCCATCAGATAGCCCAAGGCAGATGCAGAGATGCCATAAATATAGATCTGACACTGCTAGTGGTATGGAATATGGCACACATGTAGGTTCAAATGTTTTTATTTACTAAAATCCATGAAAAGTATATGTCAAATGCACAGTGGTAATTTTCCTAATGATGTACGTTGTTTACAGATATTTTTAGATACTAATAATGTTTTTAATGTCTACCAGAGTATAGAAGACCAGATAATTAATTTAAGAACAAAATATATATCTTATTACCATAACAAATATAGCTACTTTATGTTAATATATTAAAGGAAATAAAAACAAGGCATTAGCTGAAATCTGTTTTTTATGTGTACACAAAGTTTAACAATGTATGTAACATTTTAGAACATTAAAAGAATACAGAAAAATACATTTGTAGCTTAAATTTGATTTTAAACCCGCCTGTGTAGCGATTCCCGCGGAAAATAAAAATTTTGTGAGCTAGGCGATCACATGGTTTCATGACATCACATGGTGCACTCAGAGCATGTTTACAAGGATAGCTTTTGGGTCGAAATGAGCGTCAGAATGAGTTATTGTGCGATAGTCTGATGTACTAATAGAAACACTAGTCATTGTAGAGAAACAAGCAGTTATCTTGCGGTTCCACATGAATCCAATTTTATTCAAAACAATGAATGCGAATGGGCTTACAAGTCGACCAGGTTTTGATGAGCTTCAGCTCTTTTTAGAATAATTATATCGATTGCAACCCACCGGAGATAATCTACACCAATAAACATACATAGCAAACAGATATTGTATCCAGCTACAGAAAGTAACATTGTATAATCTAATATCACTAGAATATCGATATATGAAGGAGGCATTGTACAATTTATTATAACAATTTAAATTAGTCAGTGAATGTCCGTTGATCTCGGTAGTTCAATTTGTAGACTATTTATTTATTCAGACAAATATAATGTAATGGATATATTAATTATATATATTGTACAGTAATATATTGTAATTATATAATATTATGATCTGTCTGGATAAATAAAACCGATGAAACAGGACCAGAGTTGCACCCGTTTTGACTGCTTAGCGGTTAAAACCAGGTTAAAACCGGTCAAAACCCGGCCAAAACCTATTAATATTATTGAAAAGCCTAAAACTAACCTAACACACAACAAACTTCTCGTAGCTTATATTTAGCTCATATACTAATTTTCCATAAATGCTGAATGGTCGTGCAATTAATCTGAAGCAGTCCTTGTTCTTGCACAACTGAAACTGAATTGACTTAATAAATAAAAGCATGTGTATAACACTTATTAATTACTGTAAAGTATTCACCAGTTACAAAGTTCTTTATATGCACAAATATTCTAGAAACTATTTGGCCGTGTTCTTGAATAATTCACATAAACCGCGGCCTGGCCCTAAATCTACGCTACGGAAACGGCCTGGCTGCGCCTAATTTGAATACGCTGTCTAGTGTCATACTAATGAAAATGATTGGATTTACGTGTCCTGTGTATTTTAAAATATTAATCTGAATATATACAAGTTTTTTGTTGTGCTAATATAGTACACAATTTGGGAACAGATGTAAATGTATGCTTAATAGTGAAAACGACAAACGTAACACATTATGTGCATGCCACCTGGAAACTGTATTGGCGTTAGCCTCGATCTTGGTGTGGTGAAAGCGTCGACGTGATTTAAATTTTAATTGTTATGCAATATTGTACAATTTAGACGAGTACATTTACGTCAAATAAAATATTAACTACATCGCACTAATATGTCACTGAGATATCTTGTTTCTTATTCATAATGAACATATATTTTGACACTTGCATTGCTTTATAGTGATTAACAATTAATTACAGTAATATTGCACACAATTATCACTAAATTAGGTTTTGACCAGTTTTCAAGGAAAATTAGCCCGGTTTTAACCATGTTTAACCAGGTTAAAACCGGGCGGTTAAAACCATTCAACCCTGATGGTGACTAGTGTTTGTATTGCATCAAAATATCGCACAATAACTCATTCTGACACTCGTTTCGACCCAAAAGCTATCCTTGTAAACATGCTCTGAATGCATCGGCCTGATGCGAGTATGTCGTATGTGATGTCACATCTCGGCATCCCGCAAAGCGCGCCAAAAATATGCATATTCAAAAATGTCCAGATGCACAATATAAAATGTGGAATTTCTAATTCATTGAATTTTTTTTGGCTTGGTGGACATGGAAATATATTGCAGGATGTAATACAATATGAATTCAAGCAATAGGTGTTTTTATTCCCTTTAATGAAAAAATACAGAAAATTATCCCGGCATGTAACTCATATGTTAGTACCTTTTGTCATCATTAGTGTGTCCTGACTATGTCCTAATTACCAATTACAAGTAGTAGCATAATGACTTGGTGCTACTGCGATCTAAATGCTGTCAGCTACTGTAAGCAATGGAGATGTACAGAAACAATTGGTGATTTTTGCCTTTAAAATAACTTGTCCAATACTCTGTCCATGACCTGGTGTAATGATGGACAGCTGTCAATTAAACTCATGGGGTTTCCCAAGCAGCTGGTGTTGGGTGGAGATCTTCATTGGGGAAAACACCTTTTTATGACTACCCAGAAAGCAACACTGTAGACGGCACAGGAATGTCTTCACACAAAATGTAGCAAAAACAGTTTGACTTAATGTCATAATTTTATTTCCCAATCATACATACCATTATGGCAGTGTCATATCGTCTGAAACTGACGTGTTAACTCAATCAGGGCAACACTCAACAAAAAAAGACAAAATAAGTTCTTACAATGTACAACACACACCGCAGTATCCTGTCCTTAGGACTGCTCAAAGCGCATTACGTTTGAATCACTGGCAGACCTGTTTAAACGAACACCATCTCAACTTCTTTGGGCAGCATTCAGCCATGCTGCAGTTACTTTGCAAAGAATATTTACACACAAATACCCACCACTGTCTATAGTCAGGTACTCATTCATGAATACAGCTGAGCGAACTGGAACAATGTAAAGTGAACGAACTTACCCAAGGTTCAAACCCGGATTCTCTCGATTGTGAGTCCAATGTTATAGCCCCTGTGTTCGACATTTAACTGCTATAATGCTATATGAGCTGTCTCTTCAACTCCATGCCAAGTTTGAAGGAAATCCACGGATATGGTCCCAACCACAACATACTATATATAATAACGTAAGACTTAATAGATTTAAGGATTTATTGATCAATACCAAAAGGCTTGTGAAGTCACATTTTGAGTGCATCCAAACCCAACCTTTTGCGATGTCGCTATCACAAAAACAGACCAATATGTGTGAATTAATTGGAATAAGGTGGCTCTTAACTAGAATTCAAACATGACAAAAACCTCTGTAAACATAATCATATTTCACAGTTGAAAGACTACCATTTAACTAGACTGCCATCTCCACTTCGAAATGTGCCTGCATATAAATACAAACTGGTCACATACCATTAGTGAATGCTTAGTTTAGCCGTGATAACATTCCTAGCCAGTTCTCAGGGCTACATGATAAAGACTACCAAAACTGACTTCTCCGGAACTAGGCAAACTGACCTTTAATCCGATTCACTGCAACCAGCTGGCTTGTCGAATATCAGCCTCATTTATCTTTATTAAAAGTTAACAAAAACATTCAACCACACAAAAACCATGCTTTTCGCCCTGCTGATTCAATCATGGATAAACTACACCATTTGCCCCAAACCTGACAGAATATATTACCACGACAGATTTATCATAATTTGAATCAATGACAGCTGCACCATGAATATTGGATTACATTAATTTTGTTTCATTCCTCGTGAATGCTGTAGGCATAAACTTGATATGATATGACAAAGCAAGCAACTGTCATAAATTAGGTGGGTTTGAAGCAACAATTACCCATTGTAGTGGGGGGAGGGGATAAAACAATGACTAGACATTAGTGAGCCAGAAGCAGACTGATGCAACAGAAGGGAAGTTGCCAGTCACTAAACCCTCAACCCTCCAAGGAAACATCAATGGATGTCATGCCTATGCCTACTGGCATCACATGGCCACGTTTTTCATTTAATAATGCATGTATTATTTTAAAAAATAATCATGGCTGGTGCAGAATCTTGTGATTTCGATAGCAGCCAGCCGCAGATCTAAATGTCTTGAAAAAACCTTGTGCTACATACTGACTCACTTAACGCTTTGGAGTTGGTGATGCTTTTCGACAGATGTCTTTCAAGTGAGACATTAAGACACAGGTGCAATGAGACAAGCCTGACTGAATACTCTACACATTTTTGCTTGTCACCAGACATAGGGACAATTCCATTCTGTAATTGCAGCTGACTTTAGTTAGTTGGAATTGTAATTCCTTTTTGGAATAGGAATAGATTTTTTGCAGCAGCAAACGTGAACCAGTGACCTCAATTTTGTTTAGACAATAGTAACTTTTTAATCATATCTGATTACAGATGACTGTGCACACACATTTTAAAAAACATTTTTTTATAAAACTGGAACTGAAGTTTTCCTTAGGATTTTCTAAGTTGGAATTAGAATTGATAAGTTGGACTTGAAACTAATTTTTTAAATGACCAAAATTGGAATTGACAAAATGCAAAGACCCAATGACTGCTTACCATATAACACATTTTATAACATAAAATATATTGTTCGTAGAAATGGTGGTCCAAACTGCAGCCTCCTGGTGACATCACCACCACCACGAAGCCCAAGACAAGATGAGCAGGTGTCCAGCATCATTACAGGCTGTGCTACATTGGCATGCCCGTAATAAAATATTGACTGTCCTCCCACATGATACATGACAAAGATCATTCAGCTCAACCGTAGGCGAAGCACCGCTTGACAACTAATGTTGTCCACCGGCAAGATTCCCAAAAGAATATGGTATCCATAGCGACAGAATCTGCATAAGAGACACTAGAAACTGCTGACTGAGGGAAGCGATGGCTCCCAGGGAGATCTGTGACTGTCACCACTGGCAGTGGATGACATCCTTCAAGCAGGGCACTAGACACCACTACAGAGTGTGTCTTGTAATGAAATACATGGTACATCTATCTCACTAGGATTGGAGTAGTCTCCTATTGGCTTGTCTGTCTTGCCTAAAATACACCTAGTACATAGTATTCCAGTAACCTATTTCATAGGGAACAAAACAGTATATATTTATTTTTTATTATATTATATATATATATATATATATAAATTATATATATAGCCCATATCATTTTTTTCTAAAGTATATTTCCCAGGAAATAAAACAAAATCCTTACTTTTGTGACTTCCGTGACATAAAAATGAGGTAGATTGCATCTTCTCAGCCCAAGAAAGGGTGTGGGTGTAATTTTAAGAATAAAAAAATGAGGTCTTGTTTTCAAACAAATTGACCCAGTAAGTTAGTTATTTGGTGTTTAACGTGAGCACTGCAAAAGTCTAAAGAAATTGATGGGGCCCAGGGCAAATACAGATGACCAATGGGACTTGTGGAGCAGACAGGTGTCTCTGCTTCCACCCTGCCCCCAACCTTCATCCCTGTATGTCCCTCAATCAGTCACGTCACTCCCCTGATAAGACAGCTATACACTAACCACTATACTGCCACTGCCAGGCCTTGCATGACCTTGGACTCGTCTCCGCAGCACTCCTGGTTCAAGACATTCTGCCATGGAATCTCTGTTTACCTCTGATTACATCTGACCATCCAACTGGCATCATACATCTTCATTTTCTGATAGCATTCCCAACAATCCGACATCGTGTCATTAAACGGAGTTGTCCCATTTTTCCCAGCTGAACTATGGACCCGTAACAAAGCATCGGGGCGAGAAATGGGAATGATAAACTCCGGGAACAGACTACCCTGTAGTAGGTCTGGAAACACAAACCAGCAATTTTTAACTAAACATACTAAACGGGTGAAATCTAGAGCCATTTAGAGGCTAAATAGCGGTACTCGTTGGCCTTCGATACCTGTCATTTGCAATATATATCTGTCATCTTAAATAGAGAGGTGGTCCTGACCGGATTCGCAGGTGGTTGAGCTAGCACGGAGCACAACCGCTCATTACCATAGTGCAGACAAAAACCAGTGCAGAAAATATGCGGAATCGACAAATTCAACAACAGAGCCAGTGACTGTAACATGCTAATTTACATTAGGTCATCTATCAAACACTGTCAGGATTGTGCTAGGACACACCGTGTGGGGGGCAGTGAACACACCAAGGGCTGTGCACCCAACTAGGACAACATGTTTATTAACACATCCAGATGACACTGCGCTACATATATTATGACAATAAAACATAAATACGTGGGGTTCTCTTGCATTTTAGGGTATCTGACTTACTGTCTGCTGTCCAAAAATAAACCATCTCTAACATTTCTGCACATGTTAAATGTTTTTATTCATAAGGCTAGGCAGCCAGTTTCTCATGTGTTAACGTACATATGTATCTTGAAGGTACATTACCTGCCAAATTGCGTTTACTAAACCTGTAGATGCCGTAATTTGATTATTTCTACAGCAAAATGTTCAAATCATCAACAAACTACTCACGTTGTAAATATGTTCTGTTGACAATACCAGATACTGGCCGGTCTAACCACAAGACCCTTTGATGTTCACCATGTCTGCGATTTTCCCACACAATCCCATTCAGCAAATTTCCTGTCAATAATCACCCCCTGGCTGATACCGGGGAAACAGAACAATCTCATTTAAATATTTTCAATGGCAACCAATCCTTCTTCACAATAAAGGCATGACTTATTTAAGTTAATTACATATCTAGTGATATCCGAGATGTATATGGCCTAGTAATTAGACAACAGATACTGTGTTGTTAGTCCGTCAGCATAGGACCAGTGCCTGGGTACTTCTAGCATACAATCGCGTGTACACTGTACAAATATTTAATAACGCCCAGTAGAGTTATGCCAATTTGCTACACGTATAATCAAGACATATATTCACATGTTCTTAACAGATTCTGTGTTACAAATGCTTTAAAGTGAGCAACCTGGCCCACGTAACAACCTGTTAAGTGTTTCGATCACAGCAATCTCACTGATAAGAAAACAGCTTTATGAAGTCTCTCCATTACTCCAAGCTTACTGAGGCTAAGACATGAATCATACTGTGATCACAGATACCACTTGAGGTAACAAACACCACTTGAGCAAGCAGAGTACCAGAGGGGGCACTTCCGCTAAGTTATAATCTGACGTTTCAACAACTTACAGGAGCTTGTTTTGGCTGATCTATCACACCAACCATCTACATATTTCATAAATAAACAGTACTCAACAAGTGATATAAACAAACCAAGAAACCCTACAAGACAAAGACCATGAAATATAACGTGTAATATTATTAAGGGTATTTTTTGCATTGCAGACATGATGTGACTATGTTTCACTTATGCCACCCCACAAAATGTACCATGGCAGGGTATAAAGTGTACATAGTCAAACCTTGCTTTATGATTACCTCGGTAATACAGCCACCTCAAAATTAAGGTCACTCTAGGCGTCCCAAATGATTTTGGTAATAGTAAGGTATAGAAAATTAGACTCGCTAATATGGTCATCACATTATTCAGATCAATTTTTTCCAGTCCTAAGGGCGACCTTAATAGGGAGGTGCCACTGCATAATAAAAATAAATTATTGCGCAACTTCAGTAATATTGATAAAAACTGATTTTTCATTTTTTTTTTAAACAGCAGGGGTAAACTACTTTAACAACTGGGTGGGTACTAAGTCACATTTCGGCAAAGAAGTCTGGGCATAAACCCTCCAACTATACATGAAATTCTTCCCTCTCTGTCTATACACACACCACTGCTCAGTTTCTGTGCGATTCAGTCAGTCAGTGCACATGGTTGATCAAAATCCACAACATTTTATACGCCATCAATCCCAACATAATCTGTCATATTTTTTCCTTCCAGTAAGGCACAAGCGTCACCCAGCGTTAAAATTCATCATCACTGCCATCATACAATGTAACACTGGCCTGGGAAAACTGACATCAAAGCCAGTGACGTTGAGTAACAATGTCATACAAGTATAAATCCTTCAACGTGACTCTGGAGTGCCAGCCTTAGTCCTAAGATGTCTGGGAGGTTCAGATAAAAAGGTCTTGAAGGACTTCTACAACACTGTAGTGCAGCCACAGGGCAGGGGACAATGTGACACGGCTGTGAACATGGTTGACAAGTGGCAGTCATACAGAGTTCTGCCCTAAAGACTCAATATGTAACCTAAGTAATCAAACCTTGGCAAGTTTACTGGCACCCAGCCATACCTGTTACTATACGCAATGAATTCAACGTGTTAAATATGGGCTGGCAGTTATAATAAAACATACTTATATTGATATCAGTTACATTATCAACAAGTAGTGCAACTTAACAATCAGCATAGGTTATGATAGGTATGCTGGTGATGCAATTTAACAGCATTCACCAACACAGCCTGCGGAGAAGCCTAAAGCTACTGTTCCCTAATTAAACATGAGTTGCTTCCTGGACTTAACCTCAGAGCCCTGCATGTATCTGATAAGGACGGGAGGATACACAAAAATGAAAAATGGTTGGACTCTGGATAAGCCAATGGCTTCCATGTCCACTTACCATCTGGAGTTAGTTGCTCTCTGAAGCAATCTTGTTCCATCTTGTGAGTGGTAATGAACTAGGCAAGTCTGAGAGCAGCACCATTTAGTCATACTCATTCACATGAGTATATTTAACCAAACAGAAGTGAGTATGACCGATCAGTATTGCACAGTGGTGATTGAAGCTGGTGGAATACGTGCACATTGACGGATCATTGAAACCAGTTGGTTTAACACTTAATTGATCATCTTCATAGTAGGGAGGCACATGGACTAGTAATAGTGATTGTTGTCTACCACGATGAAGGCCGAGATAACAGGACCAGGGTTGCACTCTATCTGGTCAAAACCTGTTTTGACCGCTTAGCGGTTAAAACCAGGTTAAAACCGGTCGAAAACCGGGCCAAAACCTAGTAATACTACTGAAAAGCCTAAAACTAACCTATCGTACACCAAACTTCTCCTAGCGTATACATATAGAGCTCATATACTAATTTGATTTAGTGACAGAATGTAAATACCTACTTGCTTAAAACAAGTGTACCTGGAGAGTATGAAATATCAATGCTGAATTGTCGTGCAATTACTCTGAAGCAGTCCTTGTTCTTGCACAACTGAATTGACGTGCTTAATAAATAAAAGCATGTGTATAACACTTATTAATTATTGTAAAGTATTCACCAGTTACAAAGTTCTTTATATGCACAAATACTCTGGAAACTTTTGGTAGAAAAAAGATGTCCATGTTCTTGAATAATTCACATAGGCCGTGGCCAAGCCCTAAATCTATGCTACGGAAACAGCCCGGCTACGCCGAATTCGAATATGTTGATGGTGTAAATTTTCAGTGTCATGCTAATGAAAACGATTGGATTTACGTGTCCTGTGTATTTAAAAATATTAATCTGAATATATAACAGTTTTTTGTTGTGCTAATATAATATACAATTTGGGAACGGATGTAAATGTACGCTTAATAATAATAGTGAAAACGACAAATGCAACACATTATGTGCATGCCACCTGGCAATTGTATTGGCGTTAGCCTCTTGGCGTGGTGAAAGTGTCAACATGATTTAAATTTTAAATTGTTATGCAATATTGTACGATTTTAACGAGTATGCTTATGTCAAATAAAATATCAACTACATCGCACTAATATGTCACTGAGATTTCATGTTTCTTATTCAATTGAACATATATTCTGACACTTACATTGTTTTTATAGTGACTAACAATTACATAAATATTGCACACAATTATCACTAAAGTAGGTTTTGACCGGTTTATGACCACTTTTCAATTTCATGGGGAAAAGGAGCCCGGTTTTAACTGAAAAAAATTAAAACCAGGCGGTTAAAACCAGTCAACCCTGAACAGGACCTTGGGTGAAGCAAGGAATGTCAGACTCACATACTGTTATTAGGGCCTGCACAGTAGTCAACACAGCTTTTAATTTATCATAAATTAAACAGATGTCTGTAATTAGCTTGGCACATGTTAAATGTTATCGTCTAGTTGCAGATTAATCATGAGAAGTTCCTAGCACATGGTAGAAAATTACCTGACAGATGCTGTTAACTTAATTACTCTCAAAGTAGTGAGACACGCTCCATGTGAACCCTTCCCAACCAACTTCAGGGAGAATGTGGTCTATCCATTAGTGAAGGCGTAGACTCATTGCCTGGAGACAATGCCAGGAGTGTGAGAGATAGACGGGTGACTGGGTGAAGACCTTCCCTCAGACAGAGGGTTCATAATGAGGTTATGCCTGGAGACAATGCCAGGAGTGTGAGAGATAGACTGGTGACTGGGTGAAGGCCTTCCCTCAGACAGAGGGTTCATAATGAAGTTATGCCTGGAGACAATGCCAGGAGTGTGAGAGATAGACGGGTGACTGGGTGAAGGCCTTCCCTCAGACAGAGGGTTCATAATGAGGTTATGCCTGGAGACAATGCCAGGAGTGTGAGAGATAGACGGCTGACTGGGTGAAGGCCTTCCCTCAGACAGAGGGTTCATAATGAGGTTATGCCTGGAGACAATGCCAGGAGTATAAGAGATAGTCTGGGTGACTGGGTGAAGGCCTTCCCTCAGACAGAGGGTTCATAATGAGGTTATGCCTGGAGACAATGCCAGGAGTGTGAGAGATAGACGGGTGACTGGGTGAAGGCCTTCCCTCAGACAGAGGGTTCATAATGAGGTTATGCCTGGAGACAATGCCAGGAGTATAAGAGATAGTCTGGGTGACTGGGTGAAGGCCTTCCCTCAGACAGAGGGTTCATAATGAGGTTATGCCTGGAGACAATGCCAGGAGTATAAGAGATAGTCTGGGTGACTGGGTGAAGGCCTTCCCTCAGACAGAGGGTTCATAATTAGGTTATGTCTGGAGACAATGCCAGGAGTGTGAGAGATAGACGGGTGACTGGGTGAAGGCCTTCCCTCAGACAGAGGGTTCATAATGAGGTTATGCCTGGAGACAATGCCAGCAGTATAAGAGATAGTCTGGGTGACTGGGTGAAGGCCTTCTCTCAGACAGAGGGTTCATAATGAGGTTATGCCTGGAGACAATGCCAGGAGTATAAGAGATAGTCTGGGTGAATAGGTGAAGGCCTTCCCTCAGACATATGGTTCATAATGAAGTTATGCCTGGAGACAATGCCAGGAGTGTGAGAGATAGACGGGTGACTGGGTGAAGGCCTTCCCTCAGACAGAGGGTTCATAATGAGGTTATGCCTGGAGACAATGCCAGGAGTATAAGAGATAGTCTGGGTGACTGGGTGAAGGCCTTCCCTCAGACAGAGGGTTCATAATGAGGTTATGCCTGGAGACAATGCCAGGAGTGTGAGAGATAGACGGGTGACTGGGTGAAGGCCTTCCCTCAGACAGAGGGTTCATAATGAGGTTATGCCTGGAGACAATGCTAGGAGTGTGAGAGATAGACAGGGTGACTGGGTGAAGGCCTTCCCTCAGACAGAGGTTCATAATGACGTTATGTCTGGAGACAATGCCAGGAGTGTGAGAGATAGACGGGTGACTGGGTGAAGGCCTTCCCTCAGACAGAGGGTTCATAATGAGGTTATGCCTGGAGACAATGCCAGGAGTGTGAGAGATAGACGGGTGACTGGGTGAAGGCCTTCCCTCAGACAGAGGGTTCATAATGAGGTTATGCCTGGAGACAATGCCAGGAATGTGAGAGATAGACGGGGTGACTGGGTGAAGGCCTTCCCTCAGACAGAGGGTTCATAATGAGGTTATGCCTGGAGACAATGCCAGGAGTGTGAGAGATAGACTGGTGACTGGGTGAAGGCCTTCCCTCAGACAGAGGGTTCATAATGAGGTTATGCCTGGAGACAATGCCAGGAATGTGAGAGATAGACGGGGGGGGGGGGGGGGGGGGGGTGACTGGGTGAAGGCCTTCCCTTAGACAGAGGGTTAATAATGAGGTTATGCCTGGAGACAATGCCAGGAGTGTGAGAGATAGTCTGGGTGACTGGGTGAAGGCCTTCCCTCAGACAGAGGGTTCATAATGAGGTTATGTCATGCTGTACTTGTGAATTGGTAATTCATGTATGCCCACATATATAGCTATAGGAGAACCGATTATAGGGTCTTCTAAACCGAGGAAAGAGGATGGGATGGAATGCAGCCTAACAGGAAGACTGGATGAGACGGGCAGGCCACTTGCAAGGATGGATGCAGACAAATTTTAAAAGAGAGGAGAGGCAGAACATCACTGAGGACGCAAAAGAAGGGGAAAACCACAACTGACATGGGAGGACTGTGTGAGGAGAGACATGAGACGATTCGGTGAGGAGGAAAGGTGGAGATAGGCTGCTGACAGGAAGCTATGGAGAGAACGAACAGGACGAGTGGTTCAACAATACTACACCTGACCTCACCCCTGTACAGGGAACAAGGAGGAAGAACAGGACGAGTGGTTCAACAATACTACACCTGACCTCACCCCTGTACAGGGAACAAGAAGGAAGAACAGGACAAGTGGTTCAACAATACTACCTGATCTCACCCCTATACAGGGAACAAGGAGGAAGAACAGGACGAGTGGTTCAACAATACTACCTGATCTCATCCCTGTACAGGGAACAATGAGGAAGAACAGGACGAGTGGTTCAACAATACTACCTGATCTCATCCCTGTACAGGGAACAAGGAGGAAGAACAGGACGAGTGGTTCAACAATACTACCTGATCTCACCCCTGTACAGGGAACAAGGAGGAAGAACAGGACAAGTGGTTCAACAATACTACCTGATCTCACCCCTATACAGGGAACAAGGAGGAAGAACAGGACGAGTGGTTCAACAATACTACCTGATCTCACCCCTGTACAGGGAACAAGGAGGAAGAACAGGACGAGTGGTTCAACAATACTACCTGATCTCACCCCTGTACAGGGAACAAGGAGGAAGAACAGGACGAGTGGTTCAACAATACTACCTGATCTCATCCCTGTACAGGGAACAAGGAGGAAGAACAGGACGAGTGGTTCAACAATACTACCTGATCTCACCCCTGTACAGGGAACAAGGAGGAAGAACAGGACGAGTGGTTCAACAATACTACCTGATCTCACCCCTGTACAGGGAACAAGGAGGAAGAACAGGACGAGTGGTTCAACAATACTACCTGATCTCACCCCTGTACAGGGAACAAGGAGGAAGAACAGGACGAGTGGTTCAACAATACTACACCTGATCTCACCCCTGTACAGGGAACAAGGAGGAAGAACAGGACGAATGGTTCAACAATACTACCTGATCTCATCCCTGTACAGGGAACAAGGAGGAAGAACAGGACAAATGGTTCAACAATACTACCTGATCTCACCCCTGTACAGGGAACAAGGAGGAAGAACAGGACGAGTGGTTCAACAATACTACACCTGACCTCACCCCTGTACAGGGAACAAGGAGGAAGAACAGGACGAGTGGTTCAACAATACTACCTGATCTCACCCCTGTACAGGGAACAAGGAGGAAGAACAGGACGAGTGGTTCAACAATACTACACCTGATCTCACCCCTGTACAGGGAACAAGGAGGAAGAACAGGACGAATGGTTCAACAATATTACCTGATCTCATCCCTGTACAGGGAACAAGGAGGAAGAACAGGACAAATGGTTCAAAAATACTACCTGATCTCACCCCTGTACAGGGAACAAGGAGGAAGAACAGAACGAGTGGTTCAACAATACTACCTGATCTCATCCCTGTACAGGGAACAAGGAGGAAGAACAGGACAAATGGTTCAACAATACTACCTGATCTCACCCCTGTACAGGGAACAAGGAGGAAGAACAGGACGAGTGGTTCAACAATACTACCTGATCTCACCCCTGTACAGGGAACAAGGAGGAAGAACAGGACAAATGGTTCAACAATACTACCTGATCTCACCCCTGTACAGGGAACAAGGAGGAAGAACAGGACGAGTGGTTCAACAATACTACCTGATCTCACCCCTGTACATGGAACAAGGAGGAAGAACAGGACAAATGGTTCAACAATACTACCTGATCTCACCCCTGTACATGGAACAAGGAGGAAGAACAGGACAAATGGTTCAAAAATACTACCTGATCTCACCCCTGTACAGGGAACAAGGAGGAAGAACAGGACAAGTGGTTCAACAATACTACCTGATCTCATCCCTGTACAGGGAACAAGGAGGAAGAACAGGACAAATGGTTCAACAATACTACCTGATCTCACCCCTGTACAGGGAACAAGGAGGAAGAACAGGACGAATGGTTCAACAATACTACCTGATCTCATCCCTGTACAGGGAACAAGGAGGAAGAACAGGACAAATGGTTCAACAATACTACCTGATCTCACCCCTGTACAGGGAACAAGGAGGAAGAACAGGACGAGTGGTTCAACAATACTACACCTGACCTCACCCCTGTACAGGGAACAAGGAGGAAGAACAGGACGAGTGGTTCAACAATACTACCTGATCTCACCCCTGTACAGGGAACAAGGAGGAAGAACAGGACGAGTGGTTCAACAATACTACACCTGATCTCACCCCTGTACAGGGAACAAGGAGGAAGAACAGGACGAATGGTTCAACAATATTACCTGATCTCATCCCTGTACAGGGAACAAGGAGGAAGAACAGGACAAATGGTTCAAAAATACTACCTGATCTCACCCCTGTACAGGGAACAAGGAGGAAGAACAGAACGAGTGGTTCAACAATACTACCTGATCTCATCCCTGTACAGGGAACAAGGAGGAAGAACAGGACAAATGGTTCAACAATACTACCTGATCTCACCCCTGTACAGGGAACAAGGAGGAAGAACAGGACGAGTGGTTCAACAATACTACCTGATCTCACCCCTGTACAGGGAACAAGGAGGAAGAACAGGACAAATGGTTCAACAATACTACCTGATCTCACCCCTGTACAGGGAACAAGGAGGAAGAACAGGACGAGTGGTTCAACAATACTACCTGATCTCACCCCTGTACATGGAACAAGGAGGAAGAACAGGACAAATGGTTCAACAATACTACCTGATCTCACCCCTGTACATGGAACAAGGAGGAAGAACAGGACAAATGGTTCAAAAATACTACCTGATCTCACCCCTGTACAGGGAACAAGGAGGAAGAACAGGACAAGTGGTTCAACAATACTACCTGATCTCATCCCTGTACAGGGAACAAGGAGGAAGAACAGGACAAATGGTTCAACAATACTACCTGATCTCACCCCTGTACAGGGAACAAGGAGGAAGAACAGGACGAGTGGTTCAACAATACTACCTGATCTCACCCCTGTACATGGAACAAGGAGGAAGAACAGGACAAATGGTTCAACAATACTACCTGATCTCACCCCTGTACAGGGAACAAGGAGGAAGAACACAATCTGTCTAAACTTCAGAAAATGACCAATAAACCTAAACCAGCACTACACTACCCACTTACTATACTATCTGCTATTTGCGAAGTTACTATACTATCTGCTTTTTTTTGCGATACTCCAAGCTCGACAATACTCTAGCCACATACGTGTGGCCGATGCAGGGTTCTGAGCTGAATAGAAGAAGTTGGTTGGGCAGATTTGTCACATGAAAAAGCTTACAAGACAAGTCAACAAGCTGACTCCAGAATTACTGAAGGCAAATGTGTTGTGTATTGTGTCAATTAGTACAGATAATTATTTAGACTGTAAACCAATAAACTGGAGTTTAGATGTATTTGTTTGTTTCAATTAACAAAAACTTGCCTTGAGATTCTCCCACTCAGCACTGGTCGCATAAATTACCAACCAAGTTTAAACAAAGCTACTATCACATTACCACACACAAAGAGCTGTTGTAGCTGGTTGGTCTACAATGTATGTCAATCTAACAAACTGATGATCTTAGAATACAAAACCTTTAAATGTTATACTTATATTGCATGTTTTGCCATGTTCTACTGATGACAGAAGGCATGGGAAAGGAAACCCAAGAAAACACAACTTAGTATACATTACCCATCGTAGCACACATCATTGGTCAAATTGTGTACACAATAGGTCATGTAACACGTCTGTTTGTAGGCTATGCTGCAGCTAAATAGGTAAGCTCTCAAAACCCAGCTTGATGATAATAATCCACTGTATCACGTTACATACAATACACCACACAGCAAGCCATTTTTCAAAAGGAATAATCAATCAACATTCAAAGCTATCCAGTTACCTAGAGCGCTAGATTAGCAGGAATTATTAGTTGTGTACAAATTGTACGTGTTACATCATATGCTGAGCCATACTACCAATACTATTAATTAACAAAACAATTATTGTATCTAGTAAAATATTGCACATGTGAGAGTTGGGTAACAAGTCTAACCCTCAAACAACAATGAAGAAAGTCAATTGTAAATTATTAAAATAACATAAAGTATTTGCTTTCCCAGAACACATGTTTGTGAATTATTAAAATATTATACCACACTAGAATCTTTGTGGTGACACATATCCATGAAAAATTATTAATTATTAAAATGTCACACCACTGATGACCACAACTAAACTCCGCAGTGGCAAAACATCAATGAATTATTAATATATATATCACGCCGTAGTAAAGGTGAACTGTGCTGCATTCACATATTAGCGAGCCATGTAAACAGTCAAGAGTAGAAGTAACCCCCTTGACTATGTGAAGTGACCCCCCTTGGTTAGGTGAGAAATCAGTAGAGTACTCAAGAGAGGGGTGCCATTGATGACTCACATCCTAAGGGTACATACAAGGAAAGACAAGAAACACTGCATGAAGCGCTCCAGATTGCAGTCAGTACAACATACTGGCAGGTCCACCAGCACTGAAAGCTAAACAAACAAGAGGCACCTATTGATTGAGCCGAATATAAATATTTGGATTCTCTACACATTCCTGGTTATATGTGGACTTAGTGTACATAGGGATTGAAAGAGTTAACTGCTACATTCAGTGCCCAATTGCAGGCATCATAAAACCATTAAAATGTCTCGCACAACTTTGCAAACCGCTATATTTTTCTCTTGTTCCGGAATCTTGCAAGTCTCTAATGTTCTGCACACAAGTCTTATAAACTATATGCTAGGTGTGATGCAAGGCAGATAAAACGGGATCTAACTTACTGTGGGATTGAGACTGTGAACCAAGGGTACTACTACTACTACTACTAGGTAAAGGTATTATACAAACAACTATAGCACTATGCTTGACAGTCGCAGCATAAGAAAGATTGATCAATTTATACGTAAAATTCAAAGCAGTTTAGGCAGATGACCTTTTTTTTATTATAAAAAAAACCCAGAATTACCTACTGTAATTTGTTGATGATCCAAACCATTGTGTATCACTGTACCACGGCTCTACACATGCACAACACAGGCATGCACACACAGGCATGCATGCACGCACACACAATTAACATTACTTGTACTTTAAACAAATTGAAATGACATGCATGCATAACACATGCACAACACAGGCATGCACGCACGCACACACAATTAACATTATTTGTACTTTAAACAAATTGAAATGACATGCATGCACAACACAGGCATGCACGCACGCACACACAATTAACATTACTTGTACTTTAAACAAATTGAAATGACATGCATGCACAACACATGCACAACACAGGCATGCACGCACGCACACACAATTAACATTACTTGTACTTTAAACAAATTGAAATGACATGCATGCACAACACATGCACAACACAGGCATGCACGCACGCACACACAATTAACATTACTTGTACTTTAAACAAATTGAAATGACATGCATGCATAACACATGCACAACACAGGCATGCACGCACGCACACACAATTAACATTATTTGTACTTTAAACAAATTGAAATGACATGCATGCACAACACATGCACAACACAGGCATGCACGCACGCACACACAATTAACATTACTTGTACTTTAAACAAATTGAAATGACATGCATGCATAACACATGCACAACACAGGCACAGTTGCATGCATGCATTGTCTTTGCCCAGGCATCTGGTGTATCAAATGTTACTGAAGTGTAATTTATTAGTGCTCTAAATTGATCTGACACGATGGAGCACATCTGATAGTTTATTTGCTGTCTCCATACACAGTGTGAGATGTTTCGTAGAGATGACCTTCATTGCTGCCAGGCCTCCATTGGAAGGTCATCCGTGGGAGCACGCTGCAACTATTCATACACATGTGGCTCATCATAATTACTATATCAAGTTGCAACACTGCTGGTCTGATCACTGATATGCATGCAAACATTCCGTGTATCAAAGAGGTATAACTTAAAAATATCATTATGTTTTTCTAAGCAGTTTGTCCAGGTCATAGGCTTCTGCCCTGCTACAGAATCTGTCTTTCAAGGTGGATTAAGCGGGGAGTGGGGGGGGGGAGAAATTTTGAACTGTTTGTCATCTATTCTAATCCTCATTATTTCAATTTGATTGGTTTTAAAATTATAATTACATTTTATAGACACACATGAAGGTATGTGTTGATGAACGGCCATGCTGCAGAGACTGCAGCTAGAGATCTACAAGAGAAGTCACGTTGGTTGGGATGCAGAGTACAGAGGTTCATAGCTTTATCTAGAGACCGGTCCACCAGTCTTTTCGACGGGTTGAGTTCGTTTTGGACAGGTGGAAATCTTAATTTGGACGGGTGGAAATTTTAGGAGATCAAAAAGTTGAATCATTATCGACTCTCACAGTTGTAAATAAGCCGATTCAAAATGTGTTACACTTGTGTATATGCACGTATTATTGTGTACATTTGTTTACACTGGCTCATATATATGCATGCACAAGCACATGTATCTACCATGACATTTTGGATTAGTAAAAATGTGATCCTGCAAAAAGGCCTGCAGAGGTTTAGCATGTGATGCCTTCGTGCGCGGCTACCTACTCAGCACAGCAAGATATCTATGGTCTGCCTTGCTTTTTATTTGAAACACATAACATTTCCGCCATTGTGCTTTAAATCTAAGACACCGTAATGGGTGTGATGTGGTAATTTATGCACGTGTAAACATGGCAGCTGCCTGCACATTCTGCATACCATTAGTCAAGGACCTCGCCACATGATACACCTCAATCACTGCCCCAGTCACGAACAAGTGCAGCCCTTCATCGGTAACTCACTACCTGGATGCCACATACTGATGCAAAAACCTAGCAGCATGGGAGAAGACCTTTGTACTACAGCATTCCTGTAGAATAGCTGCAATCATTTCAAGTCTCCAACTACCAGGCACATTGCATCGTGTCGCTAACATCAGTCACCTGTGCAACTGGTAACCGTACGCTATCTGGCATCATCTGGACAAGACAATGAAAACCCAGACACCTAAGCCAGCCTATCATGTGAATAGCATACCTTGTCTACAGATCAGACACCCCTCTCCTCCAAGATTAACACAGATTTCAAACCATCAAACAAAAACGTTACTCTGGTGAGTCACAGCCCAGCATACTTCAACCACTTTGCCCAGTCACAACAAACACTGTTATTACACTATTTATAGTCACCGAATCCATGCAGTTATCAGCTCATGCACACAACAATGTTAAAGGATACTTACAAACTGACTGGGAACATAAACTTTTTTGCTGAGAAGAAACTAATTCAATAACCTGATTAATTAATACATCAGTCATCACATCACATGTCTTAAGTAATGTGTGGTATTTAACCAAGTAATGGCAACAAGGACTTCACACTGAATACTTATAGTCTCCATTTATATCTGTTAACTACCTAGTTTATAATAAACCCAAACAGACAGACTTGTTTATTGAATTACTCAGTTGTCTAGTTGCCGTAAGTCCCTAACCCTTGATCCTATGTAAACAGAACAAGGAATTCTTCAATTATTATTACTTTCACACAGTTCGTTCAATAAGGCAACCGTCCTGGCATCCAATCATTAATTTACAACTATAACAGTATAACTGCACCATATTCTGCAGCATCAGATTTTGTAACAATTAAAGTGCATTATTCTATATTAATTTATAAAATATAATGCCAAGGATAATCAGATTACAACGGCAATCATGAGTCATCAACAAATATACAAATAATTGCTGGCATTTCAATAATTCACACCATGCTAAGCAAAACTCCACAGCAGCAATTACTTGCAAACGCAAATCATGAATGTCAACTACGCCCTGGCAAACCTTCTACATTACCATTCATATATATTTATATATATATATATATACAACTCTATTACAGAGAACCTAACATCAAACCCATGATAATATACCAGTAGTTAAACAAATTACCTAGTTAAACACAGTTAAAAGTATGTCTCATACCCCATTGACATCTCCCGCTATCACATTACACAGACAAACAAACAGTGGTTTCTTCCCACATCCTTCCTGTAGTGCCACTGTGCCAGTGACCAGACTCTGCACTGGACCCCCCCCCCCCTCTAGACTGGAAATTAAAGCAAGGGTGAAGGTATTTCTGGGTGCATTTTACATGAGCCACATAAACAGTGTTTGAGTCAGACAGTGGAAAGTGAGTGAGCACGGAATTATTTCCTCCAGTCATTCTTAGCCAACAGTCATCGCAGTGTTATTGGGGGGAGAGCTTGTAATGGGAGTAGACCTGTGACATTTCAACAGAGTAAATTTACTCAATAAGACCAAGTCAAAGTCATCGTGGAAGTGGCATGCAGTCATGGCTGGCAAGTTCCACCCATTGCTAAATCGTACATAAAGGTTTCATTTATTTTACACCAATAATAAAAGTCACATATCTGTAATACTAACTACAACATTAATAACTTAACTCAACAGGTACACTGTTCAATGTACATTTCAGCTGCCTACACATTAAAAACTTTGAATATTCAACCAATTACGTTTGATGATTTGACAAAGGAAACTATAAATATAATAATAGTTGTACTACCTGGGTATTTTCAGAGTTGAAAGTACTCCAATTTAAAAGATAATAAGTAACAATTCATTCTTCACAGCAAACATTAAATAAATATTGACATGAGAAGACACACACATCACGTCACCCTTCTGTACTTTGCATAATTGATGACTCATTTCCTCAAGATTTTTACAGATCTATATATATATAGACCATTTTGTGAAAACTTTTTTATGGCCAATAACTGGTAGAGATTCTTTCACTGGTCAATGGTTACAAACGTGAATGAAAACCTACACTTTGAACAACCTTATACATTAATTTCCATCTTATTTCATATTCTCTAATAGTGCATCCTGGATGGAATTCCACGTAATCAACATTTTGACATGGGATTTGCATTTTCGAACGGAAACTCCGTAAACACTGAAAGAGTACAACTACCAACACCGTAAATGATACTGACTTTATTGGCAATATTTTGAAATAAACATGATTACTACGCAACAGTATTTGTTTATTTTGGTGGATTTATGACGCAGGATTTTTAAAAAGCACAAGGCAAATTGTTGTGAAGTGTCATGGCGCCCCTGCTACCTTGTGTCAACCAATGTAAACAGGGACATAGGTGGAAGGCGCTAATATAAACTGTTTCACATAAACTGTTTCGTGATGTTGTCTGGTTGTCCACTAAGCGCACTGAAGACATAATTATATATTCTTATCACATCGTTAGAACACACGTAAGTGTACAGATTCCGGTTTCGAACACAAAACTCGAAGGAATTTCAACAGCCTAGGTTATGCTGGCTCAAAGTGACATACTCTCGGTTTCGTAGTTCTAACAAATTCCGTTGGATGGCGTCATATATGGCGCTAGCTAAAATGGTTGAACAAAAATAATTAGTGATACTGAGCTTGCACAGTCCATGGCCTGTGGTATTGATTTCTTTAATATATTGTCAATTTTGGATGTGACATTACTTTAATTGCCATAGTACTAGTAGATGGCCTTAGGCTTGATTTGATTTCAGTGTTTATATAAATGATGCACACTGCAGCTTCTAATGTGATTTTATTTTAAAAGGTATGAAGGATTGGATTCGGTTGCTTTTGTTCGATTATAACTGTAACTCACATTGATGAAAGACCATTTAAATGTGCAATGTGTCACAGCTTGTTTTGTTCCTATTAAAGTAAATGGTGGGTTGTAAGGTTTAACTAGAAACTACAGTTTCTCTTCATATTTCATGTTCAAATAATAAAACAAGTGTACTTTTAGCATGACGACAGTGTTTTCTTTATCACATTAAGATACATATAACAGAACCTCCCAGTTTCATTCCAAAGTGTTCATTTCATATTAGCCCCACTAGTGCAAGTTATAAAATATGCCCTTTTATAGGCAGTCGGAATTTTTTATAGACTGACGAAAATATATTACAATAGGTCTGCCTACCCTATTTTTGGGCAAAATTAAACCAAAATGTTTTCCTACCCTATTTTAAAAATCAATATTATAGGAAACACAACTATATTTTATTTAGACCTAATGAATCCAGTTTCCCAGGGAGTTATATCTTATAATCACACAAGCTTCTAAGTTTTCACCCATTCTAATTGTTCAAGGTACAATAGAAACTATACGGGAATGAGCCGTGCACAGTAAACAGATACTTACTTCACCACAGCCTTGTATGATGTTGGTTGCTATCAAACATTTAAATCGGCCACTATCTGGAGTCTTTCTGTGCTCACTCAATGCATAGGCCAATCCAGCCACAGTTATAATACAACTACAGGCCTGACAATGGCTTCATTAGCATATTTTCTTGCTTTTTAGTGGTGCCTGTGATGTAATATTAGGCTTGTGCTGGAAGGAACTAAGTTATACTGTATCTATTACAAAAGGTCAGACTGGTGACCACACGTTTTGTCAACAATATCCAAGCCCTTGCTGGTTATTGCTGCTGGGAAGAGATGTACTGATAATACTCAGCTTACAAACACATGACATGAGGAATTGTACCCATGTATCATATTGAATTAATACAAGTCAATTCCCTACAGCCTCTGTATCAACAGTCAGTGTCATGACAGGCTCAAGTGGTTTATTGGGCTCAGTCAATGGTAATTTGGTCCTATCATTAGTATCAAAGCAGCAGTATTTCCATCTGGAAAAGGAATGGAAATTGTCTATATTTAACCCCAAGCAAACAGTATAGTATGCCAATTGTTTGCCATGCAATACCGACAAACTTCATACATATATATATAAAATGTATATAAAAACCAGGAAATTAATTACTACGAAATATTAGCAGCATATAAATATAATATCAATCATCACAAATAGTAATAATACTATTTAATACTAAATAGTAATAGTGACTAAGTACTACTTTCTGAAATGTCCGAGTTAACAACAAGTGGCAGGTACACGTTTTTCATATTCTAGCACCACAAAAAACCCAACTGAGGCACATATGAGAGCAGTCAGAGCACTCCCACATTGTGCTAAAAATAGCAACCTTCCAGATTTGGACGACTGCCACTCACAGCCTGGCAACAGTGAGAACAGGTTGCTTGTGGCTTACAAACATCATCAAGGCAGCTCAAGACTACCAGGCTGTGCTGACCACATAAACAAATCAACAATTGGACATACTTGCTACATGTAAAATTAAGAGATAGAAAAATTAAATGCGATTTTATGTTTCTGAGATATATGCCGATTTTTTAAACACCCTCGAATGGGGCATTGGTCCGGGATTTGATGGTATATAAATAAAGTTTATTATTATTAAATAAACCAGTAACACTTACTGTCAGAGGTGGAAAAACAATAGTGTCAAGTATTTCAAGTAATTGGGTCAGGGTGGGACAATAGAGAAGGGTAATAAAACCTGATAGTGTGGCCCTGGTTGAGGTGCAAGGATCATGTCTGGCCTTTCACTTATAGAGTACGGGGTAGACATATATCACTCATCTCCAGTCTGGACCAGCCGTTTCTCCTGACCATACTAGGAACTGGATCAATCCCAAGGTCAAGCTACAGGAAACTTAGATGTAGCCATTTGGCTCAATTCTGCTAGTGTGCTAACAGTTAATGTTATGCTGTAGCTGACTTGGCCACTAAACTGTCGACTTGTGAGCGAATGAGTCAGAATCATTGCACCGTGTAATCTACCTAGCTAAACTGCCACCCAGACTGTGTCAGACAATGCTG
>OZ023214.1:16488737-16653737 GCA_963995525.1 Escarpia spicata | reverse complement strand
CAACTATGTCGGCGAGGATCAGATATGGTTAGTTTTCGTTTCGATCGTAATATTACATGGGATTTAAGTGGATACGATACTTTCTACGACTAGCAACGACGTCCTATACTATAGGTATAGGTTATTCCCGTCGCTCTTAATTGGGGTCGTAAACTAGTACGAGTGACGTGCTAGTTCTCACTTAGACGTAGGCTTAAATATATGCCTTAATCAAGCACAGACAGTCGAGTAACGAAGTCAGAATAAAAGCGCCAACTCAATCTAGTAAATAACGATGATTTAATAACTTAGTACTGAAAGGCTAAATATGTAAATAACACTAACAATATAGACAATTATAATATCAAGTATCTGGCAATTAAAGATCTAACATTAGAAATCATATGATTAATCTTTGTAACTATACAGTCTAACCATATTCCTCATGAGGTGAAGGCAAATGATGTGAGTCTAAAACGTGTAGCGAATGTGTATAGAACATAAACATGGCGAAACCCCATGTATTGTATGGTATTCAAATGCTGATGTACTGACAAGAGAAAAACTAACTAAACTAAAATAAAAAACACTCAACACCACCACATGTTATAGCAATATTAGAAGTAAAGCCTAAATATCTTAAAAGACAACTTACCATACAGGTATACAACCTGAAAGTGTATTATATGGAAACTGTGAACATGACTGAAGGCAAAGGCAGAGGGATATTCTTGTTTATTCACAATTCATTGCCATTTCAAGTACACCAGTTTGATGTTGAGTTTAATGAAGCACATTTTGTGCACTTTGAAACTGAAAGGTTAGAGTACCCTTCTCATAGGCTCTTTTTACAGAAGTCCTAACAGCATCACTGAGAACAATGACAACCTTAACAAATTACTAGATAAAATAAGTGAGAAATGTTTTTCACATGTTCTTCTACTTGGAGATTTCAACTACCCAAAGATTTATTGGGAAATAATCTCAACTACAGCAGCAAGTACTGAGGATAAAGAATTTAAATTTATTTAAAAACTGTGAGACTGTTGCTTGGTGCAACATATTACAGAGCCCACTAGAAGTAGAGGTACATTGCTCATTGACCTTGTACTCACTAGTGAAGATACCAAGATCTCAACAATCGAGACAGCCTCAGCATTAGGAAGAAGCGACCATTCTGTTATCAAAGTGGTTCTCAACTGCACACCAGTCTATGAACTGATCAGCAAAACTGTTTATAAATATGATAAAGGGGGGTTACTCCAAAATGGAAGACATGTTAAACATTGATTGGGAGGCAGAATTTTCCAATCACCAGGGAGATGTGCGAGCCTAGTGGGATATCTTTACTTCGAAAATTAGAGATGCAGAAGAACAATGTATACCAAAGAGGGTGATATCGGAAAGAGCCAGAAAATTCCCAGTACCACTAGACATAAAATCCCCAGCTAAAATCAAAAGGAAAAACAGATTGTGGAAGAAAAAAGATGTCCAAGCTTATCAGGAATTTTGCCTATTGCGCAATTAGGTCAGAAGACTGACAAGAAAGGCACAGAAACTATATGAAAAGGATATCATTAATCAAATAAAACAGAATCCTAAGAAATTCTGGCACAGGAAAAAATGAAGACAAAAACGGGAATACTCAACTTGATAAAAAACGAAGACAAAGATGACCACGCAAACTCGGACTTGGAAAAAGCATAGGTGTTGGCCGATTACTTCTCCTCGGTATTTACGAGAGAACCAGAAGGAGACATTCCAGAGCAACCGATAAGATGTTATAACACACTGGAATCATGTACCTGTACTATCAACCCATCGATACTAAAAAAACTAACGACATTTAAATCATCAGGACCTGATGGTCTCCATCCTCATGTCCTAAACGAATTAGCAAACAGCATCAGCACTCCATTATCAATCATATTTAACACATCACTCACAACAGAAAAACTATCCACAGACTGGAAACAAGGATAGCGATTAATAAGAAAGGAAGTAAAACCCAAGCACAGAACTACCGACCAGTCAGTTTAACGAGTGCAGTAGGGAAACTACTGAATATATGAAAGAAAATGACCTGCTGAGGGATAAACAATTTGGATTCATCAAGGGCTGTTCTACAGTATTTCAACTTTTGAAAGTACTCAAGGACTGAAACACTGGATAATGGAGGCTGCATAAATATAGTATTGCGATTTTATGAAAGCATTCGACAGGGTTCCACATCTTCGACTCATTAAGAAACTTCATAACTATGGCATAAAAGGAAACATTCTTAACTGGGTTACAGCTCTACTGGCCCACAGAAGACAACAAATAAGGGTAAATAATACATTTTCAAACTGGCAGGAGGTAATCGGTGGAATGCCACAAGGATCAGTGATTGGCCCTCTTCTTTTTGTTATATTCATAAATGATTTACCTGATGTTATAAAGACCTCTCATATTTTCTTGTTTGTGGATTATATGAAGCTCTTCAGTCCTATTTATACCAAAGAGGACTGCACAGAATCTCTACCGAACGCTGGACAAATACATCACTTTTGAAATTCCATGCAGATAAATGTAGCCATATGAGAATTGGATCATCATCCACAAGGAATGAAGGCTACACACTGGGAAGCAACCAGACTTAAAAGTACGGACATAGTGAAAGATATTGGAGTTAGTTTCGATTCATCACTTAACTTTGAGGCACATGTCCGAAAAAATTTAAAAACCAATTCGATGATGGGGATAACCCGACGTACTTTTGATCACGTGGATGAAAGGTGTTTTTCTACCATTTCATTTTAAGTCTCCTCTGTCCACATATTGAATACGCTAATCAGGTATAGAGTTCTTTTTTAATGAAACATATTACAGCTCTTGAAAATGTTCAGCGTAGAGCAACCAAATTAATTCCTGGTTTCAAAGACCTTGTATACAAAGAACATTTTACAGAGACTGAAATTACTAACTCTATCATACCATCGCCTCAGAGGAGAATTAGTATATGATTCAAATGTATAAGAAACTAACAGGGAAATATGATCCAACAGTCTCATATAACGAATCACATACAAGAGGGCACCACCTAAAAATAGTTAAAGAAAGATGCTGATTAAATATTAGAAAAAATTATACACTGATGCAGAGACATATGGAACAGTCTCCCACAGTCTGTGGTTGATGCTCCATCAGCCCAGTCATTTGAGGCAAAAATAGA
The DNA here is from genome assembly GCA_963995525.1 of Escarpia spicata. Classification (NCBI taxonomy): domain Eukaryota; kingdom Metazoa; phylum Annelida; class Polychaeta; order Sabellida; family Siboglinidae; genus Escarpia; species Escarpia spicata. The sequence goes on along the minus strand of OZ023214.1, from coordinate 16,650,544 downwards.
TAAGTTATGGCAGATGCATGTGCATAGTCCGAACAGATGTCAGAAGTGAGAGCTGGCATAAGAGGCGGTAATGCCTAGTCAAGCCAGGTGAGGACCTGTAAGAACTTGTAATATAAAAGGATCTATGTACCTGATAATTAGCTCTGATCACAATTCATGACCATCTGCATGGATGAGCCCAAATAATTAGTACCGATATGTGTGACAATACTGGACATCACGCAAGGCTTTTGATACTAATTAATAGACACTTCTCCACAAACCTTCCATGCAGGAACCACACTCAAATGGCTGGAAAACTTACCGATTAGATATTCAATGATAGTAGTGTTGGATGGTTAATCTTTGCATGTAGTTCCTCTTGAGACATTGACTAGTGTCCCAGAAGGCACTAGGGCCAGTGTTCTTCCTGTGCTGCATGGATGAACCACAAGTCTCTGTCAAGTCACAAGTTTGACAATGCCGAGTGATCAAGTCATTCAGTTATCACCTTGCTCTCAAAAGTGACCTGAAGCAACTTGAGAAGTTGGCCAAATACTGGAGAATGAGCTTCAATGCAAACAAATGTTAAAGTGTAAAAACAGAACTGATTTTTTCCGTGGTCTGCAGAGGGGGAGGGGGGTTAAGAGAAGAGATTGGCATGAAGAAATGCTTGCAGGAAGTTGGGAGTGGACTGAGATGGCAAGGACATGTAGAGAGAATGAATGAGAAGAGATTTACAAATAGAGCATGGAAAACAGAAAAATGGTGGTAGAAGAGACAGCCTGAAATTAAAACAGTGCAGCAGTGTCAAGAGAGACATTGAAAGTGAAGATGTGAGCAGCTGAGAATGCAGGAGATAATAGCAGAGGTGGAGATGACACAACGAGAAGGTAGAACAAACAGAATGGTCTGTTGCCCCCATCCTGCAAGGGATCAAAGGGAAGAAGAAGAAATATGAATAAAATGTCCATGTCAAAATATACTGATTCATCATCTAATATTGTATGTATTCACCGTCGCACACTGCACTTTGTTGGTGGTAACCACCCTTACTTCACTAGATGTATTGGAGGTTATTTCCAAACACACAAAATCTTTCTGTGTTTCTTGAGAATCGATCAATAAGCAGTATGTGATTAGTTTTACATGTATTGTAACATGACTATAATTTATATTTAATGGCCATATTAGATACTTATAAGAATCAAAATAAAAAAATACAACTGCTGCAACATGTATTAATAGTTTGTTAAAGCTTCAATGCAGTTTGTGTAAACACATATCAGATTTGTATAATTGGTTTTCTTGACCAGGAAGGACCACGTAAAGCAAGAAATCGTTGCAGCCAGAAAATACCCTCATAATTGGGCTTTCATGTCAACAAAATATGAAGAGGTAAGTAGAAATTGAATATGTCTGTAGAGGGCTTTTGATTAACTGTTTGGACTGTTCAGTGATAAAAGAAGTCTACAACATGTTAACCCATCAAAATATACATTCTTATGCTATATATAGGTTATGTTATTCTTGATGCCAATGCTTTGTAAAAAAGACATGTTGGAGTTTAATATTTGAAATCAAAGTTGCATTTAAACTTGGCAGTATTACAGAAAGAAAACAAAATTATGTGGAAGTTAGGACTACATTTAACTATGAAAAATGTACCGGTGTTGCTACTTTTTAAAACAACAGTGATATGAACCCTTAGTGTGAGCATAGCATTATAATTTAGTTATGTCCATCCGTCCATCCATCTATCCAAACTATAAAAGTATAAAGCCGCTTCATATTTCTGTATACAGCTGGTGAAAGACGAGTGCCCTAGAACAGTGCGAGTACCGATTGTGCTGCCAAAGAACATGCAAGTGCAACCTGTGACACCACTGGAGAAATACATCACCGTCTACCCGTCCACCAAGCCTGTTCCCAAGACAACGGCCGCCCTGGTGGGTTGGCGGTCAACTGACGCAAAGCTGAAACTAGAACGATACGGTGGATATGCAAAACCTAAAGGCGGGCTCATCAAACAACTCAATTGGCCCGCAGAGGCCATTTGAGCATTCGTTTCTACGGTAACACACATTAAGTAGGTCATAGTTTGCTCCACAGTGTTCCCTTTTATGCAATAATCACCATTCGCAGTATTTATAAAAGTGTTTTATCGTTGTGAATTACCTGGTTGCCCAGGATTTATGCAATTTGTTGAACAATTATCTTGTTTAGATTTACATTCATGGCATCAGACCAGAAATTACTTTCTGAGCATTTGCTATGCCGAAAAATGTGGTAATAACTAACGTACACGCAAGGAAAACTACGGGCAGATATTATATTAAATAATGCATATCATAGAACCAAGCATTATGATTCTAGTGGCTTCATTGATTGTCGTTGCAATCAATAAGTCCTGATTAATACTGTATTTGTTAGGCCCGGTACGAGTGTGAAATGACAATACTGGTACTAAATAACCTTGTGGCATATTAAACACAATGTGTTGCATTGTAAACAAAACATGATCTGTTGTGACTGTATACAGCAGGTCTCATCCAGGTTTTGTGTGTTAAAAATGATTGAATTGTGCAATAATGTACGTACTGTGATCACCAGCAGATTGTAGATGTCATACTTGTACATAAACAAGAGATATTATATCTGAATCTTTTGTATGCTTATACTGTATATTATTCTGCAAGTGATTTTTACTGTTTTGCCTTGTTTTAGTAGTATCCAAAACATTATTTAAGTAGTTGTTTGATATATTCATATGCAAGTATTACGTATATCTATACAATTATACGTGTATATATGTGTTGCTAAACAGTTATTTTGCATGACAGTAAACACTGATTACCAGGGCAACTGAGCGTTCGGACTACACATTTACAGCATTATTATGAGAACAACTGATGCTATGTACTGTTCAGTAATAAAAACATTGACCGATATTCAAAGCAATGGGTTTTTGTTGAATACTGTAGTAAATTTTGTTCATTCGTGTGTTAATAGTCAAAGACAGGATAATAAAGAGATGATATTATATATTTGTATGTGTGCATGCATCTGTGTGCACGCACTTATGTATGTGTGTGTGTGGCATGATTCTTACATAGATATTTGTATCTAGTTAATTTTCTGCTTCAAATAGCAGTCTGCCAAATGTGGAAAAATGTGATAAAATTTGTCTGTGCACGAGTCATTAGGTATGTATATAATATATATTACATATACTTGTTACACATTTATTTAAAATAACACAAATAGCTAAGATTTAAGTCATGAGAGCTTTACATGTATTCCAATGTGTTTTGTCTAAATGGCTAGGTCTGGTAGTGATCTTACATGAGAAATCAAAAGACAGCCATATATATATTTTATTTTGGAGCATCGTCTGTACAAATTCAGTTTCAACAGATACAAAAATCACATAGTTTTATATTCGTCATCAGTCAGTAGCATATTTATTATATTCATTACGTCGATGAAAACTGTACAGCATATATACATATACACACAACTGTAATGTTATGTAAACAAAACACTTCACAAATTGACACATCATGTTAATCGAGAATACAAAAGCGGTGACATCTTAACTGCCCATAATTCATTCGAGTCGTTTTCTGACTTCCAACATCTAACCTTCTGTCTGAATACGATTACACTTCCAGTTTCATTGCTAAACACCAGTTGCTGTTACTTGTTTTGGCAAACCCAGTTTGGTGCATTGCCTAAGCAAATGTATTGCAATAAGTTTAAAAAAACATCCAGTAAATTAAAGAAGACCTAAGCCAAACTGGCAGACAGAATATGTGTTATGTAGCAAATAAGCTGCGATTTTACATTAGCACCAATAAAAACCATAGCAGAAAGCATTGTCTGGCATAAACTTCAGCAGGTCATTTCTACTCCATAATTATGTTTATAAACTGAACAACTCCAAATATGGCAAACAAACCCGGCAGCAGTTCTACCCCAAAATGTCTACAGCCAACAGCTATACCCCAGTTGGTCTACAGCAAATGTCAGGGTTTCTCTTCTCGGTAGAATGTGCAGGGATGATAATTAAAACTCAGAGACAGATATTATCTCTAAAATCTTGAATTTCTGTTTTCATGCGACCAAACCAGCTCAACCCGTCTTAAATCATACAACCATACTTTTGTTATGGTGATACTCATTTAAGATATAGCAAATTTGTAGATCTTTTGAAATGCAACCAGCACGATCGATGTTACTTCTCTTATTCAATGAAATATTATTTAAAGTTTGCTTGGTTTATTATTAATTTCACTGCATAAACCGAGCCTGTCTGTCCCCCATTTTTAAATAATATTATTAACATTAAAATATATATGCTGAAAGCATGCTGTCCGCCAAATTGCATTTGATCCGAAAAATTGCTCAAAATTTTAATTTTGCAATCGCTGCGACTGGCAATTATTGTAGAAGCAGGTGACACTAATTGCAATTACAACTGAAGTGGACGGTTTCAACACTCCCGACTAAAAATTGGATGAAATACTGACTCGGTGAAGTTCCTGCTAATTATTACCACCATTGGCCGAATCAGGATAAGGGAACAGACAGCCTTGGTTTATTACATGGTGTATAATAAAGAAATCTGCTCCGTTCACAGTGTACACTGTGGCATGGAACCAGGGGACCAAATGAAGTATACCTCACAAACAGTCGGACAGTTTGAGGTACAGACAAAACAAACATAGATCACCTGATGAGAGTCCCAAACAAACTCCAATAAATTTACCCCAATGACATTCAACAGCAGTGCTTAAAATTACAGACATCGATAAAATGGTGGTGATAAAAGCAACGATTTGTAAAATCCCACCCGTGAGATAAAATGGTACCTATCACCGGGTAATGAGGCTGCGCTGTTCTTGGGCATCATTGGATACAAATGTTGGATATGAACAAATACTCATGATCTGGTACAACTCATAGGGTTTTTTCTTAATGCCTGTTTGCGGGTTGTCAAACCTATAAATTCATACACCAAAGTGTCAGACCCTTGTGAGAACCCTAGTCTTGTCTGATGCAACCCAAAATGACACCAAAATGAAGCTGACCAACAAACTGCAACAACGTAACATGGACAGAATAACGCCAATTTGTAGCGGATAAGAACAATCTCCAACGAATTACTCTCAAGGTTACAGCAGTGGCATCGTTTTATAGCAACAGTGCTTTGTATAAATAATTAGATACATCTGCCACACAAGTTAATTTGCCGCTACACAAGTAGACTGGTCTATTTACACATATTCCATGCAGTAGTTCATCGTTGGATAGTAATTTGAACCATTTTACTAACGTTAGACATGATCAAGTTTTTGGCTACACTCCCAGAAAGAAAGACAATACAACACATCAGTGTTTTAATTTAATCTCACATTATTGCTCTAACTTTAAAATAATTTATTTTGGTCTTACAAATTATTTGTCAAATACATTTCTTGTCATAAACAACAGCTGTAGCCATTTTGTTTAGTGCATTCTGTCCATTGACAGGACGGTTGGCAATGTTTTCCGTAGAAAGCAACCACTTTGCTGAACAACACTGTTTTTAACCACATTTCCTGTGTTTTCAAATCATGCCATATTTTTAATCATGCACAATTTAGTGGCAATTCATTAATAGTTAGACCCCAAGTCGGTAGTCAAATGCAGATTCCCACCTATAACACAATGTCATTGTGTGTATATACATCGATAAATACAATACACGTCATATGTATAGATTATGTACATGTAATATTTAACAGTGTGATACGACGCGACAGTCCCTTATGTACAAATATATCCAATCACAGCCAGTATTGGTAGAACTGCGTAAACACAGGAAGCCCTATGATACAGAGAAAAATCTGGCAAAACAAGATTTCTGCAATGATCTGCAGAATACACACTGTAAGTGCACACAAACGTAGCAGGATAACCTCAAAATGGTGCTACAAATAGTGTGATGTTAGAGGTGAAGGTCTAAGGAGTGTCACGGACAACCATAGAACAGTATTTTTTTTACATTTCTTCCAAAGCAAAAGTCAACACCTGCAAAGCTAACAAGTGATTTCTTGTGGGATTTGTTCCAGAATACATGCTTTTGTAAAAGATTCTTTTGAAATAATTTTAGTATGGCATTAGGAATTAATTATGTTTGCCCCTCTTTGGGTAGCACAGGCAAAGGAGGGAGAAGTAGACCAAAAAAGCTAGAATCGTAATGTTACCCCTCTTCCTACCTGGTAGTTACAGATACGGGTAAAAGCATCTTATGAGACTATGGATGAACTGCCTCACGAGCAAAGCTCTCCACTCCAGAGATTCCATACAGATGGAGAACCTATCAAATTTTCCTATTCTGTTCTGGCTGATCCTGACCTACCAGTGGTCAAATAATGACCCCTAACACACCATTAGAGACCGGGGAAACAAACAAAACATAGCCTACAAGTCACAGCCGTCTCTAATGTGCTACCGCATTGATCTGTTTTATCTCGGTGACTGGGGGGGGGGGACGAATATGGGTTGAAACAATATGAAATTTTTTTTTAACTTTGTAAACTTATGAGATCCCCCTTAATAAACCAGATTGGGAAAACACATTTGCAGACCAATATTTGTACACCGCTGAACTTAGTCACAAAAAAACACGTAAATGAATAGTTTTTACCTAAATTCACAGGGATACCAAAAGAAATGACACAAACTGAAGCACTGATGCAGCAGCAGACACAGAATAATCGCAGTCAGAGTGAGGTAGATAGCAAACGTATAAAAATAGCCCCACGTCTGAGAACGACATAGACAATGACGATAGAAAACGACAGACACTGCATTTTAAATGGTTCCAATTTTTTTGAACTTCGGGGAGCTTTCACTGAATACCTGCACGGATACAATGCATACGTATGTGTTTGACCAGTGTCCACTGCCACAGGCTGCAGCAGCTTGACCATGCGTAGTGTTGTTAGGGGCATCCGATGCTAGGAGTCAGTGACGCGCTTCTCAATTTGTTGTCTACACATGGGGCATAGCTCGAGCTGTATTGCACACGTCATGCAGAACCCCCTGAAACACAAGGCCTGTGTCAACACATACATTATACATCATACAAAACCCCCTGAAACACAAGGCATGTGTCAACACATACATTATACATCATACAAAACCCCCTGAAACACAAGGCATGTGTCAACACATACATTATACATCATACAAAACCCCCTGAAAAACATAGCATTTTGAACAGATTCTGTTTAATGATGGATTTTCCTTATGAACTCATTACCTTAGTGAAACGGTCCCTGGATCACATTTAAGTTAACCAGTAAGATTGTGTGAACTGCAGACAAATAGGAAGTGTGTAATACAGCGGTGTCTGTGAGGAGTGAACACAAAAGACTGGGTGATAAGCTTCTGTCAGAATTAAAGCCAGTTACAGCGCTAGCCACATTCACTGTTACAAACGCACCTCTTCCGTGTGGCATTCAATGTTATTGCCTGTGTGTTATGTACCATGGTTTTAGCAAGTTACTATCATTTATTTAACTAAATAGTTTTACCTTTAATGTATTAATGCATCTACAAGTTGACTCATTATTATATACCTGTGTGAGCATGGCATGAGGGTCACATTGGCACGGTTGTCGAAACATAATGTACACGAGTCCTCGCTTACTTGCATCTGACTGAGCGCCGCCAGTCTCTTGTGTCTGCAGCAACAAACACTTGAAGTCACATCCAAACACTCACAGTGACAACCAAACACTCAGTCACAACCAAACACTTGCAGTCACGACCAAACACTCACAACCAAACACTCACACCCAAACATTCAGTCACAACCAAACACTCACAGTCACAACCAAACACTCAGTCACAACCAAACACTTGCAGTCACAACCAAACACTTGCAGTCACAACCAAACACTTAGTCACAACCAAACACTTGCAGTCACAACCAAACACTCACAGTCACAACCAAACACTCACAGTCACGACCCAACACTCACTGTCAAGACCAAACATTCACAGTCACAACCAAACACTCACAGTCACAACCAAACACTCAGTCACACCCAAACACTCAGTCACAACCAAATACTTGCAGTCACAACCAAACACTCAGTCACAACCAAACACTTGCAGTCACAACCAAACACTCAGTCACAACCAAACACTTGCAGTCACAACCAAACACTCAGTCACAACCAAACACTTGCAGTCACAACCAAACACTCAGTCACAACCAAATACTTGCAGTCACAACCAAACACTCGGTCACAACCAAACACTTGCAGTCACAACCAAACACTCAGTCACAACCAAACACTCACAGTCACAACCAAACACTTGCAGTCACAACCAAACACTCAGTCACAACCAAACACTTGCAGTCACAACCAAACACTTGGTCACAACCAAACACTCAGTCACAACCAAACACTCACAGTGTCAGTCACACTACATGTAGTCACAACCATAATTTATTCACTTGACAAATCTCGAGGGTGTTCATTCAATACTGACTGTTCAAAACTATTTCCCAAAAGAATTCATTTTTTTATTGTAGCAATCCCACTGTTTATTTATAAACTACTGCAGCTGTACACGGAACATCCATCCTATAATTTACAGTTGCAAATTGTAGGATAGGAGTGTTTTCAGGCTTGCTAATGACATATGCACTACATTATAAAAACTAGCTACCAGACTATAAAAACCCAAATTGTGAGCAGCCTTAGACATAAATGATATAATAATTTAAATACATATAACAATAATTCGCACAACCACGACAACTCACCTGGGAAGAATTACCTTCTGGTCTTCCGACAGTTCTCCGAACTCGTTAAACGTGCTATAATTGATGGTGGTGGGTGGATACTTGAACGGCGTCGCGCCAAAGTTGAACTGGCACTGTTGGAAGGACATGAAACTGGCAGCTGCGAAGATGCCATGTCTGTGAGGCAGAAGAAGGTAAGTTCTTATAAAGCACAGTATCCAGTCCTTAGGATGCCTCAAAGCACTTTACATCCTCACCTAGCAGACCTGTTTATAGACAGTTTTTAAAATATGCACAAATTGTCATGGCAACTGTTTATCCAAGCAAATTATGTTATAAAAGGTGTAATGTAAAGCTTTCAGCTACATGCTGAAAATATATTAAAGAAATGTCTTAATATATACCAAACATGTTTCTGTTATTCTAGAGGACTGAGGTTTGAGCCCACCTGGGGTTGATTCGAAACTTGGAACAATTTTGTTCATCCTACTTTGCCTGTGTCTTTTGAAGAATCGTTGGTCCTTCTAAGTTGGTGTCTAAGCCAGAGGAAGTAAATAATTAAATATCGAGAAATGGAGAAACCTGTCATGAACTCATAGAGCCAATATTCTTGATCTACTAAAACATTTGCTACCATCAAAACACTTGTTCTGATCACGGAGTACGTGCTACAAGCACCTTGTCAAGTTGGATACCACAGACATAAGTCCACACATGAATGGCATTTCCAACATGTTGTTTCAAGCTACTTACTTGGCATTGACAAAGAGTTTGTCATGATGTTTGAGAGTGTTTCCGTTGAGAGAGAATGTAACTTGTTGATTGTCCATGTTGAGGAGAAGGCCAAGAATGTCCCCTGAAACACAACCACGACTGGTCAATCTACTTCTAGATCTATAATCAGTAATTGTTACCAAGTTATGTTTATAAATAAAATCGACACACACCTTAAAAAGGCGGGATACATGTAGATAAAAAGTATTGGACTCTCGATAAGCCAAAAGGCTTCCTTGTCCAACTGCCATCCAGAGTAATTTTCTGGTTGGCAATCTTGTTAAATCTCTTGTTAAATCTTGTTATCACTTGTTGGCTTTGCAATTGTACCCTCGGGCGGAAGTACTTGGTATTCATGCACTTGAGTATATTTTTAAGTACTCGTCCTCATATAACTTATGGGTAATGTACTCATACTTGTACTCATACTCAATGTACTCAGGTTTTATGAGTACATTATGAGTACATCCGAGTACTTTTTTAATATACACCTGTACATGAAAATATATTTATTTGAAGATTTTTTTTACATCTGTTGTATATAATGGTATATATTTGTATGAATACAGTATTTCTTTATTAACACTTAATCATGGTTATTAATGTTATTTATTATTCAATTTATTATTATTATTAAAAGGGGGCTCCCATGTTAGCAACATGCCATGTCTTAATGGGAGTCTCCCGGGCTTTCTATTTGTTTTCTATTCAAATTTGTACATTTATGTTCAGAATTAAATATGTCTATCTGACTGCCTGCCTAATTCACACGGTCACAGCGGTGACAAATACTGACACTGGAGTGATTCGACTTCTAAAAATAGTTTTGTGCAGTATAACACAATAAAGTTGTGACATACAATTTTATATTGGTTTTATTTGTACTATTTACGTATTAGTTTTATGTACGATACTGCAAACATTTGTGGATATTATACATATGCTAGAAACACGACCTTGGATTACATTTTGAAGACAATAGTTCGATGTATGGTTCGGTAGAAATATTACACGTAAAAGCCACTGCAGTGGCAAAATGTCAGAAATCACACACAAACAGTGGTCAGCTGGACAACTGACCAGAGCAGACTGGTCATGCCTCAGCAACACTGACCACAGCGTTGCCTGCATATGGTCAACACTGAGTAGTCTGCCAGCAGTGTTTGAGGAGGCTTGACCAGTGCTGGCCAGAGTGACGGACGAAGAACAAACGGAGATACCAGGCCATCATAACACAGGTAGGCCGACAATACAACATGTCAAGATAGTGTGGGAAAAACAAACAATTACCTATTACTACATTTCTCATTTTATGTTGCGATAACTATTTTTGCTATGGACTGTGAGATATTTTACAAAACCTATCACGAATAACCTTAAGTGTACATGTATGTTGGACATGGTCTTTGCATATGACAAGGAAATGGGAGAATCTTCACCAAGTTACCAATTACCCTAACTTCATTAACAGCTTATCACTGACTAATTAATGCTTCAACGCAGCATAATATAGTGTTTATAGTTTTCAATTCTCATTTCGTCACCTCAAACTGATCACTCAAATTACTGGAGTTATAACAATGAACGAACATATGTTAAGTTAAATACTATAAATAGCATGTGTTTTAATATTGCAATGATTGCTACAGTGAAAATGGAATTTTTAATAATACACAACCGTTTCAATCAATGAATGGAAGTCTAGTTTGCGTATTCTACAGAAAGAAAGAGTCTACCAAAGTTGTAAAACAGAAAGAAACGCAGACAGTGGACACTTGCTGCAACTTCAAGTATCATGTTCTAACTTGGCGACACTTCTTCTATATAACCCAAGTTCCTTATATCAATGGATACAAGGCTAAGAGGGCTCAATAACTGCACTCAGAATGTGCACCGCATTTAATTGTGATGGATTTACCTGCGTCTTAATCAAATCGCAGTCCACATAACATGTTACACTAAAGACGCAGAGTTCTATAGTTAGTGACAACTTTTGTTCTATACCGCCATTTGCATGACAACACCACCATTCAACATGCTGCCAAATGACTTGGCTGCAATAATTGGGTTTATAAGTACTTACCATGAATAACCTTTGACCCCCATAAGCAGCACTACTGACAACAAGGTAAACAAACTCAGTAATTGACACAGTTGTCGCATTAACTCGCAATTAGTTAATCTCCATCAAACAAAACCCTTGACCAAAATTTCCATCCAACTGCCATATTCCATCTGCTACATGCCAGCTGTGGTTCTGAAAACAGTCACCGACAGATGTTTATGAATAAAAACAAAATTTCTTCTAAAAATAAACACGATCTTCAACATTACATCACATATTGTAGTATGCTGTGCAGCATGCTGCAGAACAATGTGGCAACATAATACAACATGCCATAATTGTAAATTTGCAACAATTCTCTCTAAACTGTCTTTCATGCATTGTAAGATTTCTATGTATACAATCCAACAGACCAAAAAATAATGGAACTGACCCCTCCCAAACCCACACCCCCCCTGTACATAATTGATGCACTGTACATAAATTGCCAAAAATGCCAATGTCCAAATGCGATTATTGCAAATTTGCAACAAAGGAAAACTCAAAACAGATCATTCTAATATTGTAAAATAACCCAAATGCACCCTTGAACATTTCTTTTTATTATTATACTTTTATATTTACAAAGTGAACTTATTTAAGTAATAAAACTTGTACCTTATACCTTATACAGGTATATATGATGGCGTGTGAACGACTATATTATATGAATATCACATGGATGATTGTTCGTCCCCCAACATATGCATACAATAAGAAAATATGCTGACACACATATAACTTAATACAGATATATCTGGCAAACCCATTTAATTGTATTACAGCGTTTGCTTTGAGAACTACTAATTGTGATTTCTAAAATGAAATCATAAACCCATCAAGCATGTAACCTGACCTCAGAGTAACAATGATCATGCACAACCTTTTCTGGTTCATGGCTTACTCTGTTCAATGCTAATGAAACAAGTGCACAGGGTATGATACAGCACAGCTGGAGGCAATATGGGTGAGACAACGCTGCATAACACACTTGTGAGCCTACTACAGCCGACACTCTCATACATGTCTCTAGGATATGTCGCAAAGTCACTGCCAGAAATAAGTCTGTTGGTCTGTTGTTAAAACATCTTGAAAAACTTCTACCCCCTGAACCCTTGCGGGTGTTGTGCAGGGAAATTATTCCGCTTGCATTAAAAAAAGAACAGCACCCCTATCTTCCGATGTCATGCCTGACAGCATTCAAGGAATGCCATGTCTGACAGCATCCAAGGGATGTCATGTCTGACAGCATCCAAGGGATGTCAAGTCTGACCGCATCCAAGGGATGTCATGTCTGACAGCATCCAAGGGATGTCATGTCTGACCGCATCCAAGGGATGTCATGTCTGACAGCATCCAAGGGATGTCAAGTCTGACAGCATCCAAGGGATGTCATGTCTGACAGCATCCAAGGGATGTCATGTCTGACCGCATCCAAGGGATGTCATGTCTGACAGCATCCAAGGGATGTCATGTCTGACAGCATCCAAGGGATGTCATGTCTGACAGCATCCAAAGGATGTCATGTCTGACAGCATCCAAGGGATGTCATGTCTGACAGCATCCAAGGGATGTCATGTCTGACAGCATCCAAAGGATGTCATGTCTGACAGCATCCAAGGGATGTCATGTCTGACAGCATCCAAGGGATGTCAAGTCTGACAGCTTCCAAGGGATGTCATGTCTGACAGCATCCAAGGGATGTCATGTCTGACAGCATCCAAGGGATGTCATGTCTGACAGCATCCAAGGGATGTCATGTCTGACAGCATCCAAGGGATGTCATGTCTGACAGCATCCAAGGGATGTCATGTCTGACAGCACCCAAGGAATGTCAAGTCTGACAGCACCCAAGGGATGTCATGTCTGACAGCATCCAAGGGATGAAATGTCTGACAGCATCCAAGGGATGTCATGTCTGACAGCTTCCAAGGGATGTCATGTCTGACAGCATCCAAGGGATGTCATGTCTGACAGCATCCAAGGGATGTCGTGTCTGACAGCATCCCAGCGATGTCATGTCTGACAGCATCCAAGGGATGTCATGTCTGACAGCATCCAAAGGATGTCATGTCTGACAGCACCCAAGGAATGTCAAGTCTGACAGCACCCAAGGGATGTCATGTCTGACAGCACCCAAGGGATGTCATGTCTGACAGCATCCAAGGGATGTCATGTCTGACAGCATCCAAGGGATGTCATGTCTGACAGCATCCAAGGGATGTCATGTCTGACAGCATCCAAGGGATGTCATGTCATGTCCAGGATGGGAGCTGAGGTTCTAGTTTACACAACTCCTACAAATCTTCTGCTTTCCTTACCCCTTCCACAAAAAACAATCACCCCACTGTCTGTCTGGTTTTGGTTTCTTCTCCTTCTCCCACCATGGTCTTTTTCTATGCTCCCTGGTCAATCTCCTCCCTCATTCCCTGTGTCCGGCCCATCTCAGTCGGCTCCCTACAAGTATCTATCAATGATACTACCAGCCACTCTATACCCTTGCATCTCAATAAATTCACTCTCTCACTCTCTCTCTCTCTCTCTCTCCTCCCCCCTCCCTCCCCCCTCCCCCCTCCCTCCCTCCCTCCCTCCCTCCCTCTCTCACTCTCTCTCTCACTGTCTCTCTCACTGTATGTATGTCTGTCTGGTCTGTCTGTCTCTCTTTCTCTCAATGTCTCTCTCACTGTATGTCTGTCTGTCTCTCTCTCTCTTTCTCTCACTGTCTTTCTCACTGTATGTATGTATGTATGTATGTATGTATGTATGTATGTATGTATGTATGTATGTATGTCTGTCTGTCTGTCTGTCTGTCTGTCTGTCTGTCTCTCACTCTCTCTCGCTCTCGCGCTCTCTCTCTCTCTCTCTCTCTCTCTCTCTCTCTCTCTCTCTCTCTCTCTCTCTCTCTCTCTCTCTCTCTCTCTCTCTCTCTCTCTCTCTCTCTCTCTCTCTCTCTCTCTCTCTCTCTCTCTCTCTCTCTCTCTCTCTCTCTCTCTCTCTCTCTCTCTCTCTCTCTCTCTCTCTCTCTCTCTCTCTCTCTCTCTCTCTCTCTCTCTCTCTCTCTCTCTCTCTCTCTCTCTCTCTCTCTCTCTCTCTCTCTCTCTCTCTCTCACACACACACACACACTTGAGAGAACTAACTCTACTTTTTTCAGACCACTGCTGCTGAATGTGATTCGATCTGTAAACTCGAGAACAGAAGCAAAACGACAGTGGAAATGGCCGAGTCTGCGGTGCACGAAAATCAACGGGCCAAGAAACGACTTAAAATGGTGAATTTCAATGCGCGAGTTGCGCGTAACAAGCACGCTCAGTGCGACCTGTCACTGAAGGGCATGTGCTCCAAGTATGAGCATGAGGCTGATCACAAGAGACGTCTACACATGAAGGAGGTGAACCAACTCAAGTACGACTTCCGTATCATGCAGGTGAGTGGTGTACATATAGAGGACAGGAACAACCTAATGGAGAGGAATGGTGTCTGTGCATATCTGTCTGATATTTCATCACAAGACACTCCTATGGCTGTGGTGGGAGGGTGCATATGTTTGCAATGTCCAAAAATGTTTCAAATCCCAATTAATTCACATCAATTCAACATCAATTAATATCAGTGAAGGAACAGTGCAGATTCATTTTAGCAGAGGATAAAAATGAATGGAACAACAAAATTATATTTAAAATAAAAATCGACATGTACCTCCAAGGGGCAGGTTTCCTAAAATGTTGGATTCTCGATAAGCCAAAGGCTTTCCTGTCCACTTGCCATGTGGAGTTTCTGCACTTATCGTAATCTTGTTAAGACTTGTTGCAACTTGTTGTACACAGGTGGACCTGAAGAGACAAGAGATGCTGGCAAAGAAGGCGCGGGATCCGGATTCTGACGTGTCAGAGGAGGAACAGTTCATCCTGAAGTCGACCAAGTACCTCGCCAATGACCAGGCCGGTGCCTTCTACCTATCCAAGAAGAACCCATTCCCGATGCGTCACTTCTCCAACCCGGCACACATCAGCGTCACGGTTCAGCAGGCGCGACAGGCGCTTGCCAAACACATGGCCGAGCATGCGTGTGAGGACCAGCACATACGGCACACCCATAGCGCGGGGTCACACCGACTGTCAGCTACCCTCTCCGTGGCCAGCACGACCAGCGGCACTAGTGGCACTAGCAGCACCAGCAGCAGTGAGGGTAAACCCCGGCCACAGACGAGTGTATGCACTCAACTGTGGCGACGCCAGGTGCACTTTGAGCATGAGCAGAAAGCGACGGACTCGACAGAAACGGATAACAGGGAACACAGGAAGAAGACGGGCAAAACACTGATACCAAAACCACTGGATGATGCATTGAGCCTTCAGAGACGACCACACACTAGTCCCTTTCACACTCGCAACACCTCCACTCCGATACGTCGCAAGATCAGCGACTGGGTGGCGGATGTACCCGCTGCCCACCCTGCTATCAGGCGAACCCAGTCCTTCCAGCCACATACAGACACAGAGTTCAGCCGGGTGAAGCGAGTACGATCACAGTCAATCTCGTACTCTGAGGGACGAATCATGCGTGAGGTGCGGATGGAGAAAGACGCGGCTGACGAGAAGGTGAAGGTCTTTCTGAGCACGCTCAAAGAGGAAGGCCTCGCCGCCAAACTACACATGCCGAAACCAGTCACCTACTACCGTCATGTCACTGTGCCCGGGCCGAAGGACTACTGGCGCCGCCTGGGGGAGAAGGTATTGCATGAGCGTGAGGAGGAACGCAGGAAGAGTCATCCTCACCCCACAGCGGTCCACCACCCAATGCTGATGGAGGACCGTGCAAAGAAACACTCGGTTGCCACCAAACTGTCTAACGTTGTGAAGAACATCATGAAGATGAAGAGAACGTGTGAAATACTGGAGTACGAGAAACTCAAGCAGGAGATGGCGCAGCCAAAGCAGATGGCAGAGTTGCAGACACAGACAGACATTACACAGACATGAGAGACTTACAGATGATATGAGAGAAACAGACAGACATAAACAAGAGACACTTGTGGTGCTGCGGAGGACACGTTGCAGTGGCTGCATTTCAAGCACTCTAACATCTAATGGAATGACTTGCAATAAACACTTTTCTTGTGAGAAAGTATAAAATAGGTGTTAGTTTTGCTACAAAATAATGACAAATTGTGTATATGCAGAAAAATGTACTGATTTAGTACTGGAAAGTGTTGCGCTTCTGTAAGATAATCATCTTGCCTATTCAGCACTTCCTTTGGAAACGCCATAGTGCTTGTGAGGATTTTTAGATGCCATCATGGAAGTGACTGTTTTAAATAGGTTCAAGAAAAAAACTGTCTTTTATGTTGCAGGCATAGAACAATGAGTCTAGGTTTGAGTGGCATGATAGTCACTTGTCAGAATCAAATACGCCGTGGAAACATTTGAGAAAAGAAAACACTTACTACTGAGTAACTACTACTCAAAGAACTTCACTTGGTATCATTTCGATGAGACCTCGGGTGATTGTATTCATGTAACACTGTCAACACTAAACAAATATGTGTTGTGTTGTGTGTAAAATATAATGAAGTGAAATACTCAAGTTCAAAGTATTACTCCAATTTTTGTGAGTTCAAAGTATACTCCACTTTAATTAATGCACATTATTAACGTGGGATGAATGGAACATGAACGGCTAATGAAAAAAGCAGATGCCCTCAGGGTGTAGGTTAGGAGGAGATGAGCAAGACAGAGATTAAGATGGGAGGACTGTGTGAAAAGAGAACCAGTAGGACTGGGAGGGAGGGAAGCAGAAGAGCAAGAGACGGGGAGTAGAGATGTGTGGTGAGTGAACAAACTTGCCCAAGGTTCGACATGGCAACACCGGATTTGAACCCAGGTTCTCTCGATCGAGTCCTATGCTCTAGTCACTGCTCTTCACAATCCTGTACAACAAGGCAGGCTCCAACAGTCTCTCACAAATCTGTTATTAGACGGAGCATGGTAAAAATTACAAAATAAATCACAATTATAAAAGAGGACCAACCATTATTAGTGTTTTCCTGGGATATAAGAAAGACCTATCTTGACTTCACCCAATATTTGCTGCGACTGCTGTGTCATAGCTATTCCTCATACCAATTTATTTGTTTTGTAACGTTGAATTCATGATTTGAAATTAATGTTCTGATTCACTTAGGATATTCAAAATTCTCAAACATCATCTGAACAAACAATGGATTACCCAAATAAATGATATGCTATGTCAGATTTGTTATTATAACTTTTTAATGCAGTTACAAGGTGAAAATTTAGAATTGTGCAGATTCAGGTTTTCAATTGAATACTGACATGGTGTTTAGTGGTTACCCCAGGTAGATCCTGCATAATATATTAAGATTCAGCTACAACTATCCTTTATTTACACGCTGTGTTCTCCTTAATGTTGAAGATGACAACACGACATGCACAATTATACTTGGTCAATGTATTGACAGGCCATTGTTGAATGGACAGGATAAAACACACTAACAATGTACGTCAAGGACCATGACATATTAATACCGGGGCTGGGATCAATTCTATTTAATCAATTCCAATTCTTCTTTTTTCAATTCCATTTTCAAATTAATTCAGTGGGAATTTTTCTAAGACAAACACATGTGCAACAATATATATGATTTAAAAGCAATTGCATGAACATTATCTTATTTGTGTATGTCCTTTTATCGCAATTATCATGCGTCAGCTATCGGCCCACGGGTCCTGTCAATATTCATCTTGCAAATACCCACTCATAGTTAGAACAAGATAACAGAGAAAAACAAACACAAAACTGATGGAAACAGCTTCTCTATGTCTGGCCTCAGCCAACCAATGATGATGATGAGTCAACTGTGTGAGCTGCTTAAGTCAGCCATCTAACTATCATCAAGCTTGCTTAAGTTTGTGGGAATGTTAGCATTTTTTCCATAGACAGCTTGCACCTCGGATGCCATACGTTCAGGAATTAATCTACGACCCCAGGGGTTGGACATAACACCTATATTTTTTCTAAATACACCTTATATATCAAGATTCTTACCGTTTATAAGGTAAATTATTTGTTCGGAATGTAAAACATAGTGCCACATGCATGGGAAATAGTTTGGGCGAACAACCCTGCATCATGGACTTGGCAACATGAAGTCAACGCTGAAACAATATGCTTTTGTCTACCCTCATGTCAATAACAGCAATATGATTATTTAACAATTCGACACGATCACGACTAGGGCCTATCGATGGACGTGAACTTCACATTCTCTCTGACTTTTGTCATTTTACACACACGCGTTTCTGTGAGCGCATAACTGTATTTATGTAACAATGCTGTGTGTTTTCTAACATTTGGTAAATATTGCTCTCACAACTGTCAACTACCATGTCAGAGAGTGTTTGTTTGACCTGATAAGACATGTCTGCTCTCTGCTCTATGCGGTTGCAGTAAGTGGGGCATCACACAACATGAGAAACTCAGGTTCAATTAATTTTCTTTCAATTCTAAATACATTTGCTCACAATCTTTAAATTCATAAATTGAACTGAACAATTGTAGTTCTTTTTTAAATTGACCCCAGTCCTGATTTGTTCCAAACAAGGATAAATGATGGGTCCAGGGTAGTTCTGTTCAGGAGATTTAATTTAATTTTATTTTTATTATTAACTGAAAGATAGTTAAATTGCAGCATACAGTGCAAAAGCTAGTATTTCATGTCGTGACTGCCGTGCTGTGTTTATGAGCACGCAAAATGAGCACTTCTGCCAAATATGACATTTCTGGTTAAATTGTGAAATACATCAGATCTTCATCTTGTTTTCAATTGCACTACTGCCTGGATAATAAAATTCAGGTAAGTGCATAACACGTCATGAAATTAGGTTGTAAAAAATAACCAGGTCTGTTTTCCTCAACAAGAAAGAAAATGGATTTGTAAGTTGTACTGTATTATCATTCTGTCTGTTTACATTTACAAGATTTAACAAAAAGATGTACCAACATTTATTTTTAAAATCATAGCTTCACATCCAATTAGCTACCAGGTTAGCATAATCAAACACTTGCAACTTCAAAACTGTGAGTCAGTGGGCAAGCAAATGCACTCTCAAGATTTCACAGGACCTGTCAACATGCAATCGGCTATTGACATGACACTAGCAAAACGACAAAAACTAGGCTACCAAGAGAAGCTCTCGGCTGTACTGACCTGGTGCCCAGCACGGATGAGTGTGCTTTTCACTGTGCGCGTTGTACCAGATGAGCTGCCGGCAGCCATCGTACGCCACAGAATACTCGTCATCACCAATACCATAGCCCTCCTGTCAACAGAAAAAGAATGTTCTGTTCTGACAATTCCACCTTTCAGGAGGGACATCACAGCAATCCTAAAGGGACAAACTTAGAAGAACCTCTGTCATGTGACAATTGCTAAGAGCGCCACGAGACAAGGAGCACATTGAGCACACACTTCCCGAGAGCTCCACTGAGCACAACAAACGGTTCTGAGAGGCAACTTAACAAACTTATCAAGCAGAACACAGCAGCAGTGTAAACTGTACTATTGTTTCATAATAATAATCAGTGATATATGTCACAACTCCTCACATGTACAATACAATACAACTTTGTGTAGCTATTAAAAAGAATACAAGGATACCGAGATAATTACTTGGAGGATTTTGATACACTGCCAATTTTTGACAACTGCAACAGAAGATACCACTGTTGATGGCAACCGAACAGAACAAGACACAAGTAACGTACGTAGTTGAGGAACTTGCTGTCCTTCGTTGCCCAGCCTATCTGCATCACCCCCGCCGTCACCACGGTAACCTCATAGTACCAGATCCCAGAATCCACTTGGAATGTACATCTGACACTTTCGAAAGACGACGCGTCGCATCTCGCCTGTCAAATCAAGAAGCAAACCAATGATCCCGGTGATAACAAATGACAGCAGCACACTGGTCAAAATTGATCATGTGGCATAGTTGCAAGAACACCGGAATCACAACCAACAGAATTTGGGTTAGAATCCTTTTGTTGCTATTTTGAAACTTGGACAATTTTGTTCACTTTACATTGTTTCAGTTCACTCACTCAGGTAAGTATCTGCTTATAGACAGTGGTGGATATCTATGTACAGTCTTCATGCCATAACTGCAATGTGGCTGAATGCGTCTAAGAGAAGTCAAGATGATGTTTGAATTAATAGGTCTGCCAGGAGGTGAAGTGTAATCTGTGTAGAGTATGTTGAGCGGTCCTATCAACTGGATACCATGCTACAGTGAATCACGCTTATATGCATACACCATTTGCTCAGTTTATATATGAAATTAAACGGGTTATGCAATAAAACAAAATCAGCAACAACTAAAAATTTGGGAATGGTATTTAGTGAGTTTTCACAAAACAACAACATTCGATTTGCATACGAGTTAAGAGATCGTTTTCATTTGCATTGCAATACAAACTTCAAATTCTTAACATTGCATACAATGGTGCTCATTTGGTGATGCCGTTTTGCACAAAAAGTTGGCGCATCACTGCGCAAACAATTAGTCTGAACTGCAGGGTGATCGGAGATGTCGAATAACCCTTTTAATTGTTAACGTAGAAGTCTTTAATGCAACTTTGCCGTCCATTTGACGACAGAGAAAACAATTGTTTTTTATTCTGTAAAGTGGCGCCCAGTCAGTCAAGCGGCGTTGCTCAAACATTCAGCAGATCACTGTCCAAGC
This sequence comes from Escarpia spicata, assembly GCA_963995525.1. Taxonomy (NCBI): domain Eukaryota; kingdom Metazoa; phylum Annelida; class Polychaeta; order Sabellida; family Siboglinidae; genus Escarpia; species Escarpia spicata. Next base: position 16,629,116 of record OZ023214.1, on the reverse strand, counting down.
TTTGAATCAGGACTGCAGAATGATGGGAGGTGTCGCATTGGACTCAATGACAAAAACAAACTTCAGGCTCATGCAATCGATCTTTTAAACAAAACAAATGACTAAAGCAATGATTTTCTCTTGACTCACTTAAGTCACACACCTGCCACAGTTAGATGTGAAAATGTGCTTATAAAATGACCCAATGCACTGCGCCTAACAAAGCATCAGAAGTCATGTTATCGCACCACTTGATGACACAAAGAAACTTCCCGGCTCACACAATCTTTTGTGAAGCCAATCAGATACATCTGACAGTGTTTAAATCATCGACTAGTGATGATTACAAGATATTTATGCTTAAAATTTGTCAGATTTTGATAACTATTTTATTTTATTACAATTAAATATGCAATAAAGTGAACTTTTTATGCAAATGGGGTTTGGTTTCTGACATTTTATGCATATAACTGATGTATGCAATTAACTGTATATAAGAACTTACCTTCACACTGTTTAATTGTTTGAATGATTTCCCATCAATAATTTTCCTTTCATTTTTTTCAGGCACACACAAAAAATTATACATCTGTAACCCTTGTCACTGCAATTTTTACCATATTGAAAATGGCAATAATAAGAACAAACTAATTTCACAGTTAACTGCTAAAGCAACTGGCACGACTCCAAATAATCCACACACCTCGAGGCCATCAGGTGACAGTTTGAGGTACTCGCTGACATCTTTGCTATTCAGCATCACTCGAATAGACGTCGTGTCGACCTGCTCATAGGTGAACTTGCGACCCTACAAATATCAATGTTGTCAATAAAACATTTTACTGGATCATCATCAAAATGTCTTAAAACTCAGCAACAATGTCTGGGTCAAAGACGACATGAGCAAATAAAACCAATCCATTGTCAGTATAAAGAGCTACTGTGAGTAGGTTAACTGTCCTCACACATGTGCTTCAAACACAACTGTTCTGAGACTGTACAGATGATGATGTTTGTGAACACATTTTATCTACGTAAAGTGAAGGTCGTGATTTATGTGCAACACGTTCTTACAAAACCAAAATCAGTAAAGTTCCCTTATTCAACATAAAAATGTACTTACATCCTGTACGACTGTCAACATGTCCACAGCACATACAAAAGAAAATGAAAACAAAACTTCATTAGATGCCATAGTATTGACAAACACATAACCAAGTATGACTATCATCAGTGTTAAACAGAGGCTATAAATGTATAATTTGCTGCAACATCATACTGTGACATACTTATTGTGATATTGAATTGATAATGATTAGTATTATTGCATAAGAAATACTATTCATGTGCAGTGCTCTTATTGACCCAGCGTTGTGATGTCATAGTGCAACTAATGTTGTTCTGATTAATCGATTTCATCGACAACTGATCGATTCATGTGTTCGATCAACGAATTGATCACAATCTTGTGTGACTGATCTTTTTTATTATTTTAATTCTGAATTTTGCTACCATCCATTCCATGTTTTAGCTGCCAGAGATTGTGACACAGCACGTAAATTTTTTCAACACGATAGGAAGAGAGCAAGCATATGATTGGCCCTTTCCATCAGTTAATAACCAATAAGAATACTTGTATTATTCCCGTCGATGTTAATGTACTAATCAGTTACTACTTGTGTGAGACGTACTACATAGAAGTGTCAACATCGAAACCAACTCACAGAAGTTATCGAGACACCAGAGGGCGCAGAAGCCAACTTCTCGTTTTGTGTACACTTTGTTATGCCACCATGTCTCCAGTTTATCCAACAAGTTCGACTTTGTCAACTTCTTCATTATTACACCTTTGTTTTCACCTGAAATGATGGACAAACCCATGTGTCATAAGCAAACTGCAAACACAATAGATCTATCAAAATGACGAGTCTTGGAGACATCTATGGTAGGGACAAGCAAAATATTGCCACTGTAAGAGATTTGTGATCTATAGTTAGGACACTGCCTGCTGGGGTCATGACCTCCAGATCAGTATGCTGTGTCTCCATTGGTCAGTCACATTGTGTTAACTACATTACAATAATGTTGATGTTTACTTTGGAATACAGCTTAACTATTAAATATATCACTATATTGCAAAACCTGCACACTTTTACTGCAGTAAGATTAAATATGATGTGTTTATATACAGGAATGTCAAGCTTCCAAGTTTGATGTACAATTTATTAGCTGTTTTACTCTATCCTATTATACCATTCTACATTATACTATAGAGTAACGGAAGTGGGTAGCTGACACTTACTGGTCTGGGCAAACTTCTCCAAGGCAATGAGAGAGTAAAGTATCACAGATGGGTCGCACGCTTCGTTCTGTGTGCGGCAGATACATTCAGTTAAACCATCAGCAAAATGAACACATTTTGTCACTATAAAACAATGAAGACTAGTTATGTCTTTCAGAAAAGGACTGATAAAATTCAATGTTGTGTAAATCACGAAACTGTTGGTTCATATATATATCATACACAATGTATCACCTGTTTGAATATTTTCTCATTACAGATTATACAAAATTAAGTAGGCAGTGAACATAAAACATTAACTAAGTATAACAATATTTACAGGCAGTTTGGAAACTTACCAAGTTCGAAAGTAGATATTTGAGAACATCAGCAGACAGCAGAGATATACTGCTTGGACCTATAAGAGAGGAAAACCGTACCATAAACAACAAATAATATTAAAATTAATGGTGCCATTATTCTGAGTCATATTCTTATATGGAAGAAATAGGAACACAACAATGTCTTTGTTCATGCTATTATTCATTCCTTTTGCAATGCTGTAACATTAGCAAACAAAACAACAGAATTTTGGTGTAAGTCCTATACAGACTGGTTGTCCTTTGTCACTCAACATTTTATCATGTGTTCTTTTTCTTATAGACACAAATGCGCAGACACATTAGACAGTCCTGTATTATTATATGCAGGTACACACATCACTATACCTACCTGGATCCTGTGATATTATTAATCATAAAAAATGTGATACTAAATCTCCACATTATTTTATGGATGTCTTTAATTGTTCTGGCCAATATTTGTCCTACCGGTTTGTGCAGTGCATACCACAGAATCATTTAGCAACAGCAATCAGGCACAACAGGGAGTCATTTAAATTAAAATGACATAAAACAGCAAGACCATCATTTAGTATTGTGGAACAGTCAAGAAAAGCTGTTGCATTAATTTTGTGATGCAGTGTATAGTAAACTTAGCATAATGCAACACTATGCAACTGTTGGAATGCAATATTTGTTAAATGAGAGCAAACAATGGAGTGTAGACGTCGTGCACCGGCTCATTTCCATGGAAGTAAACCAGCATGTAGACTCATTGAATATATTCCTATGGGCATTTTGGGCACAGGCCATAAACAATACATGCATTGCGAAACATTTTCTTGGTTGTTATTAGTTACACCAGAGTCAAAATGTTGCTGGTCAGCTTGACCTTCAACTTTGTAAATCTGATGAAATCAAAACATTTATGGCCCACATAAGAAGTAAAATACATGTGCACTGTCAGTTTTAGAAGTATGAATTTTGATATCTGCGACAAAGATTACGTTCAAGCAGGCCGGAAGTTTGTGAAAGTTGTCAGCCCAACTGAAAAATTGACGGCAATTTTGAAGAGCGAATACAACTTGCCTGCCATCTTCTCTGCCAGACAGCCGAGGACTACACAGATGTTGCGATGTTTCTTGGCGCTACCTCGTTCTGTCACCGACGTTGCATCACTCAACTTGAGAATTGTGCACAGTTTGCTAATGGCTTCCTGCATGTGACAACATACGTGTTACATTATTCATATGATGTCTGCTGTGTCAATGAATAGCATGGTTCAAAGTAATCAGTCATACAATAACGCTTAGTAGAAAACATTGTTGAAAATATTGACCCAACATCAGCCTGTACTGCTGACAACTTTGTATACATGTTTATTTCTTAAAGATCCCTGGTGGTTTATTTTTACTGGCCCAGTTTAAGATGTCCAGTACGTTACTATTATGGGGAGACTCGGGTCGAAATTTACGGATTTTTGAAAATAAAATGAGTTTCGAGTTATTGACATTTTTATGTATAAAAATTACTCAACTTCCCATTCATATACGTGAAACTACCGAAATAAACCTGTTTATGTCACAAAACATGCATTTTGTGTGATGCCTATCATTGCTAAGTCTTTGTTTTTGTCAAACAAAGCGTGAATAATCAAACATTATGCAATTTTCTGAGATCGATTGCGTCGCGAAAAATACTGCCATTCCATCATGGCGCATATCACGGGAAAGCCGTTTTCGCTCTGTATGATGATATAAACTATTTTAAGATGGCACCGCTGCTGCCTGAATAATCCAGCCTATAAACGACCGCCTCTCTTGCTGCTTCGGGGACAAAGGAATGGGTAACCCTACAACGATTGGTCAGGCTGCATCACGTGATGACGGAATCCTCTGATTCCGTCAAGTCAAATGTTCTGATTGGTTGTAATATGTCCAACCTATGACGTCAGCTTGTAATACCAGCTACATTCGACAGGATTGACATTTTATTCTCCGTGTTTCTTTAGCTTTCTAAAACGACATTATGCCGTTTGGTCGAAAGTGAGTGAGTGGTTTCCGTACCGCGAAGCGACGTAATATTGCGCAGCTGCAGTTAGCACGTGAAAGAAAGACTGCAAGTTGAATCTGTTGTTGAATATGTGACGACGACGTCTTCGGGTCCGACCACGATGACAGGCCCAGAGCAGTGACTGTGTCAATAGCACCCAGAGTAAGGACAATTTGTGTGTTTTATATGTTCTCGATAACACCGACAGTGTAAATAATACATATATATTCATGTTGTCTCCACAGTTAGTATTTGAACCCTGTATCAAGAAATTATTTGACGTTTGCCTATAATTTTATATTTGTGGTCTTGTTGATGTTCAGCCGTCCAGGGGCTGTCCAGGCACGCCAGAACCATTATAGTTGACATAAAATAAAAGTGATAATTATGTACATGTTCAGATTATGTTGTTTTAGGGATGACAGTTATACTTTGTACATTATTCTATGGAATTATGGTTTATATTAGTACAACTTGCCTTGGTATGTCCCTTTATGACATAGTTACACTGTATATAATTCAGTACTAACAAAATAAACAAAAGGCACAACATAAACTACAGTCACAGAATTATAGTACTGGGGAGGGGCTTTTATTGTTAGTAATACTTGTGTTCATGAAATACATTAGTATTGTGTACTTGTTTCTTAGCGTCAACTTGGCTGTCAGTGTCACCCGATCCGTCTCAGACTGTCTGTGACTGAGCGGAAGTTTGGCTATACGGATCTTCTGGATGAGATGGGGGTCTCACACTTCCCGGATGCTGCGACTGAGCGGAAGTTTGGCTACACGGATCTTCTGGATGAGATGGGGGGCCTCACACTTCCCGGATTAGGATGAAGGAGATACTTCTGCAGATCTGCCGACTGTACTTGTATGCTGCGTCATGTTGCTGTCACGAACCTGCCGTGCTCTTCTTCTGTGAACTTTATTTAGGTTACAGTGAACTTTATCTGAGCTCCAGTGAACTAGATTTGTGCTCCAGTGAACTTTATCTGTGCTCCTGTGAACTTTATCTGTATAAATGTTGGAATGATGTGCTATTTTATAAATACGGTTTCCTGTTCTGTAATGTTTTTGCTACATTGCTTTGTTTGACATATTACTATGCTGTTCAAATCACTTTGAACTATGCCATTTGATAGATTATACATAGAGTAACATGTGTACAAAGTTTCAATCACTTAGATTGCTTTTTAGATGTTGAAAAGTGTGTACAAGTGTAACTAAACTTTGAACGCGATTTTCTCAGAAACATGATTTCACTCACACCAGCCGTCTTCTTGTTTATTTATCTGAGTAACCGCTTGACAGATTTGCTTGAAACTTGCTACAATGTATTTTGACAAGCTACTTTTTCAAAAGCAAGGCACGTTTTTTAATAAAATGGGTCGCTAGTAAAAAAATGTCGCGAAATACTTTTTTTTTTTAAATCATTAAAAAAATTAAATACAAAATGTATCTTGCTGGTTACACTTAGGGTTATATGGAGTAACTACAAACCACATTTGAGTAATGTAAGTCCCGTAGTTACCAAGATATTTCAACGCATGCATTAAATCCAAGATGGCTGCCGTACCGTGGGAAAATCCCCGGTAAAATTTTGAAAAAAATTCCAGGCCTTCCCGTTAGGTGGACTATCAATCTGTCAAAGTTTCAGTTCTGTAGAATAAGTAACAATGAAGTTATAAAATAACATACGTTTAGACCCAAGCCTCCCCTTAAGCAAGATTAATAATTATTCAGCTGGAACCGACTGGAACTGCATGAAATTTTAATTACAATTTTTCCCAAATCTTACAAAATTCTGTCAAAAACCTTTGACTAACAATTGCCTTGGATAAGTTACTAACTACCTAATGGAGCAACAAAAGCATAGTTGTTATTATTGTCAGTATAATTAAAGCTAAAAGACTGGAGGTGTTCAGCAGCATTTACTCCCTTGATGTCACCAACACCTGATGAGCTGATTATTTTGTGACTCGCAAATGACCATGATTGAGTGGGCTTAGTGACATAAGTTCGCAAAAAACAGACTTCATATTTGGCATTACTTGACATACTTATGTATACAACATTTAAAAGGAATTGAAAATTTTATTTCTCTTAGTTTGAGTTGCCCGCGTAATTGAACAAATGGCGGTCTCTGGTCTACCTAGGAAGTAGTAATTTCAATCTCTTGACTTGGCCCCGGCCCCTCTTAAAACATGTCAAATAAATAAGGATTCCTTATTTCTGAGTAGATTACTCGGAAAACAATGCTACCATTTTGGCCATAACCCTTCCGTCATGGATACTGGGCTACCGGTGAGTGTACATTTGTGATCCATCTATGGTAGGTGTTTACCAGAGGGTGACCTTCAACATGGGATAGATTCTTATTACTACAGCTAATTTATTTCATCATTTACAAATTCTACATCATTTTATTGCTGTATTTGTTTTATATAATTCTTATTACAACTAGTATTTTTTTGGCAATTCTACACTATTTTATGTAGTTTAACATGTTGCGAAGCGACACAAACAAATCTGGATCTGGCGCTATACCAGATAAAATAAACAATTATTATAGTTAAGCCTACCTTAGTGGGTAGTGGACACTCGTCCAGCAGCAGTGTGATGACTGCTGGGCCGAGAGGATCTTCCATGGGAATCACACTGATGAGGGACTGGACAACGGCCAGCCACCCAGCCTCCTTGTCGGCTATCTTGTGTAGGGCCAGCATGGAGCGGGGCGGGTCCTGGTCACTGTAAGGTACAAGGCAACAGTCATAGTACACTAGAGGTTCATGCCACCACAGAGGTCTGTAATCCATGCAGGGATGCATACACACATATCACATTTTGTGATTGATTTGAAATCCGTATTTTTTTAAATTTTCATATCCTATGAATTATTTATAATTCAGTGAACCTAATTTTAGGTAATTATATTTACATCTTTAGATGCAATTTAAAGGTTTATGTTATTTATAATTTAATTTATTTAGATTTTATATCCAATTTAATGTTTTATTAATCTACTTTATTTGATTTATCAAATTTAATGTACCTATAGTACTGTTCAGCCTCTATGGCTGCAAAGGAAATAAAAGTTATTATAGACTCAAAAATATGTGCCTGGTCATATACATCTATAGCACATTTTAGGACAGTTAACCGATATTACGCTGATAAGTTCTTATATAGCGCAGTATCCAGTCATCATGACTGCTCAAAGCGCTTTACACTTTACTCCCTGGCAGACCTGTTCAATCGAACATGAACTCGACTTCGCTGGGAAGCATTCAGCCATGTTGCAATTGATACGCGAAGACTATTTGTACACAAATATCCACCAGTGTCTATCGCCAGGTACTCATTCATACAGCTGAGTGAACTGAAGCAATGTAGAGTACACGAACTTGCCCAATAGGATTCGAACCCGGGTTCTTTCAGTCGAGAGTCAGAAGCTCTTACCATAGCACTACTGCGCTCAACAAAATTTAGTGCCAACAACTCTCAGATGAAATATATATTCATACAAAATATTGCTAGGATTTGTCTGACATTAACGAGTGCTACCATTTATAAAATAACAAAATATATGTATCTAAAGATATCTCTATCAAATCAAATCCACCAGGTTTTGTTGGGAATCTGCCTAATGTAACATTAACAGTATTTTCTCTTTGACTGTTATATTATGTAAGTCTGTCAATCAATTATTTGCTTGTGGAAAATGTACCTTATATAGCAAGTTTTCCACTCTGAAGCAATTCCGTATTAAAACCTGATATGGCCATAATGCTCCCAAATTCCGATAAATCCATATTGCATAAGGGAAATCTATATGACTAACCCTAACCTGAAATTTTTTATAAATATGAAAAATATTGCAAATGAGTTTGTTCACATACAGACCTGACTGCCACCAGCTGTAGTATCCATGGCAGATTTAACAGTGACAAATGAAACATGTCTACCATTCAACAGTGAACTGGATCTAGTTTTGGTAAAGCCACTCACTTATCGACGAGTGTTCGTATCAGGTGCAGCGTGTCAAGAACTAACTGGTCTATGTTTTGCTCGGCACTCCGATGTCGACTTCGGTGTTGTGGTCGATGCCCACTAGAGTTAACCGAAACCAAGTTAGGCGGCGATCGTTGTGGTGGCACACATTGCAGCACAGAGTTCCGATGCACGGTGACACTTTCCGATATCGCCACGCTGCTGCCCTCTAGTGTTCGAGGCATTGTCATCGTAGGCACTGCATTCGACTGCACTGCAGGGTTCTCTTTCTGACGACACACACTGATGCAGGGCCCCATATCGGACTCAGCAGTGCGATGTCGGCGGGAAGACCGAGCCGTCCTGGCAGTGGCTGAACTTACAACTGCTAGTAGGTTACGCAAGAGCATAAAAACATGCCAAGATAGAATGATCATGCCCCCAGCATGGCACTACACATGGGGGCCGTGCGGCTGTTGGAGGGTTACTGTTGTTGACATACGGCGCTCACAGGTATGTCTGTGTATGTGTACAAACTCTCAGATTTCTTGCAGTGTCTACGACCAGTGATTCCATTTGTTGACTCTGTATCACGTCAGGTCATATCTTTCATCTGCAAAGAAGCAATATTTTGAAATCAAGCACCATTATACATTGCAACTGGTACACTGAGAGAGTGGCATATTACAACTATGCTGGGTATTCCTTGCCATTACTGTTGATGGCAAACCAAGAGTATGATCTATAATATATTCCTCGCTAGTACAGTTATATTGCTATGCAAAAAATATGCAATATTTAACAATTATAATTTTTTTTACCAGAGATTTGATTGTGAATGGTTCAGTATGACGGTTATGTCAGAAAATGAACAATGAATCAGAATATTATCAGGCAATCTTTACTTCAAATATGAAAAGTCTATTTTATAGCTTTGCATTTTTTGCAGTTAGATGAACATTAGTGTCCAGCATATAATTACAAGAATGCTGCATGTACAGTTTTTGCCAAGCTTATTTCAGTGGTGCTAATTAACGGCAGGTGTGGGTGTGCATGGAGTGTATGTCTACTCCCCGTTGTACATCAACAAGCCTCTAGGTATTTTGCACAGGCAGGGGAGCATGTACTGGTGCATGCCCCCCTGTTTTGCTGTCAATGGGAACAGGAGTGCAGATGCAAAATTCTAGCGAGTCTTGGGAGGAGCAGTTGAATGTTTAAGTTATACTCCAGCAGGGTGCAGATGGAGGTCTAAAAACGCAGCCCCAGTAATCAAATCAAGTTATCAACCACAGGGACACAATGACTACGACTAAGCTGGGTCTGATTAGTAAATACACTTCTAAACAATCATTAAATGGATAACTGGGTCCCCCTTATGAGTTGGTCAAATCCTACATCCGCCACTGAATTGATCAAAGGAGTGCCGCCGAGCCGACACCGCGCGCGTCACCGGTGGACAGTTACAAAAGAGAAAACACGAATAAGGATTTGTTTGTATTTACGTAGAAGTGTTTATGTAATACATTATTTCATTCAGCTTGTTATGTGCTTGTTGCTGAATTTAACAAATTATATGCGCTGCGGAGACTGGTCTGACTCTGTCTCTGGTCTGGACACGGAGACTAACGAAACGTTTTTAAATATACGCAGAGTAAAAACAATAACCTTGCAAAAGGTAAACATCATATTTTTAATTCTGAGAAATCGACACTGTTTTCTCATTAGTGCTGCTGACAGAAGGTTTACCAAATCATATTATATAACCCATAATAACGTGAAACAAATCCAAAACAAATATTTCCAAACCTTTTCCTCCATTTTGAATAGTCGGCGAGATTTTGCGAGAACGTACGAAAACAAATAAAAGTGGGATATAAAATTACCATTTTGTAATTATTTCGACGAAACAACAACTTTGAGCAAGTAAAAAATGTTTAATTGACATACAAATATTGCGCATGATGCATAATATTCTTTGACGACTTAACATTTCGCGAAACGTTTGCGGTAAAAAATAAACTTATCCCCAAACCAACTCAGATTGAATGGGAGAATGAAAATACTCAAATGAGTTATGTGAAAAAAACTTCCTTTCAATTGATTTAGCCCATCGCAAGTCTGGTTCGTTGATGTCTAAGCACTAAGACAGTATGTGCAGACATACATTAAAAATGGAATTGACATGCCCTGCGAAAGGAAACCACAACAGTTACATAACATGCAAGAAAATCACAATGATCGAGTTGGAATTGAAATGTATCCCACAAAGTGAGTTTAATTTACTAAATTGATGAAAACGGAAATCAATATTTACAACGTTTTTATATTGATTTACACATATAAACCACGAAATACGTTAATTTGTACTATTTTATTATGTAGCCTTTTATGTACGTGCCAATTTTGGATGCACCATTTTCGGATGTGTCGTATGTTTTGGTCAAACACAAAACCATTTAAGTATCAGTATTAACAACGCACGAGTTGTATTCGATCCGTTGTTCAGAATTTATTTTATTTTCACGACAGCTTAAACGTAATTACATCGTGTCTGAATATTTCCCAATGAAGTTGAGAGTGAAAAGGTATGTCTGTGGGAAAGTGTAGTGTTTTTAGCGGTCATCGGGACTGTATATATTGTGACTCTAACAGTGCAACAATGCTCCAGAGTGAGAGTATGCACATATATAGAAGAAGTATATACGAGCTTACATTGTTATGTGGAAAGGTATACCTCTTTTACTTGCATTTTCGTGTAAGTTGCAATTGGAGCAAGTTGGTTATACGTGGAATCTTATTGAAATCGCAGTTTGACTGGTATTCGCCAGGTGCCGCCTCAATATATCAGTGGACAGGTGCTTGGACCAAAAACCATGGCGCAATTTAAGGACACTCTTGTCGTTGAACTCGATGAAAATACCGTTTATGAGATGAAAGGGAGACCATGCGAACTGTCGGCATATTCTTTTATTCCTCCCAGGAGAACCGCTCCCAAAGCAAAGACTTATTTCAACGTTGATCGACAGGTAAGCCAGTGGCGAATGGTTTGTTTACATTGTCATTGGTTACGAGCTTACGAAGAAGTTACATTGTGTATCCTATGAACGTTAGAATCCAGACCCACCTCGATTTCGCTGTTATAACTTGAGTTTTGCCTAACTTTGATACCTCAGTGCGTTAGTTCCATTATTCAACATTATCCCAGGCATATTTACGTTTAAGAATATTGCGTGTTAACGCATTTTGAGGCATTAAATTAAATGACGCCCCGGTTTGCATCAACATTTTATGAACGCGGTAACGCATGACCGCAGCGGTGCAGACTAGCGCAAACCAGGTCACTATTTGGGCTTCAAAAGTGCGCTAAATCTAGGACACAATATTTTCGTAATATAAATATGCCTGGGAATGGCCAATGGGATGAAAGTTTAACGCAGGCGTGTAGTCCGGTTGATTGGGGGTGGGTTGTATTTTTCGAGTGTCCCAACAAACTGCACTCCTTTGAGATCTCCAATTGTATCCCCAGAAAACGTCAACATTTAAATTTTGACGTTTTCTGCAGTGCAGACAGCAGTGGCCAGGCCCAGTAACAGTGTCAGTGCTGAACATTGCACACCCCCTCAAGGCTCGAGTCAACTTGATTGAGTTTGGCTTGGCGATAATGTTCTGAAAAAGGCTGGCTAGTTGAATGAGACCTCATAAGATCATGACATAACATTGTAACCACAATATATACAGACTAGTCAGTTAATAGAACATTGCCGAGTGCTGGAAACAACTAGGCAGTCAACATTCAAAGACAGTGACCTGAATAGCAAGGTGACTATTAACGGAACTAACATCACTGCTAATTAGTCATGACAACATACTTTTTAGAAGCTAATTTGTGTTTGTCTGTCGCATTTGTTTTAGGAGAGGTATACCGACAAAACGTACGACCGACTCTACAAACATGATTATGGCTTCAATAACAAGCTTCACAGGTGTGACCGGGAACACGCAAAATCACGGGGACTTAAAGTCATTACAGAGGTTAGTTAAAATTGACACCAATGAAAACCTAGACATAATTAGCATGTGTATTTTTAACAAAGTGCCAGTACTGTATTTTTGTAATTGAGAAAGTCGATTAAACATTATACACGACTACACGTGTATAGTGCCCAGTCAAAATCCAACTTTATTTCACACTAATTTGGTATGGACATACTTGCTCATTTACATACATATAAATCATTGGACAAACTAATACGTTTCACATATGACCACAACTGTTTCTCTGCTTATAATTATATACCAGCATAAACATTTAAGATATTCAGTGTTACAATAATACTTTAAATAAGTGTTACAAATGTGGCACAACTCTGAATAAAGGACATTTGGGGACTTATGGAAGTTACCAGTTGACACAAGGAAGGCCAGGATGGGGATATCAAAGTGATTTCAGGCATTTCTTCCATCAGGAGTTCTTAGAATGCGAGGCCTCTGTATAATGTGACGTATGGAGGTAACGTAATGACTATGTATTTCGACACCTGAAAATAATTAAATTCTCGGCTGAAAACAAGTATAAAAACAAAATTATTTTTGATGTCCGAAAACATAATCACTACTGGGTATATATATTGTATGTATCCGGATATGTAAAAATAATAGATGCCTAAAAACGGTACAGTACAGAAAATTATTATTGTAGATTTTTAGGATGTCCAAAACAGTTGTCCGGATATATAGTCATTAGGGTATATCACTTCCTTTGCAAATCCTGCATCATGAATTTTACCAACTTGTAACATGTTTTGTAGGAGGAATCGAAGGCGGTGCCAACGCTGTCGTCGTCCGTCTACGGCCACCGCCTGGGTCGGCTGCTGGAAACACGAGACATGAAGCACACACGTGTAGCAGCCGTACAGGAAGAGTTCTACCGCACAAACACTAAACAAGTCGCCGTCATATGACATGCCCCTGGTCCCACTCATAAGAGGCAGCTGTGTAGAACAGCATAATCACCTAAAGTGATGCTGTTAGCCTATCCACTCTGTCATACCTATGTATGTGTGTGTGACTGTAAGAGTATACTGTTGTACAGTCATTGTAGTTGTTCTAATCAATGCAATGTCAAGTTGTCTGAAAGGTACATTACTGACAAGCAGACGTTAAAGGTAAAAAAATGTCCATTTCATATTTATTAACATTGATGCAAAATGTTCTTTTTTTGTAAATAGAACACTCAGATTCGAAACATGTTCTATTGGCAATATAGCCAGGTTAATTTCAAGACCCTTTGATGCTTGGCGCATTGCCACATACGAGACCACTAATTCGACAAACTGCCTCTTAATAATTACCACCCTGGCTGATTTGGGTAATGGAACAGATATAGTACCTTTAAAATTGTTATCCAGATATTCACATCTGCCTGTGTATTCATAGCACTGTTCTTCAAGTAAAATCAACATATCTGTGCTGGTCTAGGATGGTAAGATAAGTAACTTGGACTAAATGTCTGACTGATGATTACCTTACTTAAAATGGCTGACAGTCACTGAATTTGTTGTATGGAAATTTAACAAAAATAACAGTTACGTGTTTCTATTTACTGGCAGTGGTACTGGTCATTTTCATAACAGAAGTATACCAGCAAACATGTAAAAAACATTTTTTCAAAACACTGTTTAGAGAATAATTGGTACATAAACTAAAATTGCTGTAAATCAGCATTGGAAGTTTTTACACTTTTCTAATGAAAATGTTCAGTAAGTGAAGAGTTTCCATCAATTTTGTATTGTTATGCAATAATAAATTTTATTATCAATTTTTAGATACATATACACATTATTTGCATGTTGTAATTGTACACATTAAACCAACAAATGGAACATGATATAAAGTAGAAGCGTTGTATCGTTGATGCTTTATAAATGAACTCCTGCAATAATGTACATGAATTAAATATTCATTTACCACTATTTATGTTGCTGGTCTGCATGCTGCAAAGCTTAGACACAATGTTTTTGTCTGGAAACAAGTGGCTACATAATAATGCAGGTGCTTGGTAAATACATCACATAGCTAGTGACACTTGGCTGCTTCCACTATTGTATCAAAATCTAATTCACATTTAAAAATAGACTCCACAAACTTAAGCAGCTTGAATACAACAGAAATCCTTTCAAAACCAAACCTAGCTGTTCCAGGTATTCATTCATTCACCGTCACAGACCATATATTTACCTAATACACCAATGGTACATTCTGTGCCATGTGTGACATACATTTGTGCTAATGGCAAGTAGATGAGGCATGACACAAAAAATACTTTAGTAACACAAATGGTTCCCATTAGTAATTCAACATTAGAGTGTGGAGAGATTACAGCCAATGTCTGTACAGTTAAACCTCGCTTAAACAGGCACCTCGCAATTAAGATCACCCTAGGACAGTCCCAAATTATTTCTATAACAGTAAAGTATAGGAAACCAGTCCTGCTAATATGGTCACCTGGTCATTCAGGTCACTTCGATTCAGTTCCAAGGGTGACCTTAATAATGAGATTCTACTGTAATTCATACATACATACTTACACAACAGTGAATTAATGAATGGAAACAATATGTGAATAGCCAAGTTATCCCCTACTAGCAATTCGTAACAATATGATAATGGTGACAAACATACGTCTCTGCACATAAATATCAACCAATAAGAGAAAGAAGTAATGCAGAACTAGTTTACAAAACTTTGCTGGAGTCAGTTTGCCTAAGAACAACACTGGCACGGTGACCAGATTGGTGAAGACTTCACTTAAGAATACAATGAGCATGAACACGTACACAGAATCTACCTATCTACCTCCACCATGCACTGGCTAAATAAGATCACACTTCAACAAGAGCAGACATCCACCGTTATCACAATCACCTACAAGTCTTTAGACAATTTGCATCTCTTTCCGGTGCTGAAGTTGTACTTCTCTTCCGAGAGCCTGGTCACGCTCACGGATACAGACCTCAGGTGCTTACGCTTCATGTGGTGTATGAATGGGCGACCAATGACCACTGACTCGCCACACAGTAGACACGCCTCCTTCTGGCTTCCGTGCACAGACTTGAAGTGCTTCTGCAGGAATTCGAGGGAGCTCCATTTCTGCTGGCAACGTGAGCACTTGTAGGTGTGCAGCTGTTCACAGTGCTTCAGAAACGCAGCGGTCGTCTCAAACAATACATTGCACTTGAGACACGTTGGAACGGTGGACGCTTTCTCCGAGTGTGGTGCATTCTCGTGGAGGTGTGACGCCAGTGCTGTCGACTGCAACTCCTGCTGCCTGAACATTCCAGCGTGGACCAAGCGCATGTGGCCCTCTAGTGACTTCGGACTGACAAAATGTTGGCCGCAGCAGGGGCACACTGTTCGCCGGAAGAGTGTCTCTCGCGTGATGCCGTGGCAACTACTCAGGTGCCTCAACATGTCAGTGATACCCGATTTGACGCAGAGGAAACAGCGGAAGTCGTCCTCTTTCATGAACTTATGCTCAACCTGTCGATGCTTCACAAGACCCTGGTATGTCCAGAAGTGTTTTGCGCACAGGTCACACAGCAGTTGACCTTTCTTGTTTAGAAAAACGTCCCGTTGGATCTCGACTTTATGTGCATAATAGAAATGTATGCGCAGCGAGTCACGATCCTTCACGAATCCGCCACAGATCTCGCAGATCTCAAAATCCGGCACTACGCGTGGAGATGTTGAAGACCTAGTTTTAGCTGGTGCAACCGCCGAGTTCTTCTCCACCACGGTGATCACAGGCTCTGGGGAGAACGGTGTCTTACCTGACATGCTTCTGTTGCCAGTCAGGGCATGTGCACTGCTGCTTCGGGACGGCAGGCCTAGTGCAGGAGGCTGGGTGGCATTTAGAACACCAGGAAGCCTTGACTGCTGTGGTGTAATCTGTCGAGGCAGCGTAGACATGACAGGTAACTGAGATGCTGTGATCGGCGTAAGCAGCGTCTGGCCGTTCTGACTAATGAGATTGTACAATCGCCCACCGACCTGCACCAGTTGCTGGGGAACACTGCCTAGAGGGGCAGTAGTGCTGCTCAGTAATGACTGCATACTGGTGGCGGAGACGGACGGCCGTGCAGGCCTGCCTTGTGACACACCCCTAAAGGCCCCGTGCTGATACGGCGGATGTATCGTCACGTTTTCGCGGCGCTTACGAAGGTGTTCACCTACTGTGCCTGAGGCGTGTGGCGTCTGATTGGTTGGTCTACGCGACAGGGTCTCAGTCAAAGTTGGGGCACCATACCGTGGCAACTTCATTGGGATATCACAGTCGGCTGGTCCAGGCTCAAGGTTCCGAGCCAGCTTGAAGTTACGTTCACATTTCCTTATGTGCTTGTTGAGTACCACCTTCAAGTTGGTCTCAAAGAGACACATTGCACAGGTGAACGGCTGCATCTCTGTGTAAATGCGAGGCTGTCGCTTGTGCACTTGCCGAATGTGATTCAAAATTCCCTTTGACGCATCATTCTGCGTTGTTGAGTGCAGTTTGAAGTCACATAACCCACACAAAGTATTACCTGCATCGTCTGTCTCGACAAATTCATCATGATACGCCATTGCATTCAAGCAGTTGGTCTTGAATGCACAGTGATGACACGATATGGTCGGGAAGTGGAAGCGGGTGTTCTTCTTAGAGAGGTTCTTGTGAGCGTCCTTTAGCTTGTTCAGTTGCTGAATCTCCTTGTCCGTCAGTCGGTTCTTGGAACGTTTGCGCGTCTGAATGCGAATGAGGTCCTTGTAGACTTGCTCCTTGGTGAGGTTCAGGCCCAAGTCATACAGTAGATTTGACATTGGTCGCAACTGCATCGAAGCTAGATGCCCTTTGGCGGCCAATGACTGAGGGCCCTGGTTCAACTGACTCGGCTTCACGGGCAGGGTTGTCGCTGATGAAGCACTCCGTACAGGAGTGATATCTTTCACCACAATCATGCTGCTTGATGTGGCAACAGGGGTTTTCTGTGAGCTCTTCCTCGCTTCACCTTTGTTTGTTTCCATTGGCTTCATGTCTGTTACAACAATGTTGTTGCTCTTTGCAGCTTGTGTCCTTAACACAGCTTCTTTGCCATCTTTTTTACCCGACACTGCAACAGTTTTGGCGATATCTGCAATGTTACTGTCATCATCATCGTCTAAATTTACAATGTCACAGCTGCTAACTTTGTCAGTTGATTTGCCTGTGCTGATCTCAGAATATTTTGGGATATCTCTGCAGTTGTCATCGTCAAGTTTTGAGTCAGCTCTACTACTGCCGCTGATACCATTGCCTTTGTCAAGCTTTTTGAATTTTCTGCTGCCTTTGCTATCACCACTGCCTTTGTCAAGTTCTGCGAATTTTCTGCTGCTGTCACCTTTGTGAAGATTTATGACATCTTTGCTGCTGTCATCATCATCGAGGTTAGTAACACCTTTACTATTGTCACAATCGTCGAAGTTTGTGACACCTTTACTGCTGTCACCATCGTCAATGTTTGTGACATCTTTGCTGCTGTCACCATCATCGATGTTTGTGACATTTTTGCTGCTGTCACCATCATCGATGTTTGTGACATCTTTGCTGCTGTCACCATCGGTAAGGTTTGTGACATCTCTGCTGCTATCACCATCGTCGAGATTTGTGACATCTTTTCTGCTATCATCATCATCAATATTTGTGACATCTTTGCTGCTGTCACCATCGTCAATGTTTGTAGCATCTTTGCTGCTGTCACCATCATGAATGGTTGCGACATCTTTGCTGCTGTCACCATCGGCAAGGTTTGTGACATCTCTGCTGCTATCACCATCGTCAAGATTTGTGACACCTCTGCTGCTTCCGCCATCGGTAAGGTTTGTGGCATCTCTGCTACTGTTACATTCATCAAGATTTGTAGCATTGCAACTATCATCATCAACGAGTTCGGTGACACGAGTGCTGTCAATACAGTCTGATTCAATATCTTTGTTGCTGGTGTCACTGACACAGTTGTCCAAGTTCGTTGAGCCACCGTTCACAGTAGCTGCTTCGACCATCTGCACAGCACTGTCAGTAGACGCCACTTTCTTCTTGTCTGCGTCATCTGCTGTGACACCACCATCATTCACTCTCTCACTATCATCCAGCAATATGCACTCACTAGAACTCTCTGCGACTAGATCAACACCATGAACCTTTTGTTCCCCAAAATTTTTCCTTTCACCGTACAGATCCTTGTTATCAGAATCTGTTTTCCCATTTGTCTGTTTCTGTCCTTCCGACTCACTTTCATTGCCACCGTTCTTTGCACCAGCCATGGCATCGTCACTCCCATTCACAAGTGGAGACCCTTCTCCGCTGTTCTTTGCATCAGCACACTCGCCGTTTAAGCGGGCATGTGTTTTGTTCAAGATAGCAATGGCGTCACCATTTACAACTTTTTTGCTCAGGTGTTGCTGATCGACACATTGTGGATCTTCCGTGTCAGATCTCTCAGTTTCCATCTCTCAAGTTGGCCCCTTGCATACACGCCGCGACTGAAACAGACAAGAAAACAACACCTTTCAGAAACATATTAATTGGCACAAGTCTTTTGGTGTCCCGCTTGTTTACTTGACAAAACTCAAAGGAGATTAGTTAACAAAAGTATACCCATGTCTGAGTAATGTTGACACTTAATGGAAAGTACAGTTATCAATTGAGAACAACATTTAATAAACGTTCATGGACATGAGCTTTTGCTCCGCAGCACAACACAAATCTATTATCTCACATTACACATGAGAATTGTTAAAACATTTGTAGCACAGCCTATACCTATAAGGAGAAATGCAACTGATTAATTAATAAAATACACAAACAGAAAGAAAGCAAACCCAATGATCTGATAATTTATACCTAACTAAATTACAACTTAAGTTATTATTTCAATATTTAACTGTAACATGGTCTTTTAGCCAAATCTTTACAACTGGATTACAAGTGTAACATATATTAACGTATTTAAAAAAATTGCACCCAGTTACAGCATTAAAAAAGCAGTATTTAAGTAAATATAGCAATGATTCCTCCATTGCTCACATAATCATTCATAATTATAATTCAATTCCATTATCAAACAATGATAGTTAATCGAAAAAAATATTTCCATAATAATTAAAACAATCTATGCTGCACCAGTCATCATACTCTACACACTACAACTACTATCAAATGGAAGTAGGTCAATGTTGCTGCTCAGTGACATCATATGCAAATGCACTCAAGCAGCGGCCTGACATGCTGTGCTAAATATATCACAATCCAACAGTGGGTTGTTGCTAGGCAATTCTGTTCAGTGGCCTGATCATGTGATTGCAGCACAGTGATTGGCTGGCAGCACATGTATGGTGCATGATCACAGCTGCCTGCAATATAGGTGACCTTGGCCTTTAGTGCAGTGACGTCATTCAGAACTAAAGGATTGAGTCCTCATTACAAATAACAATTTATTTTCACTAACCATACGTAATAACAAAATCTGTTTACCATAAAAAATTACAATAATGACATTTCATATCGTGGTAAAAACATCTACATGGAGAAAATTTATATAACTTCCACATATAGGTAAACATTTTACGTTTACTACTTATAACACGATATTGCTTTTATGTAAAAGCAAATTATTTATATTTATTTAAACTTACAGGTATATCTATACAAATAATACATACATGTTCAAAGTATCACCAGGCCAAGAATTAGTAGGGACTGCCGCTGCAGTCGTGTATTACCAGCCCCATGCTTGAAGTGAGAATTCATAGCGATAACAGTGCATGTTAATGAAACCCAGGTGCTATTTAGGCATCAAACGTGTGCTAAGATGCAATATTTTTATAACATAAATATGCCTGCGTAGGCTGTGATGATGTGGAATGATGAAATTAACACATCGAGGTATCATGTTTACTCAAAAAATATACTTATAACTGCAAAATCTAGGTGGGCCCAGATTCTACACAACTGTCGACTGTACAAGCTAGATATATTGCTTCGAAGACATGTGTTGTTAAAATGGAACCGACAAGTAAAAAGTTTGTTTCGGTGAAGTTCATTTCGGTAGTCACGTAGCATTGCCAGGACTTTCTGCTGGCGAGTCTGATTCGCTAGCCGGCGACCTAGTATTGTCGCTGATAGTGACACAGCTTACGCACTGCTTTCCGCATAACAAATAATTAAGTCAATGGTAATTGTTGATGGTGCATTACCCATCCTTGAGTTTCCTAAATCCGAAATGTATCCATAGTTTTTAAGTGAATTTACCACTGGGATACTTTTTTTCTTCCCCAGCGTCAGACTTTATAGATGCAACGTCATGATTAGCGTGTGATCAACGATAAAAATAATACATAGGCCTAAATTTTCATTGGTCAATATTGCTGTAACTGACAGAATGTGCCTATCATATGACTGCTCTTGTCCTGTCATGTTTGATTGTGTGTACTTCAGTACCTCAAGATCATGATCGGATTAATCATGCCAGGAGAGGGAATTAAATGCCTTACTTTTAATAGGCCAGTCGGGCCCCTAGACTTGGAACTAGGGGCCCGACAGTGAATTTAGGGGTCGGTGGGCCCTCCGCTAAATTCAAACGTTTTAATAATTCAATATCCTGTTTAATAGTTAACAGCATGTTTTATACATTTATGATTTGAAACGGCAAAGTGGCCTATATTTGCGTATTTCAGTGGTTTCATAGCAACACATGTACAGGATTGAAGTGACACACGGGACAACTTTAAATCAGCATTTGTTATGGATTGACCAGCCATAGTTAGCAGGATGTGAAGTTCACTTGCTCTGAAGTAATGTTCAAAACACTGCTAGGTCACTGGGTCAGGTTGAGGTATGAAACTAGCCTCGAGACTGTCGAGGCTAGTTCCAGACTACTGACTGCATCTGTGTCAGTCATATCGACTTGCTGAAACATGGACTTATTGTTGTGGCTGTTAGCCACCGCCAATCATCTGACATCCTTTTTAATTTCTGCATTTAGAGATTAACTGCCTATCATTACATCTCACTGCTGCTCGAACTTCGAAGTCAAGTTGGTCGAGCCGGTGCCTCCTCAAATAAATTGTATTTTAATAATTTGTGCACATGGCCGTCTGCATGGTTAAGAATTTTACAATGAATCTAACAGTTCAAATCTCCCGTCGATCCGACTTTAACTTCTGAGGATACAAAGAAAATAAGGACTGCTTGAGGTGGGCGCGAATCTTAGTTTTCTTACACAAGACAGTGAGTGCCAAGCTTTCATACGTGCTCTGGCCACGGGCATGACATGGGGCAATATCATTTCATATTGATAAACACCAGGGACGGGTCTAAGTAGGTACACTAAGTTAAACATCGCCACTAGATTGAAAACTTGGAAGCTCCTCAGCGAGTTCACACAAATTGATTTTGATTAAAAGCTCATCACACCTTCCAACGCAATTGAAATCACCATGCTGCAATTGCAATTATCATCTCCAGTTTTGCGGCGCTGTTTACGACGTGCTTATCGGCATGCTGTAGGGAGAGATGGTATGGTCATCTTTTTTTAGATTTTGCCGCAAAAATTACCCGCGGTTACTAAATACCAAGTTTGTTTCATTGGCGATTATTGCATTATACATTACATAAGTTCTAAAAAACGCAGGAATCCATAAACCAACTGGTTATCATGCAATGTTATGCAGTCAACCTGTCACCCCTCTTACAGCAACAACCGAATATTGGTGGGCTGTCGGGAGCTGTCCGTTGTTTCATAACTATATTTGCTGAATATTAGTAAACACTGATATTCACGACTTTAGGATTACCAAGGCATTTAAACTATTGAACTACAATACCTCAGTTCTTATTTGACTGTGCGTGACGAACACGAGAACGACGATTTTGTCTCGCACTATTTCGGGCACCACACAATGCCGCATTTGCGCCAAGACTAGAACTCAAAATGGCGACAGGCGGTCACGTGAGCATGACGTTTCTTCTTAAATATGCAACTTCGTGGAACCAATCAGAGGCGGTGTGCTCGAATCGGTCATCTGCGTATGCGCATTCACGAAATGCGCGCGCCTCCGCTGGTATGATTCGCTCGCCATGATGGCGTCTTCGTAGCGTCTGTAAAAATATCCCTGTGATGTTATTTTAGGTCGGAAACCCAAACTGGAAGGCAATTTTCATTTACACTCACAATTAAAGCCTTACATTAACCCATTTGTTCTCTGCAACACTTACACTTTTATTTTTGTATTGTGATTATTACACATAATATGCCTATATGGTTTACAGTTACATACAGTTCCATTTCTTCATTACATTTTCTTAGCTTGTATCTCAATACATTTGTTCATTCGTTCCCCCAAACCTTTAGATCTATGCTAGCCATATACAATCTCTAATATTTCTTAGATACGTAATGTTGCTCAAAGCACTGTTATGGTTGCAACTGTAAATTACGTAAATTTATAATGAGTAAATCATCGTATAATAGTTTGATTTTGCTCTTCTGTTCTACACATTCGACAGAGGTGTCACCTGACGTACCATTCCAACATAGAGCCTACTGTATTACAACGGGATGCATACGCCAACGCATTACAACATCAAAATGGACGGTTGGCAAAGTGGTAATAACGACTGGTAGCTTCGCAAAGTCATTGTTGTCCCTTGGAAGACTCGTGAATTGTGTCTGGTCCAACAACGGCCTAACATTGCACACCAAGCTGAAAGTGTAGACCTACCATGTTATATACTTATGTTATCAGCATTTTATCGTAGGTAAGACCTAGGCCAATTATTCACATTTGATTGTAGGTAAGGCCTAGGCAAATGTTTCAGAGACATGGACAACGTACCACAAACAGGAATGGAAGTTCAACAGTTTTCATTTTCGTTACCTGCGAACGATCCTTAGTGTAAAATGGCGGGATAAAATTACCAACCTTGAGATCCTGCAGCGCTGCAAATCAACACCATTCAGCAACACCCTGATACACAGACGCCTACGATAGCTTTTACCAGTTACCGCCTCCAAAAGACAATTCTCTATGGGGAGTACGTTGACTGAGGGAAAGCGTACGTCCACTAGCGGACCCACCTTATTGAGATTTAAAGATGTGGCCAAGAGATCAATCAAAGACTGCGGTACTGACGCTCCAGACTGTTGCTGAGGTTGAGTCATCTGGCGAGCCTGTTTTATTGGTGGTTCAGTTAACGACATCAAAACATACCGCGGATGAACCAGGAAACCAAGCGTGCGATGCAACATACCACACATACAAGCCAACCTACACGATGATTGCAGCTACAACAAGTAATGTCTCTCGAAACATAAGCTGACCTCTACAATAACTACTATTAACACGTGAGACAAACACGAACAAATCTGCAGGCCTTTATTCCGTTTGTTATTACATGCATGTGTATACTTGCCAACTCTCCCGGAAAATCCGTGAGTCTCCCAGATTTCGGTATGTATCTCCCGGTCTCCCGGAATACAGACACAGCTACTTGTTTTCACTGAAAACGGTAAAGATCCGGTGAAAAATCTCCAACAGCACCCCCACGTCTTCCGATGTCAAGATGCGAGACAACGCGACGAGACAGCGCGACACGGGAAGCGTGCTGAACCGCCGATGAATCTCCCGGGTTTAAAAAAAAGTTGGCAGGCATACATGTGTGCATACAACCGTGTATGCGTGTTCACACTCACACACAAGCACGCACGCACGCACGTACGCACACACACACACACAACCATTCACAGGGCCTACATGCATATATAAACATACATAATAATTATATACTTGCATGCATACATCAGTGTCCGACATAAGGCGCAAAATGTCAATAGGGCCAACCAAGCCTGTAACCTCTGAATATGTTGCGGGCCCGACAAAAAATTTGAAGGCCCGGCAACCTGAATTGATTATAGTTTAATTATTCTAGTATAGTGTAGTGTATAATAAAAATATATATATACTGCGTTTAATAAGTCCAAAGCAACTAAGCATTAAAATTGAATACGAAATATTCAACTCTCGACTGAGAGAATGCGGGTTCGAATCCTGTGCGGCGGTGTCGAACCTTGGGTTTCGTATAGACAGTGGTGGTTATTTGTGTACGAATAGTCTTCGCGCATTAATTGCAGCGTGGCTGAATGCTTCCCATAGAAGTTGAGATGGTGTCCGATTGAACAGGTCAGCCAAGGAGTAAAGTGTAAAGCGCTTTGAACAGTCCAGAGAATTGGATACTGCGCTATATAAGAACGTACCTTTACCTTTTAGGTAATAGCGAATGCGGATAGGGACTTTTTAAGACGTTCCCTTTTAACTTGTTTGATATATTCCGGTCTGCCGTGACGTCTAGATCTGTCTTCCCCAGTGCATTCGCACCGTCTTGTCTACATCCTTCGCCGCACTTCTACCTATACATGCACATCATTGGTAATCAGTCCACCAGTCCAACAATGTACGCCAGCCAACAGAGACAGATGTTGGATCAGGGTGAGACCAACCAGCTATAAGGTATACGAAACTCACACCATTCTACAAAGGCAAGCCAATAACAATAGCCGCCGCTTCAAAATACCCTTTTCCAAGACTGACCAATATAGAGGCTCATTTTTGTAAAGGCCGTCATCGAAGCGAACGTCCTCACAGATGACATCATCAATCTTCCCACATCCAACGCATTTTCCTCTGTAGTTGGGAGGCCGAGGGTTGTACTCAACGGCTAGCAACTTTTTCCATATGCTGTTGAACTATTTTTGCTGCCGCGTCGCCGTCATTTCAGCATATTGTAACCTCAACGAGGGCACATTTCGAAGGTTTAGGGGTGCACGGTTACATTGGCCCATAAAAAAGCCTTAAAAGGTCTAGGGGCACGCAACATTCCAAAGGTCTAAGGGGCCCCCAGGCCCACCTAGACAAACCTATGAACCCTGTGATCCACCACATACAACATATGTAGTGGGATCTTAACTTTACGTATTTGCATAAACTCCTAAACTTGCTTATAAAATGCGTAATGTACTAGGACAACCATCGTTCCTAGCCATTAATGAAATCGTCCCCTGTGGCGTTTAAATGGTGGTAGTGGTGCCGCCTTTGGAGCATGAAACGTATCACTTCTTGGTAATACGGTTTACACACATTATCTACAACGGGCAGTGTTTGTCCCATTTTCAACTTGGTTTGTTTTGCCTTTCGTTTTTCATATTTAATTTGCTGTGTGATTGTCTTAAATATAGGTTTATACTCCAAGCTATCCTACCGATAATGCAAAAGTATTTTCTGCTAGTAGCGCCCCGGTTTTTACCAGGAGGCGTCGCTGCGGCCGTGCGTTACTGCATCGCGCGGTTCAAATCAGCGATAACGGCGCAAGTTAATGAAAACGGGCCGCTATTTCCTTATTTGAGTCATAGTTCTAGTTGTTTCCAGCACTCGGCAACGTTCTATTAACTGACTAGTCTGTATATTTTGTGGTTACAATGTTATGATCTTAGTAACTAGTCAGCCTTTTTCAGAACATTATCGCCAAGCTGACCTTTCTATGCTGGCACTGAGGCCAGTGAGGGGGGTGGTCACTGCCAGGCCCAGGGGGGTTTGACTAAACTTAAAAGGCGCACGACCACGAAGTTGACGAACGACCACACACGACCATGTCATATAATATGTTGGTGGATAGTTTGGCCGTTGATGGTATATATATGGTTTGTGTGTGCATTATTTAAAATTCTGAGTCTGGAGTTACACAATTTAGGCATTGTATTTGATCTTCCGTACGAGTATTTAATCTAGTAGTGCAATGGAACCGGCGAGTTACCACAAGCGATGATAAAAGTTGCAAATTTTGTTACTCCAATGTGAAGAACATGTCTGAAATTTGGCGAGCTGCAAACACACATCTCTTACGTGCCACCAACAGCCAGCTTGATTACTAACACTACATACATTTTGGTCGTGCGTGGTCGTGCGCCTTTTAGTCATACCGGCCCAGGGTGCTTGTCATCCTCAGTGGTTCTTTTATGTCCCAAATTGAGACGGGACCGGCATTAACGTGATCTCCCCACTACACTATCGCGCGTCCCCATTTCGAATGTGTGTTCTGAAACGCAATGTTTTTATATTATAAATATGCCTGGGATTATGTACAATGGTGGAATTAACACACTGAAATATAAAATGTTGGCAACTAGAACTAGGTTCTACTTCTAGTTTTTATAGTTCTAGTTCTGGCATAAATTATTAGTAGCATCTGTCTTGTATGCACTCCCTGGGATGAGGCATAAAATTAAAGAAAAGGACATCCCTTGTATTGCCTACTGCAATAGAGGCACATCCACTGAGCTGAACCTTACACTTACACTTAACTTAAGGTGTCATTTACAAGCTGGGCTTGATTTATTCCATATCTGTCCTTTCCTTTGGCTTTCCAATATCTATCCAATCTGGCCTTAAATGCATTAGTTGTGGCAGTTATAACATAAGTTGGTAATGGTAAATCGTTCCAGTAACCACTCTTTGTCTGAAGAAATGTTGCCTGACTTGTAGCCTAGATCTTGATTTAAATAGTTTTAGTTTGTTCCCCAGAGTGAAGTAGTTTCCGCTATCTGGAAGTACTGTCCATATTGAATATGTTCCTTCCCTGTTAGGAGTTTGTAGCATTCAATCAAATCGCCTGTCAGGCATCTCTGCTTTAGGGAATACAGCTTAAGTCTTTGAAGTTGTTCTTCATAAGGCATATGTTTAATGTTTGGTACCAGCTTGGCGGCTCACCTCTGTACTTTTTTGAGTTGTTGTATGTCTTCAACAAGGTAAGGACTCCAGGCTTGGATACAGTATTCGAGGTGTGGCTGGACATATGTCTTATACAATATACTGAAACTTAGTAAAAACTCCTTTTGATGGATCTAAGCACAAACATCGCTGTAGCTGCTTCTTTTGAGCATTGTAGAGATGGCTTCATATTGTTGGATGTCCACACACCTACGTCTTTCTCCACTGTACATTTGTCAAGTATTGTCTCTTCGTTATTACTACTCATTGTGTACTGGTAGTGTGGGTTATTAGTACTTATTACTACCCAAATGCATTTTCTTGCACTTGCCAACATGGCAGTAGCCATTGTCTAGACCACTCACACAACTTGTTTATGTCCTGCTGTAATACTATGTGATCGAAGTCAGTCATCAAGGCTCTCCAGATCTTCGTATCGTGTGCAAACATCCTAACCTCACTATCAACGTGTGCTGGGATGTAATTTATGTACACAAAAAACAGAAGTAACCCTAACACAGATCCTTGAGGAACACCACTCCTTACATCAGACCACTCTGACTTTGATCCCCTCAAACTCACTCTGATCTGTCGTCCCGTCAAGAAGTCACCAATCCATTGTAGAACTTTTCCATTCATGCCACATCCCTGCAGCTTGTGTATCGAGTGCTTGTGTGGCACTGTATCAAAGGCCTTCTGGTAATCCAGGTAAACTGCACCAACCCCATAATCATTGTCTAATGCTTCAGTCCATGCTTCAAATGTTTCAAGAAGATTGCTCAAGCAGGATCTTCCTGCTGTAAAACCATGTTGTTTGGTTGTAAACAAGTCATGCTGGTTGATATGACTCAGAATGTGATCCTTCAGTATTGATTCAAACAGTAAAATGGATGGTATACAGTACACGTCAGTGATACTGGCCTGTAGTCCTCTGCTTTGGCTCGATTTCCTTTTTTGAAGATAGGTGTAACTTTTGCAGTTTTCCAATCAAATGGGACCTTCCCCTCATTCAGTGATTTCCGAAAAATCAAGTACAGAGACTTGGCTAATTTGTCTCGCACATTCTTTTAGTAATTTTGGGATCATTTTGTCAGGTCCCGGAGACTTGTTTGGTTGTAATGTATGCAACTTGTTTTATACATCCTCCACACTGAATTCTACATCATTGACAACATTTTCATCATTCACTCTACTACTGAATGCTGGAGGGTCAGTATCTTCCTGTACAAAAACCAATTTGAAAAAGTCACACAACACTGCGGTCTCCTTGTCAGTATCATTCTTACCACCACCTTCATTGTCAAGCTGTGACACCAACCTTCACTTTCTGGCTCTCTCTCACATATCCATAGAATTTATTTGGATTTTTCTAGGAATTTGTCACAAGCTTCTCAAAGTCTACCTTTGCTCACTTGCACACATTCATCGCCAAATTTTTCTGTATCACACTCCTCGTAGTCTATAAGTTTTTACCTGTGGATACATATTTTTGTCCACTGTTCATGTTTCTTCTTAACAGACTTGCGAACTTGATTTGTCACCCATGCAGGTTTACTCTACTTGTTAATCATTTTAATTTTTGGCAAAAGTTCACCGACGTGTGATTTTAACATGATCCAACATTCATTTCCACATTTGTCTTCAAATATACCGTCTCAATATATTTCTTCAATGTTTGTCCCTTTCGAACCATAGTTGCCTTTCCAGAAATTCACTTTCTCCTCTGCCTTATCATTGTTTTTATTGTGATCCAGCACATACCAATCAACAACATATCACTACTGTTCAACATCATCCTACACCAAGTCATTGAAAGCTCATCTGGGGGTCTACTGCCTCCCAGCCTGCTCCCTTGGCCTCTTGTCTACTATTTTGTTGTTTACAGTGATGAGCTCTCTTTCTCCCTCCTGCTGTCTTCTTTGCAGTTCTTCAACCAGCGCTCTTCTTTTCTGTCTCTTGATAAGTCATGTCCCTCTTTATGTACACATTCTTTATGTACACATTCTTTAGGGATGGTTCCTTTGTAACCTTTAGCTTTTTTGCTCGTCTTAGTACTTTGCTTTTTTCTTTACCTCCTTTATTGTGACATGGTAGTCATGGTTTCTGACATAGATCCCCTCTTCTGTTTTTTCCTATTATCAGTTAGTTTGCACCAAGCATTCGGCTTGTTCCCTCTTCCACAGAGTCAATGTCAATATCAAATAATTCTTGCAGAACAAGCTCCACACATGCCTCATGAGCAATTCTTCTATCGCTATCATTTGCCTGTAGCTTCTTTAAGACCAAATAAGGTTACACTATTCTTCCGACACTCTCTCTTGTATTTTTTTATATGTCCCCTCTAACTTGCTGTCTATAATGCTGTCTACTGTCCAGTCCATGGTGTAAAGTCTCTGAAGCCATCTTTCATTGTTTCAAGATGTGTCAGATGAGTAAACTTAACTGAACCATATTAGCCAATTTGAATGGGCAATATGATGAATAAAAAAAAATCTAGCGAGTTCTGTCAGGGTTTTTGTGCTAGTTCAGCTATGGAATTATTGTGCAAAAGGTCTGTCAGGAGGATTGCTGTCAGCGAATTGCATTCATAAAATACTTAATTATGTGCATTGTGTACACAGTC
The DNA here is from genome assembly GCA_963995525.1 of Escarpia spicata. Lineage (NCBI taxonomy): Eukaryota > Metazoa > Annelida > Polychaeta > Sabellida > Siboglinidae > Escarpia > Escarpia spicata. The sequence goes on along the minus strand of OZ023214.1, from coordinate 16,599,019 downwards.
ACCCACTGTTGTTATTAACTCGGAAACAAATAGGTCATACTTCATTGTGTATAATTTCATATGACATGTAATCTATTATGCAACTTTTGTGTTTTTAGAAACGGGAGATTTTAATAACTACTGGTGACTATATCTGCGGGCACATCACAGTGTGATAATGGGAGATCCAGGGGCTGTGCCAATCATTGAAATTCACAGTGAAAACTTCCATGAGATGTGGCCAAGTCTGCTGCTTGCTTTAAAGTCAGCAAGTTTTGTTGCCATAGATACAGTGAGTATGATCACTTGTGTTGAAAGTAGTGATATGTACATTTATAAACAGCTGAAGATAAGTTCTATAATGAATGCAGCCAGAGTTTCTTTATTTAAAATAATCACCTTAATGCTAATAACATACTTTATCTATTTACAAATAACTTCCCTAAGTTATTTATATCATATACATTTTATAAATGCAACAGCCAAACCGGATTTGTGTTAGTAAAAATCACATCCATTTTCCAAGATATGTGCTGGAGCCTTATTTTGTGTAATGATTGATATAATTTGTTTGTTTCAGATTACAGTTGAATGGAGATACCCATACATTTCAATCAGATTATCCAATTGTAATATATTTTTAATATGGACTTGTTTAGGCTGATTCGTTCTTATTACACTGACCACTTCTATTATTAGTAGTTTTCCTTATAATTACATGGATACATATTTACGGTGGTTTGTAGGAATTGAGCGGGCTGGGAAACCGGAAGAAACTCAATGCAAAGTGAGTATATTGAACTTAAAGCAGCAATGGGCAAACTTATGATTGTATATCTGAAACTTTGAGCAACTTTCTTTGGATTGTAATACTTTGTACATGATGAATTCATACTGATTATAACTATCCCATTGATATAATGGTATTATGGCATGGTTTTTAACTTTTTGTAATCATATTTGATTTCATAATAACTAATCAACCTATATCCACTGACACCGCAATTGCGACATACAATATATGTCGCTGTTCACAATATTCTGAATAATGATATGTGCGAGTATAACTACAAATATAAAATTCTTAGTATCATGATATTTTCTGTGACAGGAGCATTGACGACCGGTATGCCACTGTGTGTGAACTGGCCCGAAGTCATTCCATCATCTCACTTGGGCTGTCCTGCTTCAAACTTCAAGACACTGTGTCACCTCCTGTCCACTCTGACACAGAGGACTGCCCATCTGGCGATGCAACAACAGGAGCAGGAACAAGCAGACAGTTCAAATACCTAGTACAGTCATTCAACATACCACTGCTCTGTTCCGAGAGTTATGTTGTTGACCCGGCAGCATTAACATTCCTGATAGGTCACAATTTTGACTTTAATATGCAATATTCACGAGGACTGTCGTACCACAGGGGCAACGACGTGGTACGTTGAGTGCAATAGTTGATCATATGTTGCCGTTTATTTCGAAGCAGTAGGCATAGTGTGAGAGAGTACGGTTACTGATGTTGATGTTTTGACAGGTTTGTTTGCAACCAGTATGTTTTCATGTTTTATGTAGGTGATACAATTATATAATAATAATAATTTTTTTAATATAGCGCCTTTTAAGTAAGTAAATACTAATCAAAGCGTTTCACATATTAAAATGATGCATTGACTAAATGCTAAAATATAAATTAATTAAATAAATAAGCTAAGATTAAAAAATACGTAAATAAAAATAAATAAATTAGGGTGTAAAAATACAATTTCAAACAATGAAATTAAAAACCAATCAATACTATAAAATAGAAACCAGTTTCATTTAGATTTGGCAGCAGTGCTTGCACCAAGGCATGTAGTGCAGGCGAAATATATGAGTTTTAAGTTGATTCCGGAAAGCCGGCAATGTTCCAACTGATCGCACACAATTTGGCAAGCTATTCCACATATGTGAGCCTGTCACTGCAAAGCTGCCCTGTCCGATAGTTCTCTTTGACACCGTCACCGCGAGAAGAATTATAGTATTGATTATAAAATGATTTGCAATTTGAAGTTCTTTGAGCGGTGTCAGGATTTTTGTATGCAAAGGTTTTGTCGTGAGGATTTAACTGTAAAGTTCTGTTAGGGCAGTTGTGTACGATATTGTGAGTTCTGTCAGGGTTTTTGTGCTAGTTCAGCTATGGAATTATTGTGCAAAAGGTCTGTCAGGAGGATTGCTGCCAGCGAATTGCATACATAAAATACTTAGGAGGTTTATTCTAAAATATGATGTAGGCACCAGAAAAGAAGAGGTCATCGTGATGTCAATTTGCATAACATTGACTACCAACAGGAATGCTTTGACTGGCTATGGTTTCAACTTGTTCAATCTCTGCTTCAGCCCGAGGACAGGAAGCCAGAGACACGGTCCATGCGCCGCCTCTTCTCTGAGTTGCTGGTGAGTGATGTCCCGATCGTCTTCCACAACGCACTCATTGACCTTGTCTTCCTCTACCAGTGTTTCTACTGTGACCTCCCCCCGACCCTCGCTTCCTTCCTCGCTGACCTCTCTGAGGCCTTCCCAGGCGGTATCTACGACACCAAGTTCATTTCGGAGTTCAAGGCGCGATGGCCCGCCTCCTATCTCGAGTACATCTTCAGGAAGAGGTTCGTGGATGAAAGATTTTGTGTTTTTTTAGTTTTATTTGTAACATAAAATGTTTTAATGTTTATTTATTTATTATATTTCTCACTCTAACATGCATGCATAAATTTAACAATACATAATATATTTTGCAAACACTTTTGGGCTTATTAAACGCAATTTGGTGAGCAGTATACCTTCGACATAATATCTGTTCTAGTATTAAAGTTGCATTCTGTGATCGTCCATCTTTCTTAAATACAAACTTCCATGCAATCATGAATTTTAAGATAATCGGTACAAAAGACGAAATGTTATATCCATGTGTCATACTTTTATTATTCTGCTTGATGGTAGCAATTATAATAAAATAACTAAATTTTTTTTCAAGGTGTACATATACTATCTTAAAACAGTTAAAAATTGTGATTTAACTCGGGATACAACTTTAAGAATGGTATATAAATAGATGTTAATTATATTAAATAAAAAATTATATTGGACCTTTGACCTTTATGCGCATTTCCCGAAGACTCTTGTTTAATTGGTTACACAGTGAGCGGGAAAACACAAACAGTGTCTTCAGGGAATCCTCCCACATCCGACTGACATTCCCATGCTACCAAGGCATCACGACGGATGTGACTTACCAACTCACCAGCCAGACAGACAGTGTAGACATAGGTCACAAAGAGGATCCAGAACCATGCAAGGCATTTGGTGTAAGTTACCTTTCTAACAACAACAGCCAGTCAGTTTGTCTATATCTTATCTGTACTTTTACTTATATACTTAGTCCCTTGACTGACTTGGTCATCAGGGGGACATAAGCTGCAGCTAAGCTCTTCCCCTATACCTCTCTGTCAGCGTCCACTCCTTAACATTGTTGATCCAGCTTTTTCAATTATGTCCACTGTGGCGTCTGCCCTGTACTTTGGGGTAGGGTTATAAGTGGATTATAACTCGGTACAGTATATGTGAAAGCAAAATTAATTACTAACAACTGTTAACACATACCTGATTTGAGCAATTTGGATTGGTTTCTTGCTTGAGTTTAGCGAACCTCTTGAAACACTGCCTTTTCTGTTTTCAGAATAGCATTTGTGTTTCTGGTAACTCGGCTGACTCTGTTAAACATAGTTGACTCTGGAAGGTTCTTATGACATGACTAGGATATTTGTGACCCTGTATTAATCCAAGCACAAGGGAAAACAGTCCTAAATCTTTGCTTCCTGACAAAATACTGGAAATTGATTTGCGTCACATTGGTATGAATAAATTATGGATTATGTCTCACAACAGTAAAATGACCAAGAACATACTCATATGCCTATCTACCCTGAAATATTTAATATTTCTCCGAGGAAAATTATTTAAAAAAATGTGTCTTATGTACCTATGCTAATTGAGCATCTAACTGGAAACACAAATATTATTCCGAAAGGCCTAATCAACTTCAGTTTAGACACAGTTTTATTTGTATAAATAAGAAACTGTTTTCCTTCTACCAAGCATAACTGTAAACTTCTTTCTGCAGGCTCATGGCTGGTGCTCTGCAGGAAAAGCGTGTCCAAAGTCACATGACATAGACGTAATTCTGGACAGCGAAGATAGAGCAACGGAAAAGAAACGTCAGCGGCGAACAAAGCATAAGAGAAAGAGGACATCTGCAGCTGATGGTGACACAGCTATGGACACTGCCAGCAACAGCTGTGACAATGACAGTAGCGAGGAGACAGACGTGACGTGTCGTGACAGTGTTAGATCGACATGTCGAGGCAGTCACAGTGCTGGTCACGACGCCTTCATGACAGGGTTCACGTTTGCCTACTACGTCAGTAAATACGCCAAGTGCAGAATACAGTCGGAGCCCGTGTCCTTCTGTGACATTGACTGTAGTGACCTAGTCAATAGGGTTTGTCTCACTGGCAAGAACATCCCACTTCAGGTTGTCAGGAGCAACTTTGCAAAGACCTCGAAGAACCACAGAGAAAAACTGGAATGGTTAAAGCTTGCCATGGCCTGAACCAGGCAGATGTGACTTTCTTTCCGTTTCATGTTTGTGTGTAATTACAAAGTTACATTTTCTCATTTGGTAGCCTAATGGTGTACAATCTAACCATGGCTTATGCCCCCTGTGGTTTCTGTGTACAACCACTTGGGTTGAATACCCTGGACAAACTTTCCATTTTAAATAACTTTCCAGCATAACTGCTGACAACAGCTGCAAACAATAAAGCTGACAAAGCCTAGTTTATTTGATGTGATTAAGCTTTGTCATTATACAGAAGTCTTGATATGTTTTGGCAAAACAGAGTCAAAAATAATATTGCATTAAATATTAACAAGTCCTCCAAACATTTGTGATTTGACACATCGTAATGAGCTACATATGTTGAACATAAACATATTGTAAGCTATATACCTGATTGGTTGGATTCATTGAAAGTTCATGATCGTAAGCATAAGCTACATACCAAGTTGAAATTTTATATGTTGCGATTAATCGCTAGCCATAATGTTTGAAAGTGAATGTTACATATTACGTTTTGTACTTGAAACAATAAAAGTAAGTATAATATTGCAAGATTTCCACCTGTTACTTAATTTTGTATGCATATGTTACCACATAATTTGATGTTAGTAACAGTTTTACTTTTTTCACAATCAGTTTATCTTATATCTTGTGACGTTTTGACAGTTTTCAGCAACCTTCATCAGATGGCTATGCCACTAAATGGCGATACAGTTCTAGTAGTCATTCTGCACAGAGGTATCACTCTGGTGTCCCCCCGCCTCGGCCAGGATATCATCGTAGATATGTGAGAGTCGGAACCGGCCCACTATCTCCTCCCAGGCTCCGAGGTCCATTGGCCTATCCTTAACTTCATTTGCATCTTTGGACCAATGGCCTCTGATCTACCATTTGGCGATATACTAAAAAAACGAATGGTATTGTTTGCTACATGCTATTTTTTTGTAGAGGGCTATTCTTGAGAGAATTGAGTGGTGAACCACTCTCCTCCAGAGGATGCCACTGTGGGGATGAGTTTTATACAATCAAAATATTGTAATGGTGATATATTATTGTTTGTTGTACCATGAATTGGTGTATGCTAGTACACACACACACACACACACACACGCATGCATGTACGCATGCACACATACACCTACAAACACCCACATGGATGAGCAACCAATGTTTACTCTATAAAGGCTTGAAATTCTACATTTTATTTCGCCTTTCAACTATAACCAAAGTCGACTAACAATACTCTGGATCAGACTTGGGTTTAAATATGAGCCAAATGTCTTGCATGAACCTTGTTTTTATATCTGAAATAATAGTAAACAAAACAAGAACAAATTTACTTTTATTGCAAGTACACATGATGTATACCTGCCAAGTCTCCCGGGAAATCCTGGAGTCTCCTGGATTTTGGGTGTGTCTCCTGAAATACAGGCAAATCTGGATTTCCGCTGAAAATCTTCAACAGCAACCCCCCGTCTTTCAATGTCCTGAGTTGAGCCAAGACAGCGGTGAAGCTGGAAATATGAAGTTACGGCGCCATGCCAGCAAAACATTTTTCAACAGCACCCATCTTGCCTGTCTTCCAATGTCAAGATCAGAGACAGTGGGATGATGCATCGTGACACGGGAAGTGTGCTTAACCGATGATAAAATCTCCTGGATTTCAAGAAAAAAATTGGCAGGTATACATGATGAAGCCCTTTTTAGAAATGGTAGGTCTATATTTTAAGTGGACATGTGGGGTCAGGTTGGGTCAAAATCCAGTTTTAAAGTGTTTTTTTTATAGATAAAATGTGTTGAATCTTCAGACTTACTATTAAACGTTGATAATTTCCTGTTCCAGTAGTCAGGGTTGGTGGTACTTCTTTAAAATATTATTTTGCTTGGGTAGACCAGAATTTGTCTAGGGGATTTTTAGATGAGATTACCAATGTAACTTGTTTAATTTTGTTTTGCTCTTTCACTGCGTAAGTAATTACTATTCCCTGCCCTACTGGCGAGGCTACGTTCCATTTAAAAACACCTTTTGAATGAAATTCAAACGGCATTTATGTGGGCAACAAAACCAATGCTTCTATTCTGGAATATACGGTAAGCTCAAAAAATTATGAGGCTGACGGAAACATGAGACTAGTTCTCCAATCCCAGCCTCTCTCTCGAAATTTCCAGAATTGAAAAGGTATATTCGCTCTCGATTTTTGAAGTTTGTTTTCCCACCCTCCTACCCCGTCCACACCTGAGTATTTATATGGCTGGTGGTGTTTTTTTTACTTATTTGTGTGTTTCTGCATGCAATTTTAAATACACGGTTTATATTAAGTTACAGTGTATGCATAATTGTGTTCTGTGCCATCATTGTTTTCTCTGATATCTCTTGCAACTATAGCCATGCATTCTGTAGCATAGTTTGTCTTACGAGATTCTGGCTAATGATAATAGTACACTGTGTATATGATACATCTTCCAAGGGGTTTTAGGGCGGGGACATGTGCACATGTACCTAACGCTTTCCCCTTGTATTTGAATCACAGAATTTCACACATGTAAGTAAGATGGTGGGTTTCCTCCACGTGCGTGTGGTCGGTTCCCCCACCTTTGCTGTCAGTTTTGTGTATTTGTTATGACATGTATAACTAGGTATCGACATTGTATATTATTGTTATGTAATTTAGTTATACATAAAGAGTTGGCTTACTATTAAGCTCTTATACAAACATACATCTGACTTGTGTTATCAGCAAACAAGCCACGTTTCCGAGTCACGGAGTCACACCTTTATTTGGTAGTGTTGTCCCGCATAAAATATTTCATGAGAATTCCTTGTCGTATAACTGAGTGTGAGTCAGATTTCATGTTCAGTGCGCATGGATTTTCCACTATAAAAACATTTTCCACATAAAAATAATAGCTCTGTTTTTACTATACGTATCGTCGAAGGATATAAACATTTGTTTTGGAGATGTCGAAGCGAAATATTTCGTATACACAACAAGATGAACCTGCTTTTCTCAAACGGTTTAAAGAAAAAATTGGCTACAAAGAAGGCCCCGACATTAATGCGAAGGTCGTTACAACTATTATAGTTCGTCTCATATATTTTAAAAGATGTATTATAGTAGCGTTGTTGCTCGGTATTGCTATTGCCAGTATTGGGCGATAATTCCAGTTTCTATGTCCTTACCCCGGCGGGTACCTTGCAAGTTAGTTAAACTTTAGGACACCTTTGGACTGTTCTGATCGCAGGATCCTCTCGGTTCCTCAATGATCAAATCTTCTTCTTCGACTATTCAAAGTTTGTGGTTTCCGGTTCCAGTATTTAATGTTAATGGGGCTTCATAGTTGTATGGTATCTCCTGACCAGAATTTGTCAAGACTCGAGGCGTTTTTAAATGAATTTATTAAGTACAAACAAATGATGTGGAAGTCGTATAGACGTACTGGAAATGACGAAGACTACAACATTTATAAAGAAGCACTAAACCAAGCTACAACTGAAATTCGAAGAGAAGCTACAAACAAAAATTAGCTTGTAATATAAAACAAGACAGCAAGAGTTTTTATGCATATATTCGGAGAAAACAGAAAGTTCAGAATAAGGTCGGTCCTCTAGAAGATAGTGCTGGAAATATAATCTTGGAGGGATTCTTAATGGCAGAATATAATAATGTTTTTATTTCAGACAAAAGCCCATATGTATATACAATATGGGCTGATACTGGCGTTATGTGTCCATAGGACATTTTGCCAGTCAAAATACAGATACAGATACAAGTGAATAAAAAATAAATAAATGAAATACAAATATATAGACACACATGAAATAAAATAGATGGTTAATAAAAGATATATATATAAAATGTGCGTTCAACTTTAATATACAATTGGGTAGTCCAATATTTAAACATAGGACTTCTAAAATGTATCGGTATACAAATATTTCTCCAAAAGTGGATTTTCAGCCTGTTGAAGACAACATAATAAGCTATATATGGATGAACACAGACGTTTATTAAAAGATTTAACATAGTTTGTAGCTAACATAAAACTTGCACTACAGCATGATGACAAATTGTGTAAAATTCTAAAACTGTTGTTATAGCAACAGTAATACCTTTCAAACTCTGTTTTTTCTAATTTACACCAAAGACTTGAGGTGTACATAGTACCACAGTAAAAGAGAAATAGGTCAATTTGAATGGTAGAGCGGCAAAGGCGAAATTTTCGTGCTAAGACATTGGCCTGAGCATATTTTAGCATCTTTTCTGTCTGGCAATGTCGTCATCGTCAGTAAGATTATTGTTAATTATATGACCCAGATATTTGCATTTAATAGTGTGATGTAATGGACAATTATTGAGAATGACAGGATGAATATTTTTCATCCTCAGGTTTGTTGTCAATAACCATACAACATGACTTGTTGGCAGTATATGTTATGTTAAACATTTTGCCAGACTTGGCACAACAATCTGTTCGTTTTCTCAACCCAAAAACACTAGGTGAAAAAATACAGAGATCATCTGCATACATAAAATGATTAATTATGCTGCCTGCATAAAGACATCCAATTAGTAATCTGTTAAGATTTACACTTAAGTCATCCATGTACACATCAAAAATGTGGGGAGAAAGGATTCCACCTTGTTTAACACCATTTGAGACAGTAAAAAATGTAGAAAAGCTGTGACACCATCTGACAGTGAATTTCTGGGTACTGTACCAGTAATTCATTGTTAGATGGTGTCAGAGCTTTTCTAGATTTGTTATTGTCTTAAATGGTGTTAAACAAGGTGGAATCCTTTCTCACCTGAATGAGTATTTTAGTTCAGTGTTTACCAGGGTAGATATTAGTTCACTGCCAGTACCAGAGGGTAAGTTCAACAGTGCAAAATCAGACTATTTAGGCCCCGGAAATGGTAGCAAAGAAAATAAGGGCTATGAAGGATATTAAATCGCCTGGAGTGTATGGGATTCCGCCCAAACTATTATTGGAAATTGTAAAACAAATTAGCATACCATTTGCAACAGTTTTCAACTTGTCATTAGAAGAGGGAATGGTTCCTTTAGAATGGAGAGAAGCAAACATTATACCTTAGACAATGGGTAGTAGTTGATGGGGAGCCTTCAAACTGGAAATCAGCGTGTGGGTCCTCCAGTAATGTTGAGTTCTGTTATATATGTGTGTGGATCCTCAAGTAATGTTATGTTCTGTTGTTGAGGTGTGTGGGTCCTCAAATATTGTTGTGTTCTGTTATAAAGGTGTGTGGGTCCTCCAGTAATGTTGTTCTGTTGTAAAGGTGTGTGGGTCCTCCAGTAATGTTGTTCTGTTGTAGAGGTGTGTGTGGGTCCTCCAGTAATGTTGTGTTCTGTTGTAGAGGTGTATGGGTCCTCCAGTAATGTTGTTCTGCTGTAGATGTGTGTGGGTTCTCCAATGTTATTTTGCTGTAGAGGTGTGTGGATCCTCCAGTAATGTTATTTTGCTGTAGATGTGTGTGGATCCTCCAGTAATGTTGTTCTGCTGTAGAGGTGTGTGGGTCCTCCAGTAATGTTGTTCTGCTTTAGAGGTGTGTGGGTCCACCAGTAATGTTGTTCTGCTGTAGATGTGTGTGGATCCTCCAGTAATGTTGTTCTGCTGTAGAGATGTGCGAGTCCTCCAGTAATGTTGTTCTGCTGTAAAGATGTGCGGGCCCTCCGGTAATGTTGTTCTGCTGTAGTGGTGTGTGGGTTCTCCAGTAATGTTATTTTGCTATAGAGGTGTGTGGATCCTCCAGTAATGTTGTTCTGTTGTAGAGGTGTGTGGATCCTCCAGTAATGTTCTGCTGTAGAGGTGTGTGGATCCTCCAGTAATGTTGTTCTCCTGTAGAGGTGTGTGGATCCTCCAGTAATGTTGTTCTGCTGTAGAGGTGTGTGGATCCTCCAGTAATGTTGTTCTGCTGTAGAGGTGTGTGGATCCTCCAGTAATGTTGTTCTGCTGTAGAGGTGTGTGGGTCCACCGGAGGAAGGAGACAGTGATGTGGAAGAGAGAAACGATGAGAAACCTGTCATTGTCGTTCTGAAGAAAGGAGATCTTAATGCAGACGAAGTGGCCAGGATAGAAGGAGTCGGCAACAAGGACCAGTCAGCAGGTACAAGAATGGAGACAAGAAGTACATACAAGTTGTTTTCTGGCAGGAAATAATCACACGTCACCAAAAATAAGTTGAGGAAGGGAAAGTTAACACCAGTTGGCAGATCTATATTATTACATATCTCCAGATTGACTTGACTCGTAGAGATCTATTGCGTGATGCTTGACACAAGACCATCTGCTCAACCCAAAATGTTCTTAACATATTAGGGTCCTTTAGGGAGCCGCTGCACTAGAATAATGAGCTTTGATGAGCTCAAAGGAAAATCCTTCATTAAATAGAATTTATTGTAAAATTGAAGGCGCTTTAAAAAAATGCAACTGGTGTTTTTCTCGTTCCAGTATACAAAATCATTGTTAAGGAGTGAAATATTTTTTAGAGGGCTTATAAGCCCTGTAAGAAGCAATTAGTCCCCATTCTATACAGTGTACAGCAGAATTTTCTAATTGTAGTTGCTAACACAGTGCATAAGATAACCTCTCTTTTACAAGTTTAACAGTTTTTAGTTTCCATGGATACAGGATGCTATAATCTGCCAAGTTTGAAAAATGATGACGAAACTGTTTGTGCAGATGATGAAGAGGCGTCGGGAGGGAGGATAGTGTTCAAAAAGCCAAAGAAAACTACTACTGAATCCAACTCGGAACTGAAGAAATCATCGTCATCAAAGTCCAGCAAAAAAGACCACAGTTCAGATAGTAAAAGGAACAAAACAAAGACTTTAAAGAACACAAATTTATTATCATTTACAGAAGATGAAGAATGTGACGACTGAGCAAGTGTAGTCACATAGTAAAATTACACAAGCATGTACGTAATAAATGCACGTTTACAACATGCAGATGTTGTGCAGAACTACATGGTGTTTCGGTGATGCTGTATCGGCCTTTGTCAAGTTAACTGGTGAATGGTTATCTGGCACGGCACAATGAACATAAGCACTGTATAAAGTGCAACGATAGCAACACCCGTAGAATGGTTTATATGTTGATAGATGATTTTGTGTAGCAATTAGAAATGTCCAATTGCTGAAAGTCGAGTAGACAGAAGAACAATGTTGGTCACTCAGCAGTTCCAGTTCTATCGTCTGTGGCAGACACAGGTCGAAAGTAATTTAGTCATTTGTTCAGTGATTTCATCAGAAGTTAAAAACACATTCTCACAAACGAGTTAGTGTGTCATAGTGGATATAAGGAAGGTTTGATTTTTAAAGAAATAATGAATAAGTGTAACAAATAAATTTATTTTCCATTTGTAACATGTATTGACACCTTAAGCTAGGATTCCATATGTATAGAACGGCGTGCGGAGTGGGAAATAGTTCTGTAGTGATGTCACTTCTGAGAATTTCCCATATGATTCGAATCGCTACACAGAGTACCGGGTAATTAAATTGTCAGCATCTGTGTGAAAGAACGCATCTGTCTTCGTACATATGGAACTGTTGTTAATTTCCGCAGGGCACGTGCCGCATCCACATGCCATTTCAGCACATATGGAACTGTAGCTTTGTGCTCCAGTGGGAGCAAAGAGGGCAGGTAAGGTAACCTGTATACATTTCATACACAAGTCAGTGTCAACTGTTTGTTCATCGTCATACTGGCACAAGTGCTAAAACCGAGTAAAACCTGTAGTAAAAAGTGGGGCACTGAAGATTTGCGGTTTTAATAAAAAATAATTTTTTTAAAGGCCTTTTTGTCAAAATAGGTTCACCTGAATAATCCATATCTGTATTAAAATCGTGGCCCCAAAATATGTTCTCACAAAGCATAATAGCTGTTTGAAAAGGAGCATAATATGTGAACTAAACATTTTCAAAACATCCAAAAGGTACTACATAAAAATTAAGGCAGAAACAAGTTGGAAATTCCACACTAGAAATGCATAACATTTACAATATCTAATAATATTGATCACAGAGGGCTGTATTTGATCAGTTTTAACATGACTACTTCTAAATACTGGTCCAATAAGTTCATGTACTTAAAACTATTCAGAATAGACTACAACATGTACATTATTATGCTGATATCACAACAGCTTTTATTTGAACTACTTAACCATAAGTATAGCTCTACGAATTTACCAACACTGTTTGGAATGTTGCAATGCTACAAATTTACCGACACTGTTTGGAATGTTGCAACGTGCTTACTGAAATTAAAACAGCAGCTTGTTATGTTGTAGTAAAGATAAGTTTACATCAACAATAATATTATTACCAATATAACAATAATTAAATATGTTGCACATGCATAATTATGTCTACAAAGATTTGCGCTACATAAAAGCGATTTACTATTATATATAATCTCGCAATACTGTCAAGTCATTTTTAAAACTGTACAGTTGAACCTCATTTTATAGCCACGTCGGTAATACAGCCACCTCGCAATTAAGATCACCCTAGAATAATCTCAAATAATTAGTTTAAGTATGACCTTAATAGTAATAGTGATGTTTCACTGTAGTTATTTCTGGTGCACATTTTATGATTAGTATCAGAAGTCCACAATACACCTTTTGCGTGAAATAAATAAAATAACATTTCAGTGCACAAATACCACACACTACATCTCTGATTCAACACTCGTATCATCCTGGTATTGCATGTTTAAAAAGTATACATAACAAGGAAATAATCCAATATATTTGTATCATCCTGGTATTGCATGTTTAAAAAGTATACATAACAAGGAAATAATCCAATATATTTGTATCATCCTGGTATTGCATGTTTAAAAAGTATACATAACAAGGAAATAATCCAATATATTTGTATCATCCTGGTATTGCATGTTTAAAAAGTATACATAACAAGGAAATAATCCAATATATTTGTATCATCCTGGTATTGCATGTTTAAAAAGTATACATAACAAGGAAATAATCCAATATATTTGTAAAGTGAAGATCCGACAGTGGAGCATAGATTACTGTGCCGTTCAAAGCAGGCATACTGCATGCAGGGGAGGAGTTATAACTAATGCACGTTACAGAGATGGCAAGACATGATTACACATTTTATCTATTATCAAAACATGATTACGTGGCTGAGAAACAGTTAACTCTTGTCGCATTATTATGATCATAACCAGATCCCAACTTTATATTGCAGTCTGTTGGGTTACAACGTAACAGCCACCCTACAAGTTATGTATAACAGTTAGCATCAAATAAGTGCTATTTTAAAATGTCATACACTTGATAAAATATGCTCTATTAATATACACAAGGTTCAGTTAAACTACGATATGATAACAGTATACGTAATAAATCTAAGACATTTTAAAATAAATGATGAAGGTTAGGTTTACCAATATCTAACACAGGCATCAGAACAAAACTGATATTGTGGGGCTGAGCCAGAGCTTCGCCACTTCCGCTGTCAGACAACTTTGGAAGATGCTGAGAGGGAGGGTGCTGAAGTTAATTTTTTATGATGATAATCACTTTTTTTGCAGGAAAACTGTAGATGGGTATTGTTCAAGGTTTCCATGGAACAATTCAGACATTTTATTACGCACTTATGCCAATTCAACTCGGAAGTTGCAACTCGAATAGTGTTAACTAAACACGTCTTCAAAACACACAAAATATTGGGTGGGCTAAGCCCCCGTTCTGTCAACACTCGAGGGGCTCAGCCCCCTAACCCCCTACTTCCAATGCTTATGCAACATCCTACAGTGTGCATGTTTAAACAGATCAAACACACCTGTATTGGCTGCATATTTGATCAACAATACAGTCTGCTGGAGAAAAGATGATACAGATATGCAAAAGCTGCACATTTAGATACAAATAATTTTCAAAATAATTCTATGTATTTCCACGGACCTTTGCCCATGATTAATCCGAGTTTGCTTCTAGGCATTAGACACTGTAAGGACAATGTCTGTGATCTCCATTGTGGTTGCGAGACGGACAGGGAAGCCCCAGAACAGTGTGCCTTCATTCACGTACACGTGTTTGCCCTTGTACGCGTACAAGCCTCGATAGAAAGGGTTGAGGAAGTATACGGCCAGGTGGAATGGAAACATCTGACCACCGTGTGTGTGTCCTGCAACAAGACAAACAGGTATAGCTGTAACGATTCAATACTATCACTATACATATCTCAGTATTTGCTAAAACTTATATATATCAAATACAATTCAATATCGTGCCCTTTCTACACAACACCCATCCTATTTGGTTAGCTTCTTTCGTTTTCCCAATATCACAAACCATCTGTTTCACAACAACTTTTTGTTCCAAGAAACAAACTTAACATTGGCAAACGTGCTTCTTTTGTAGCTGCACCCAAAATCTGGAATCAACTCCCTATCATTGTAAAAACATCTGAAACTATAGCTGCCTTTCGTAAAAAACTCAAGATTTATTTATTTGAAATTGCATTCCCACCCTAATCTTCCGCGGTCCATTGCTCTAATGACGACTCTTACTTGTCCATTCTAACAATATTGCCCAATGATTCTAGTATGTTGCACTTCTGAACTCAGATTCCTGGGGATATAGGCGTTATACAGGTTTATTATTATTAAAATAGTGTTGGTAATTATGGCTGTTATACAGTTTTCCTTGGATGAAGCGTGTTTGGGACTTGACCAGTCCTGTTGTATTTGCTTAAATACTAGCTTCAAAACAGGGTGTATTCTGAAGAATTTCAGCTGTTCTGAAATTAATGAAAACATGCATGCTAGCATGTAAGTGTTTTATTGTAAAATTATAATTAAATATTGAATCTTGTACTTACAATTCTTTTCATTCACCCAAAGTGATGCTGAACATAAGCTTAGAATATTTTGGCGATATGTCAATCTATCAATACATGAGTATATTGACACATCATATGACAGACTATATACAGGTAGATACACGTGTACACTGATTAATCATTAAAACCCCATATGCAAGGAATATGTCAATGAAGACGTTCCTCCGTCATGGTATCCCAAAACCAACCATGAACAGAGACGAGGGATAGCGACTCAGTCAACCGTGGGACAGCCTGTTTGCCACACCATCTGGTGAGCAGAGAAAGAACTGTTTCTAATGAAGGCTATGGTAGTCAAAACGCTGAAATGAGTTTCAAATTGAGAGCTGTATTAAGAAAAATCTATTTTAAATTGTTCGTCCAACTTGATGATCATTTTCACTAGGAATGTACCAGTAGTCTGGAGAATGTTTGTTGATAACTAGAAATGGTATCCAATGGACAGCTTGGAGCCAGTTGGAGAACCTGGACTTTGCAGATGACCTCGCTCTCCTGTCCCGCAGTCACCAACAGATGCAGAAGAAAACAGAGTTTCTAAACACAGTGTCAACACAGATAGGACCCAACATCAACAGAGGCAAGACAAAGATCATGAAGGCCAACACAAAGAATAACAGCCCAGTCATATTAGGAGGGGAACCACTGGAAGACACCGACTCCTTCACATACCTGGGAAGCGTAATTAACAAGAGTGGAGGCACAGAAGAAGACGTCAAAGCAAGGATACAAAATGTTAGAGTGGCATTTTTGAGAAACATCTGGAAGGCAAAACAAATCAAGCTTAACACCAAATTGAGAATATTCAACTCAAATGTCAAGTCAGTGTTACTCTATGCCTCGGAGACATGGCGACTTACACAGAAAACACTAAAAAGATTACAAACCTTCATCAACAAATGCCTGTGCAGAATCATACACCTGAAGTGGTCAGACAAGGTACCTAACACTACACCATGGGAATGGACCAGACAACTATCAATCAAAAACGAAATAAAGAACATAAAATGGACGTGGTTAGGACATACATTGAGGAAACCTTCAACAAACATCACACGACAAGCAATTACATGGAACCCCCCAAGGAAGAGAAGAAGGCCAAGAAACACCTGGCAGAGATGCATGAAAAGTGAAAGAAAGCAGATGGGAAAAACCTGGAAAGACACTTTGAGAAAAAAGCATAAAACCGATAACAGTGGAGGACCATTGTCTGTGGCCTATGCTCCCAGCGAGCAGAGGCCTAACTAAAATACACTAAAAATACACACATATTACACAGAAAATTATAATCAGATATGCCACAATTTTTAGGTTAAAAGTGCCATTTTGAACTTGAAATTCCATATAAATCTGTATAATATTTTGCACTGGTAAATTGTAGGGGTATAATGATGCATTGCGATAACTAGTTGATGTGAGGACATTTATCGCTGATAATAGTACATTGGACTATTGCGATAATAATGATAGCTTGCAGACAGATCAGCAGGTCTGCTCGTGCTACACAAAAACAATGTTCATAAATGCACTTTTTCAATTTTTTTATTTACCAAACAATCACCAAAAATCGTCCACCATAGCAGCGTCATTAAGGGACTCACTATTTTAGGATTCCAAGGCCACGTAATGGTGCCACCCTTACATTACGGTTAGAATACTAACTGCTTTGCCTACATATTTGCTAGTCCATGATAGGGCTCCAGGCGCCGCGAGATGGGAGCACCGTAGAAACGGTACTAGATGCATGCATTCATAACTCGTGTTCTTGGCCAGACTCTGTTTCCCGGTGAAGTCACACAGCCGGGCGACAGTCGGTTAAGCGAAACTAATAATGCTATTGCAATACCAGGTAGTTATGACACTATCTCAATAAATAGTGTTGCAGCAGTATCACAACTATCACAAAGCAATAGCATTCCTGTTATGATCAAATAACACCATTTAAAAGATGTGAAATATACCGACCGGTATATTAAACTAAATCTGCCATGATTTGACGGGAATCTGCCTGGCATTAAAAGTATTATCTCTTTGACGGCTGTAAGTCTGTCATTCATGTTATACTTACATGATGGACACAAGAAGACATTTTATAAAAATTTTGATATATGAACAAAATCCATATTAAAACATGATACTTCTGTATACCTCAGAAAGAGATCAGTGTCATACACACTAAATACGTACACGCCGTAATTAGTGTACACCCCCATTTTAGCAGCATCTGACAAAGTGACAGTGATCCAAAGGCCAGCCTTGGTTGTTGAATACATTTTGTATGTATAAATCACTTGCCAGTCACGTCTGCTGAGATGGCTGTACCCAGTGTATGCAGTGGCCAACATGTGTCGTCTTTATTGTAGATTGCACACAATATATCTGTTTGCCCTCTTCTCTGTTGTCAGTCATTTCCAGTGTTTGGCTCTCATAACATGTTTTAAATGCACAGTAACTACAAATATGTACCAGTAGGGAAGTCACCAGGAGCAGACAACATTCCAGCGGAGCTGCTCAAACATGGTGGCGAAGGAATGGTCAATGCAATGAGTGCCATTTGCCAGAAGATCTGGGACTTTAAACAGAGGCCAAAGGAACGGGCACAGTCACTCATCATCCCATTACATAAGACAGGAAATCTCCGCAAGTGCCAAACCTACCGAACCATTAGCCTCATTAGCTCCCAAGCAAGATCCTGCTACGCATCATTTTGAACCAGTTGAAAAAGCAATGAGAAGAACTACTAGCAGAAGAGCAGGTCGGATTCAGACCCGGAAGAAGTACCACAGAACAAATCTGCAACTGCAGAATTCTGATCGAAAAGCACCTGCAACACCAGAAGAGCCTGCTCCACAACTTCATAGACTTCAAGAAGGCTTTTTGACAGGGTATGACACAAAGGTCTGTGACAAGTGCTAAGGTGCTTCACCATTTAAGACGGCATCACTCAAATCATCAGCGCACTGCATAACAATGCCAGCAGTGAGGTCTTTCTCAACAGCCAAATAGGGGAGTACTTCAGGACCACAGTCGGAGTCCATCAAGGTTGCTTGCTGTCGCCAGTTCTCTTCAACATCTACCTCGAGAACTTCATGAGAGAAGCCCTCCACAACGTCAACGCCACCATCTCTGTGGGAGGCAGATCTGTCAGCAACATGCGATTTGCAGACGATATAGATCTTCTTGGAGGAAGCAACAACGACCTCCAAGATCTCACCAATAGACTAGTGGATAGAATAGGCGCTTATGGCATGGAAGAAAGCAACGAAAAGAGCAAGGTGATGGCCAGCAGCACTGAAAACACTGTTGACATCACGATGAATGGTCGGACAAAGAGATCCAGATCCGAATAGCCCTTGCGACATCAGCAATGAACAAACTCAGTAAGATATGGAGAAGCATTAAAATCAGCTTCCCAACTAAGATCAGACTGTACAGAGCCCTTGTTGTCTCCATCCTGCTCTACGGCCGCAAAAGTTGGACATTGACGGCTACAATGATGAAGAAGATACAGGCGCTTGAGACCAAGTGCTTCAGACGCCTGCTGCACATACCTTAGGCCAAGCACAAGACCAATGACTTTGTCCGAAGATGGATCACTGCCCTGGCAGGCCCATAGATGCCTCTCCTCACAACAGTAAAGAGGAGAAAGCTGGCATGGTACGGCCATGTCACACGCCACGACTCCCTTGCCAAGACAATCATGCAGGGCACTCTGGATGGCAGCAGATGGAGAGCCAGGCAAAGGAAGACCTGGATGGACAACATACGGGAGTGGACCATCCTTCACGTCCAAAAGCTACCGAGACTTGTGTTAGACCGCCCCGGGCTGGAAAGCATTCGCTGCGACTGTCTCATGTCTCCCCTATGACCTAACAAGTCTCGGGATGAACTGAACTGAACTACAAATGTTTGATCGAAAGTGAATATCCAAGTTAGACCAACACCAGATACCATGTTTGTGTTGCATGCGCTAGCTGGTGAATGAAAAGGAACGTATCACCATCTAGCATGAACGCTTATTAGAATGAAAAATCTGTCATATTTTTGCATCTCAAGTATGTTTTAAATGTACCATGTGCTTAACAGAAGGAATATGGTACATGGCATGTGTAAATCAACTGTGACTTATTGTTTCCCACCTGACAAGACAAGTTCAATGTTGGTAGAGAGTGGTGAGTCGAGGGCTGTCTTGGCGGCCTTGGGCTGGTGGGCCAGTAAGATCACCGGGTGGCCGTCAGTACAGGTTTCTAGTGCCTCCTTCAGTCTCATGCCATGGCCATCATAACTAACAACAAATACATATACATGATAAAGAAATTTATAATAAATCTTTAACACCATCAAATCTGGGGCTACTGTCCTGTTTACGGGTGTGTGCAAACATACTGATTCACATGATAAAACTTGTATTATACTTTTAACATATTTTTAACTTGCTAACCCTTATAACTTATTTAGATTTTAAATTTATTTACATAAAAAACTTATTTAATTTTAATGCATATTTGTTTATATATATATATATATATACATGGGTTTTCACCTGAAAACATAAACCAATGACAGATTCAAAAAGTGTCATTCATCATAATTGTCAATAATAACGTTGCACAGTATTTGTGTATTCTTGATTTGCCTTAATTAAGGAACTAGTAGCAATTTTTAAATAATAAAATATACTAAAGTCAAGGACTAGACCAACATGGAGGAATAAATTATACACCACTGACATAAGAACATATATACGTACCCGATATTGTCAGCCATGATGTCGTCTGTGCCAGCAATGTAGATGAAGTCGTCAGGTCTCTCCTTTGAGTGCACGGCTGCATGGCCATTGTGCAGCAGCACAAAGCCAAGTTCTGCGAGGTATTTCAACCAGTTATCTACATCTCCCGTGTAGTACTCATGGTTCCCTGCAAAGTTCAACCAGTTATCTTGTTCCCCTGTGGAGTATTCTTGGTTTCATGCATAAGTCTGACAAGTACTTAAACCAGTTATCTACGTCTCTCATGTAATACCCATGGTTTTCAGCACAGGTCAGACAAAACTTGTATTTCAACTATCTCCTATGCATAGATCTCCTATGCAATACTCATGGTTTAACAAATTACACATTTTCAGATTGAATCAGGCACACGGTAATAAACATACCTGTCACAAAATACTTGCTGTGTTTTGCTTTCAGCTGTTTCAGAGGCACAGCTGCATATTTTAGGGCATCTGCTGAGCCATCAACTAAATCACCAGTCAGCACTATAATGTCTGCAAGAAAACCAAATCACAATGATAACAATAACCTGAAATACACAGTATTGTCTTAAACCAATTTAATCACAATGATAACAATAACCTGAAATACACAGTATTGTCTTAAACCAATTTAATCACAATGATAACAATAACCTGAAATACACAGTATTGTCTTAAACCAATTTAATCAATATAAAATTCATCAAATACCAACAACATGAAATTAATATATCTTACATAAAAACATACAATTTTAAGTACAGAATGAAAAAGGACAAATGCGTAATAATTAACATATCGCATTGAGTGCATATTTGAGGTTAGATAGATCAATGGTTACCTAAACAAGCATATGTACAGATTTATAGACACGTCTGTAATCTCACCTGGTTTTAAACTATTCACTATATCCACAATTCCTTGAAGGCGGTGATGCCCTACTGTTGGTCCTAAGTGTATGTCTGATATTTGTACGATGTGAATATTATCCATAGAATGAGGCAAGTTACGTATAGGCACATGTACATGTTTAACTGTCGGTGGTAGCGAAGCGTTGTAAAATCCCACCGTTGTCACTGCCACTGCATATAAAAATGATACAATTACTCGATGATGCTTCTGCCATTTTGTGAAGAGATAGCCAGAGCAACCAAGGAGGTTTATCAGCAACAGGCTAATTATAACTTGCGTGAGCGTTGCTAAACATATGTAACATAAAAGAGGAAATATGTGCGGGTGTGTATCTATAAACCATATGTTTGTAATGTAGCTAAGTTGAGCTAATGTCAGAAATGTAAGCAGCAACATTTGCAAAACACGGGTGCCAAATCGTGCGTCGTCTGCTTGTTGATGCTTCTTAATCTTATCATCTTGGCCCCGGGATGCAAATGCCTGTCGCCAAATGTAGCAATTTGCAATAAAAAGTATTGTTTCTATTATAAAAAGGAATCGCGTTCGATACAGTTTAGCTCTATGGCGAATTGGTATATATGTAAATTGTGACAACACGACAATTACTGAAAAAACAACAACCCAGCAACAGACTAGAAAGCCTACACGCCTCAAGGTTGCCGTCATGTTGATAATATACAAACTAAAATAGAAGAAAAACATGCCTTCCCGGGCCTGACGTACGGGAACAGCAACACATTAGCACCTCATCGGCAGTCTTCTCGTTTTCGACGATGACGAGCATGTACACACAAACAACCGTACGCATTCACGCGCAAAGACGCACGCAAGCGCACAGACGCAAGCACGCGCACAGACGCACGCACACGCACAAGCGCACAGGCGATCGCGCACAGACGCATGGCGTACGGATGCACACTCACAACCGCACGCACCCACACTAGCGCACTGACGCACGCCCACATACGCATGCACGCCCGCAGACGCACGCACGCACTGGCGCTCGCGTGCGCGCGTATACACACACACTTATATATATATATATATGCGCGTTCTTCCTCGAGGTTTCTTCCATTTAGGAAGACGATCAATTTTTCATAGACCCTAGACTCCATCTATTTTTATTAGATTATGATTATATAGTTGTTCTGTTTTATGTTAGGCCCTAAGTTGTTCTTTACCACCAATCAATGTCGCCTTTGTAGGGGAGGGGGGGTTATGGACATCTCTTATTATTGTCCTCAGCACTAGTTGCACCCTGGCCAGCCAACTGTGACCCGCCTGGCTCCTTCGCAAGACCGTCTGCAATCGGCTGACAATCGATAAGTAAGCACTATATGTACACTCCTTCACAAGTGGCACGCACGCCACAAACACCGCCGAGCTACCGTATATGAGTAAGTATAGCCTACACCCAATTAGAGGCCTACTTCGAACTATACACATTAGCTCCAGCGACATTGTTATCATACGAGTTAACAAAAAACACGTCCACGTAATTCGTGAAGAATTGATAACGACGGTATTGTACGTATCTATTGTTCGCGTTATGCTTCCCAACACACCTACCCAAACAGAAAGATCGTAGAACACGACCACAGATTTACACAGAAAAGCTGTTTCGAGCAGTCGTTAGTAGCGCCGTCTCGTTATTTTGGAGCTAACTTAGATTCTACGTTTCAACTAGTTAATTTTTTGTTTTCCATACTCAACTCTTTCACAAGTCAATAATTTAGTAAAATAACAATTCCCTAGAAATTACAATACACAAGGCACATTCTATCCTCTACACACGGTCACACATGATCGCGCCCATTTATCGACATGTCACCGGCAGACATTAGGTAACAAGAGGACAATAGGCCACTGGTGGGTGCGATTTTTTAGGAACGACATCATTAGGCTGGTAAGCTTTTGTCGTGAGTCGTGTTTGATTTAACACAAAGGTAGACGTTAATTTTAACATCAATACGGAGAAAAACACAAAACGTTGATTTTCATACTTACTTTTGAACAACAACTTTAACGCTCTTGTCAGAAGAAAGCGAGTGATGGCAGCACTTGAATAATCGTATTATGTGATATACTGCGTTAGGCGTTCGTTGGAAAAGTGCTATGGGCGTATTGCCTCACACGGGCGTATTACCCCGCCCTACCCTATATTGCCTTCGATCGTTTGGAGTTTATTATATTACATTTAAATCACCCTACCATTATTCCATAGTTGAAACGTGACAATATTAGTCAAAAGGGAAAGTAGTTTCAGTATTATACACATTGGCCATTGCCCAAAAAGTTAACCGCCGCAACACCAATTATATATTATAGTTTGCTATGAGTGCGCTCACTGCATAGAGATCATTGGTGGCGCCACTGGTGGGCATAAGGTCGAACTTGCGCTACAGAGCGCTTTCGAAAACGACGTCACCACATTGTGTGCTTCTGTTCCTGGATTAATGCAGTTCCACATGACTTATCGGCTATCGGCCAAGAGTG
The DNA here is from genome assembly GCA_963995525.1 of Escarpia spicata. NCBI lineage: Eukaryota > Metazoa > Annelida > Polychaeta > Sabellida > Siboglinidae > Escarpia > Escarpia spicata. Next base: position 16,575,324 of record OZ023214.1, on the reverse strand, counting down.
TGTCCACATGACTACTATCGGCAGCATTGTGATGGTACACTAGCGGTTTGCCACGCACTCGTTTTGTGTACATGAGAATACATGATGGATCCCCCAGAGTTAAGCGAAGAAGATGTTGCAAAGTCTTTTCGGAAATTGTATAGAAAAGCCGAGGCTCTCGGTCTCAGTGAGAAGCAACTGGCGTCTTTAGAATCCGTGCAAAAGCTGCAAGCACCGCTCCTGTCAACATCTCGGAAAAGACGTTTGAAGACGAACGTCTTGTATCCCTGTTTGTGCGTTTTGTTGGCGGTTGTTGCATTTCCGTGTTTAAGCCTAGTGTCAGAATGGCCGATGTCGCGGGAACAACTAGTCCGACTGTGCCTCGAAGTTGGCGGTGTCAACTCTGAAGACGTTATCGAGAACGACTGGTGTTTGGTGCGAGCGCCAGATGACGTGCTCGACTTTTTCCGCCCACCGATCAAATGCGACTTCTGCCGCGGTATCACATCCATAGAGAAGGTAAGCAGGATCAGCCCGGATGAATTCGAGAAGAAATACGCCTACTCTGGACGCCCGGTGATTGTCACGGACGCGACACAAAACTGGACAGCTATAAAGACATTCAGTTTTGAATTCCTGAAGGATATCTACAAGCCTGACAGTCCAGTTTTGAAGAGTTCAAGTGACAGTTGCCAGTTCTTCCCATACAAGACGTCGTTCGACAGCCTTGAACAAGTGTTCAACATGAGTACTGAGAGAGCCCAAGGGAATGCAGAACCTTGGTACATAGGCTGGTATGTTTGTTTTGTAAACTTGCATCAATGCTTTACCACATGACATGTTGTAGCTATGGATTTTATGTTAAAACACATACCGTATTCATTCTAATTAGCGTACATATGCTCTATTTAGCATACACCCCCATTCTTTGCAGTGTCGGGAATCCATAATGCGATGTCCTCTCCCCCTATATCAAATTACTGCGACATTTGACGATCTTTTTACATAACATTTGTTCACACATTTCTGGAGACTTCGCAGCGTTCCTGTATTCTCCTGACCACTCGTGAATATTTATTTCGAACGACACGCTTACTTGGCATACGCCATTAGCATGTGTAAAAAATGAGATGATGGGGGCACCTTGCGAATATACTGCTAGCTATAATGATGTAACGGACCGGTTAGTATTTATTATCTTGCAGTTTCATTGTGGCTGAGCGAAGCAACCGAGTGTTCGAAAAATATTGTCTCAATTGAATAAAAATAACTGGGATAATACAAAAACAATATATTGATAAATGGTCACAAAATTATTATGTTATGATAAAAATGCAAGGGTATCAATTCAACATTATCCCAGGGATATTTACATTTAGGAATATTGTGTCATAGTGCACTTTTGAGGTGTAAAGAGCGCCCTGGTATGCATCAACATACGCTGCTATATTGCTCATTTTATGCGTGCGATGCGGTAACGCACGACCATAGCGGCGCAGACCAGCACAAACATGGTAATATTTTCGTAATATAAATGTTCCTGGGATCATGTTGAATGATGGAACTAATGCACTGAAGTATCAAAATTAGGCAAAACTCAGGTTATAACGGCAAAATCGAGATGAGTCCGGATTCGACACAAAACAAGTGCCCTGCTTGCTTGCCGGTGATCGATGCCAGATTCGCTCGCTTGCTGGCGTCGTCGTCCACTTGCTTGCTGGTGAGCGATGCTGGACTCGCCGTAGTCCGCTTCGGACCGCATGCTTGCTGCTCGAAATCTCGGTGAATGGGGAGCTAGATGCATCTTCGAATACAAGCATTGAGACCATTTTAATTGACTTAAGCAAATAACGGTCCCCTGGAAATCAGGTTAGGCACATCCACATCCCCCAGATGACACTGGACATATGGCCTGCTATAGGAATGTTTGCGACTTCAAGTTTTAACGGAGACGTCGGTGATTACAAATTTCAGATAACATACAACTTAATAACTTACGTTGCTTGTGTAGGACACCGCTACTTGTACAGTAATCGTTTGTACGTCGGGTGGAATTAACCAGGTGCAATTAAGTCTGCTCTTGCATCATCCAAGACACCAAGTGACCAACTCGGCCGGCAACGATGTTGTGTCTATTTAAACTTGGTTCATTTGGGTGTACGCTTAATAGGGATGATTTTTTGACATATTTTAGCATCTCAAATATTTTACAAGCAAACTGTACGCTAATTAGAATGAATACGGTACATGCGTTTTACAGAAACTGGGTTCGAATCCTGTGCCTTTGTTTTGAACCTTGCGGCAAGTTCATTAACTATACATTGCTCCAGTTCACTCAGCTGTTTGAATGAGTACCTGGCTATAGACAGTGGTGGATATTTGTGTACGATTAATCTGCACATTAATTGCAGCATGGCTGAATACTTCCCAGAGAAGTGTCCAATTTAACAGGTCTGCCAGGGAGTAAACTTCAAGTAAAGTGTATTTAATTTTAAAGCCCTTTGAGCAGCGCTAAGGACGGGATACAGTGCTATAAATAACTATAATAACTTACCTTTACCTTTTTACTCCATCCCACAATGAAAAAGATTTATGACAACAGCTGTTAATGTTATAATATTATTTAATAAAAAAGAAAATTTATTTCACAATATGGTTCAATTGGCAGTTATTTTCACCAATGTTCACACCTGTGTATGTATTGATTTCACTGCTCGTCTGGTCAAGACTTGATTGTGTTTGAGACAGCCCCTGAAGGGGGAGGATTCTCATTGACAGTGATGAAATCAAATTAGGAATTTATGGATGGACACGTACTGAATGAAACATAATTGTTATAGACTGTTGTAGACTGATTATGAGTATTGTGTGGATATCACTAATCATGATTACTGTTGGTAATTTTATCAGTCCTGCTGAAATTGAATTTGTATGTGCTCACAGTTCAACATTTAATTATTTCTCCAACTTTCAAGCAGCTGGGTCTGAAGAAACTGCACTGTCAAACAGAGCTACCTGGCCTCATCGATTTTTCTAGGGACCTAACTAATTATTTAGTACTTAACAGTTGTATATGTAAAGTAGCTGAATTTAAATACCAAGTGAATATGACAAAGGTTAACTAGATAAATTAGTATGTGTAGATCAAATCAAGACTCAACCATTGTGTCTCTGTGTTTGAAACCAATACTAGAAATTGGCACACTAAAATTATCAGTTAAAAACGGTGCAGCTGTATAGCCTATTTAGATAAAGAATACTGGAACCTCTGGCCCTGTCACAGCCCTTCAACACACTAAAGAGTACCTGAGCCTTGCCAGTACCCAATGATAGGCTAACACTAAAGTTGTCATTGTCACTCAGTTAACTTGTGTTTCATGTCCAACGTCCCTCTGTCTGTGCAATTCTTTAGTTATGAACAAATGTACGTTTTATGGAAATGTGAACAGATGAGCAGTATGGTGTACACTATCATGCAGTTTTGCCGTGTTGTATTTATTTTTATTAGAAGAGTACTTCTGTATTATTATAATTGTTATTATGATTGTTGCTTGTGTTGAACGCAGGAGCAACTGTGATTCGGCGGCAGCGAACTTGATTCGAGAGCATTACAGTCGTCCCTACTTTCTGCCTCGTGTGTCTGAGTCCAGCAAGACAGACTGGATCTTCATGGGCAGTCCTGGCTACGGGGCCCATTTACATGTAAGTACTAGCCACCCTACCTAGATGCAGCTGTATTTAGAGACCCGGCCACCCGTCTTTTGGACGGGTTGAGTTCATTTTTAGTCCTTTGGGCCGAAGGTCCAACGGACTATTGCCATCACAGTGTGTCCACCGTCCGCCGTTAGCTGCTGTATCTCAGAAACCGTTCAGCAACTTTTCTCTAATTTTGCATATACATTTCATGTGGTAGTTTAACTGTACACAGGAAATCTGTGTTTGATTGAATCATTCTAAGGGCACCTAATGACTCCCCAAAAGGACCCCAAAACTGGTAAATTTTCACATTTTGCCTATTTTTTCAAAAACTGTTCAACAACTTTTTCTCTAATTTTGCATAGACATTTCGTGTGGTAGTGCCACCATACACAATAAATCTGTATTTGATTGAATCATTCTTATGGCATCAAAGGTCCCCATAAATGCTAAATTTGCTAACTAAATTGTCCTCTACAGCAGCAGCTCTATTTATAACTTGATGGCAAACCCTTTTCCAAAAACATCTGTCACATGCGGAGTTTGTGTCTTGCATGGAGCAAAGGTTGTCTTTTTTGTTATTTCAAAAACTGTTCAGTAAGTTGTTTTTGCATAGACGTATCTTAGGGTAGTGTCACTGTACACAAGAAATCTGTATTTGATTGAATAATTCTAAGGGCATCTCAAGGCCTCCCAAAAATCTAAACCCTTTTCCAACAACATCCCACCCCACTGCAGCTAAGATTTTCTGGTTTCAAAAACTATTCTGTAATTTTTTCTCTAATTTTGCATATACATTTCATGTGGTAATGTCACTGTACACAAGAAATCTGTATTTGATTGAATCATTCTAAGGGCACCTAATGATCCCCCAAAAAGGACCCCAAAACTGGTAAATGTTCACATTTTGCCTATTTTTCCAAAAACTCTTAAATAAGTTTTTCTCAAATTTTGCATAGACATTTCATATGGTAGTGCCACTATACGCAATAAATCTGTATTTGATTGAATCATTCTAAGGGCACCAAAGGTCCCCTGAAATGCTAAATTTGCTAACTAAATTGTCTACTGCAGGAGCAGCTCTATCTGGCTAATCCTTTTTCCTACAACATCTGTCACACCTCACTGTGAAGGGCCGGACTGCCTGGTGGAAACTGTGACTAATCTGTAATTGGTCACCGGCAGAGGCTTCCATGTTCCTTTTCTGGCACAATACACAAAATCTACTGCTAGGGGATAGTCTCAAGGGCCCTTCTCAAAACCAGATCACTAGATAGTGTACAAAATTTTGCATTTTGGGGGGCTGTGTCAGCCTTCTTCTCGTGTGATGTGTTACCACAAGGAGAAAACTTGTCTCCTTTGTTATTTGCCATTTACCTGAATGAATTTGAAAACTCTGTTAGTCATAATTATAAGTATCTTGGCAGCTGGTGTAATTTACAACAACCTTAGTGATAATGATGTAGACATTTTCTTGAAAATGTATGTTCTACTATATGCTGATGATACTAGAATGATTCAATCAAATACAGATTTCTTGTGTATAGCGGAACTATGCCAACTCTTCTAATGGTTGACATTTGGTTGTTTTAGGATGACTCCTTAAAATGTAAGCCCAACTATCCACGGGTCTAGTGAGTGCTGGCTGGGAAGCTATTCCCCTTCCCAAAACATCTGTCACATGCGGAGTCTGTGTCTTGCATGTATATCTATTTTATGCAGTTGTTTTATATAAGCAGGAAGTTTGTGAAATTATTTATTCTTAGGCTACAGAAAAGTAATTCCCGGTTTTTCATCAATGCACATATTTAAAAATAGGTGCCACAACATTTTATTTTCTATTATAACTATTCCTCTAAATGCAAGACATGGTGCAATAAGTGAACAGTAAACATGTCAACATTTTACTTCCATCATAACCCTTAATGATCTGTAACTATGATTCACCAAAAAACATTTGATTAATAATTACCTACAGGGTTGTTTGATTTCGGCAACAATAGGAAATACATGCCATTGTTAGGGAAACGTTTTCCTTTTATAGAAAATGTTAGTTTCTTTCTGTACCTGTCTACATATGATAACCATTTGTTGTCCGCCCTGCTCACAATAAACATCACATGAATGATAAAAAGAAGATCACTGCCACTTAACTTGTTGATTATTATTATAAAACTGCTCTGCTACTGCTTGGTGGACAGTTAATTAGTGGCTCAAGTTCAAATACATCAGGCGGTTTTTCACACCTGCATGGTAATTTAGGCTCAGTAGTGTACTGGCAGCCACTAAACCTACAGGCTTGTGTGAAAAGGATAGTTGGCAGAAGAACTAACTTCAAAGCACCATTGCATCCATTTAGCCAAGCAGCATTCACACTGTCCCAGTGTCTGATGTTCAATGCTCCATAACTTTGCCAATTTTTGTAGAAGTCATAATTTTTGAAACCATGTAAAGCACTCTACCCAACCTTTACAAGGATGAAAGAAAACAATGTTAAAATTTTTCCGTCTTATCACTCATTTGGTCAGCCGGGGTCACATATAGACGTATTAGTCCAAAGGACTTCAGGGCCTCTTGGCCCATTTTTTAAATTTATTAATTAATAGTCTAATGTTCTTAAGACTATTATAACTGTGTTGAATGTTTTAGAAGATATGACCTGGAGCATGTTCAAATGGTAAACAAAACGTCCAGTTTCAAAATAAACTATTAACAATATAGCCCAGCCGGGCTGAGTTAACCACAATACCCTTTGATATTCCAATTTTCCCATGTTCATCATGGCAGACTTCATGTTACAAATTACTACGCTAGCCTAGTAACTAGCTAATTCTGGGTAGAGGATTAGGCTGTCCCTTTAACTCTACTGTGCAGCCGTGTGATCCTGCATAAAGACCTGCATGGACATATTTCTTTCCAGCAGCTTACCATTTTCATGTTTGTTGTTAGTAACGTTTTGTGATCAAGTGTAGTTATCAACTGACCACTTCATAATAGCAAGTTTGTGTCACCTGTCAGTCTTTTCTTGAACCCTCTAGAGGGCTTTGCTGTCAGTTCTTTCTCTGTTTCTCGATTGAATCACTCCAAACTTCATGGTTTCCTTTTCGTTCCCAGCCAATCGCAGTGGATGGCCGGCAGTCATATGCACATTGAACAAAACCACATATTTCTTAAGGCCAAGCCAATCCAAGAAATATGCCGTTGGCTGATTTGTTGCATTTTTGACTTGATTGATGATGATTGTGTTCAGCGTAACTTCACTGGCATGTCGGGATCATCTTCTAGGCTAGCGCTGGCCTTGATTGATGATGATTGTGTTCAGCGTAACTTCACTGGCATGTCGGGATCATCTTCTAGGCTAGCGCTGGCCTTGATTGATGATGATTGTGTTCAGCGTAACTTCACTGGCATGTCGGGATCATCTTCTAGGCTAGCGCTGGCCTTGATTGATGATGATTGTGTTCAGCGTAACTTCACTGGCATGTCGGGATCATCTTCTAGGCTAGCGCTGGCCTTGATTGATGATGATTGTGTTCAGCGTAACTTCACTGGCATGTCGGGATCATCTTCTAGGCTAGCGCTGGCCCTAAAATCTGGTTCCAATTTTTTTAGCCATATGATATTTTGTTTAGCCATTTTTTTTGCAGAAACTAGGATGAGAAAATGTCAAAAATCAAAACATGTCATACAAATACTATGAAAATATACATGAACATAATATGTATGTATATTTAGCATATATATAGATAGTCACAACAACACCAATATATAGAACAATGTTTAATAATAAATATAAAACAACATATAAACAAGATATAAAACAAGAAAATCAACCAAACGACACAAAACTCCCGTCACCACAGTATCCTCGACTACTCTGAGTCTCTGACGGTGTCCACCCGATTCACTAGTCTAGTGAGCCTAGACTGCTGTTTCTTCATCATCTATGTCTGGAATGCCTCTTTGTACGGAAACGCTCGACTGGAAGAAGTTTCAAGGTTGATCACCGTCAGGATCTCAGGGTAGACAAACTGGGCATAAAAAGCCATCATAAAGGTAATTTCAGTTTTGGAAGTGTTTGTTTTCACGCTACTAAAGTTTGAAGAAAAACGACTTTGTTTATTTGCGTTGATGTCTCGGTCATCTACATTGTGTCAGGTACAACAACATTCTTTAGGAGACAAACAAGAAAATACTGTTCTGATCAACAGTGTTACATCTATAGTGGCATGTGTAAGCCAAAGTGTCTGTTTCATCGTACTTTAACACAATGAAAAGGTGTGAACAAGTCTATGCAGTATAATTGCAGAAAATGTCAGACGCTATTCAACCCATTGAAACAGCTGGAAAGCATTGAAAGGTATCCAAAAGAATGACACAGGTCTGTCATTCTTCAGCTCTATGACTGTTGAAGAAGCTGTGAAGCTCTGGTCTTGCTTTGTTTGCACTTGACAAACTTTGTCTAGAGTTTTCATTAAAATGTTTCCATTCAATAACCAGCAGTTAGCAGTATTCCAAGCTTCCTCAGTTTTCACATCTCAAAACGTAGACTGCTCGTTGGTTCCGACTTAAATTGCACTAAAACTATGCATGGGCGCGTCACTGGAATAAGTCATCCAATTCTGTGCACTCGTTCAATTTCCTTCATTTTGGGAATCAACTTGATATCTGATTTTTATCTGAATTGTGTTGTGGCGAGTGAGCTGGTAATACAGTGGTAACTTACGTGGCTTGCTCTGCTCTGGGTTGGTGTACAAATGGTCTGTGGCTGTCATGGTGATCCCGGCAGCTTGGTGTTTACGTGTTGTTGGTAGATGTGGAAATGCTATACTGTCATGGATCGTGTGGTGGCGTTTGTGGTGTCCATCGGCCTTTATATAGCATTAGTTGTGCAGTGGTGTGTGAAGAGATAAAGGGTGTGTGCAGTGGTGTGTGAAGGGGTAAAGGGTGTGTGCAGTGGTGTGTGAAGGGGTAAAGGGTGTGTGAAGGGGGTAAAGGGTGTGTGCAGTGGTGTGTGAATGGGTAAAGGGTGTGTGCAGTGGTGTGTGAAGGGGTAAAGGGTGTGTGCAGTGGTGTGTGAAGGGGTAAAGGGTGTGTGCAGTGGTGTGTGAAGGGGTAAAGGGTGTGTGCAGTGGTGTGTGAAGGGGTAAAGGGTGTGTGCAGTGGTGTGTGAAGGGGTAAAGGGTGTGTGCAGTGGTGTGTGAAGGGGTAAAGGTGTGTGCAGTGGTGTGTGAAGGGGTAAAGGGTGTGTGCAGTGGTGTGTGAAGGGGTAAAGGGTGTGTGCAGTGGTGTGTGAAGGGGTAAAGGTGTGTGCAGTGGTGTGTGAAGGGGTAAAGGGTGTGTGCAGTGGTGTGTGAAGGGGTAAAGGGTGTGTGCAGTGGTGTGTGAAGGGGTAAAGGGTGTGTGAAGGGGTAAAGGGTGTGTGCAGTGGTGTGTGAAGGGTAAAGGGTGTGTGCAGTGGTGTGTGAAGGGGTAAAGGTGTGTGCAGTGGTGTGTGAAGGGGTAAAGGGTGTGTGCAGTGGTGTGTGAAGGGGTAAAGGGTGTGTGCAGTGGTGTGTGAAGGGGTAAAGGTGTGTGCAGTGGTGTGTGAAGGGGTAAAGGGTGTGTGCAGTGGTGTGTGAAGGGGTAAAGGGTGTGTGCAGTGGTGTGTGAAGGGGTAAAGGGTGTGTGCAGTGGTGTGTGAAGGGGTAAAGGGTGTGTGAAGGGGTAAAGGGTGTGTGCAGTGGTGTGTGAAGAGGTAAAGGGTGTGTGCAGTGGTGTGTGAAGAGGTAAAGGGTGTGTGCAGTGCTGCCAACTGGTAACTACCACATTCCTCCCTCCCTGTGACGTTTGGACGCCCGCCATATGCCCACTTTATAGCAGTCATTCTTGGAAACAGGCCCTTAGCCAGAAATAATTTTTTGCCAGTCTCGAATTAATCAAAAGTGTGCCTTGTTTAGCATGAATGGCTTGTGTGGCAGCCATTCACATCATTCAAAGCCAGTATTGGTCAGTTTAGTTGTCTTCAATGACAAACCAGTTTAATTTTAGCCATTTATTTAATTAATATTGGTCCATTTGATTTATTTCACTGTCAGTTGTATCAACGATAATCATTAATGTGGACTCCTAGACTTGGAACTATTAGTTAATCTAGTGGCCAGCTGGCCGCCTCTAAATTACCCAACTTGGCCAGTCGTGCTTTGAAGATGGGCAGACCATTCTCTGGCTAACTTTAGACTAAGTCCATGCTTGAAATACATTATTTACATGCCTGCAAAGAGAGGCAGTAGTGACAAGATAGTTGTAAAAAATTGTAAGTTGGTGCCACCCCTCGACAACATTGTTGGTTCGACATTTGTGCTGCAGTTGAAGCGTTGGTGCCACCGCTCGACATCATTGTTGGTTCGACATTTGTGCTTGTCCCCTGCAGCTCAAGCGTTCGTGCCATCCCTCGATATCATTGTTGGTTCGACATCTGTGCTTGTCCTCTGCAGTTCAAGGGTTCGTGCCATCCCTCGATATCATTGTTGATTCGACTCCTATGCTTGTCCCCTGCAGTTCAAGCATTTGTGCCATCCCTCGACATCATTGTTGGTTCGACACCTTTGCTTGTCCCCTGCAGTTCAAGCGTTCGTGCCATCCCTCGACATCATTGTTGGTTCGACACCTGTGCTTGTCCCCTGCAGTTCAAGCGTTCGTGCCATCCCTCGACATTATTGTTGGTTCGACACCTGTGCTTGTCCCCTGCAGTTCAAGCGTTCGTGCCATCCCTCGACATCATTGTTGGTTCGACACCTGTACTTGTCCCCTGCAGTTCAAGCGTTCGTGCCATCCCTCGACGTCATTGTTGGTTCGACACCTGTGCTTGTCCCCTGCAGTTCAAGCGTTCGTGCCATCCCTCGACGTCATTGTTGGTTGGACATCTGTGCTTGTCCCCTGCAGTTCAAGCATTCGTGCCATCCCTCGACGTCATTGTTGGTTCGACACCTGTGCTTGTCCCCTGCAGTTCAAGCGTTCGTTCCATCCCTCGACATCATTATTGGTTGGACATCTGTGCTTGTCCCCTGCAGTTCAAGCATTGGTGCCACCCCTCGACATCATTGTTGGTTCGACATTTGTGCTGCAGTTGAAGCATTGGTGCCACCGCTCGACATCATTGTTGGTTCGACATTTGTGCTTGTCCCCTGCAGTTCAAGCATTGGTGCCACCCCTCGACATCATTGTTGGTTCGACAATTGTGCTTGTCCCCTGCAGTTCAAGCGTTGGTTCCACCCCTCGACATCATTGTTGGTTCAACATTTGTGCTTGTCCCCTACAGTTCAAGCATTGATGCCACCCCTCGACATCATTGTTGGTTCGACATTTGTGCTTGTCTTCTGCAGTTCAAGCGTTGGTGCCACCCCTCGACATCATTGTTGGTTGGACATCTGTGCTTGTCCTCTGCAGTTCAAGCGTTCATGCCATCCTTCGACATCATTGTTGGTTTGATGTTGTTGTTGGTTCTGATTACACATTTACAGGAGTTGACATTAACGGTAGCAGACATACGTTTTGCCACTAACTGAACGTCACTGAATAGTTCAGTTAGTGTCAGCGCTAGTGTGTCAGTATTGACGATCATTGTCACATCATCCACTGCCGGGTTTCACCTGTTCACTGGCGGTATCGTTGTATGCTGCGAATCACAGTTATATGTAGTTGAATTAAATTGTCTTCTTGCCAGCTGTGGAGTGACTGGTCTAGCAAATCATCATTTTGAAAATGCATACCGACAGCAGAATTGATCACATCCCACGCTATGCTTGCTGGGAGAAAAATTACACTGCAAATCTGTGTACGAATGGTGCCCACCATATAGATACATACACAAATGGTTCGTACTAAAAGTGCATGATTTAATTTATAATGAAAGTCACACGGATGAAATAATGCAAAAATGGCACACATGAATTAATGACAAAAATGGTATATTTGAATTTCTTTAAAATTTAAATCAAAAAGAAACAAAATACATTGAAATTGAGAGGTTCAAGTGGTGGTTTAAGATCTATGGTGGTCATTGCGGCTGTGATTGTATTCATGAGATGTCGTAGTTGCAGTTGTATTTTGTTAGTTTCTCTTCCCATTGATTATTGTCCATGTTGAGTAGAGATGGAATGGATTTCGGTTTCAGGAATTTTCAGTCTCGAAAAATTATCATGAAGTCACTGTTAAGTGTTGTTTCTCCATACAGCCCCTTCTCGGGCTAACCTAGGAGATGCGCAGTGGGCATTGTGAAGGGTGCATGAAACTGAATTTTAAAAATAATTTTAAAAAGTAAAACAAATAATTGTGTAAACCAAGTGCAGTAATATGTGCAGATTAAAAACAAAGTCTCTGTCTGTATAGTTCTATAGTCTGGTAAGGTAGGCTGGAGCAACAAGGTGGATGGTACTCACAGCTTGTTGGAATGGGTGTAGTGTGGGTAGGCTTATTGTTTCTGGGGGGAGTAGATTGCAAGATCTTATATAACTCTAGGATAGAATGAGTATGCATTGTATGTCACAAAATCGAGTGTAAGTATTAATAAATTAGCGGTACCCGATTTGACATAGCAAGTTATAGGTTCAGGTGCACTAGGATTCGGAGTGAACGAGAGACATAACGTGACATCAGATATGTATGTACGAGAAGCCAACTGGCATCCCCATTTAATACATCAACAATAAACATATGCGGTTCAGTGATAGTTGGCCAACCGTTACTCTGCTATGACATTATATTTATAACATCATACATTATACTTGACAAATATGCATCCAAATACGAATTTACATGGGAGACAATTTAAACAGCTGGTCACTTACATGAAGACGGGTATACACCGTTGTAAAGTCTATGAACTGTAACCAATGAATGTCGTGATGTGCGAATGTCAAAGTTCGCATCAGTCGCGTTTGGCGAGATGTCAGGACGAAGTCGAAAGTCGCTCGGCATTAGGCGAACGAATTCACGTAGATGAAAGCAGGCGACTCAGCGATCAAGTAGACGGTAGATTTGCCTTGTCGATCCCACGTGAAACACCAGGCAACAACACGGAAACGATGTCACGACGTCGGCGATGTCGAGTGGGTCTGTCACAGAGTCCGTGTTACGACAGATGAACTATAGCCTGGTGGAGTGGCTATGCCTAGTTGACAGTCGCTAGCAGACGAAATGGTGGTGGCCTCACATTCGAAGATCACGTCAAAACAGAATTGCAGATGGTTATCGCTCAGTCTTCTTCAAATAATTTCTACTGGTACCAAATTTTGTATACCTAACCGTAAAATTTGTGGTGAACGTTACAAATAATAATAATAATATATTTTATTTAATATAGCGCCAGATCCAATTATAAATTGTTCGTGGTGCTTTACAACATGTAGTACCCAGATAGAGGTAATAATGATGGCTAAATAAACATGCATTTTCTAAAAGAAATTCTTTAAAAATAAATATTAGTAAAATACAAATAAATATACTAAAATAATGATCATAGCTACAGTTCTATGTAGAAATAAGACATTGTCAATTCATTTAACTGAACTAATGTACATGTAGGTATAAAATAAATATATAAATAGGTTAATTAATACATAAGAGATATAAAACAAATCAATGCAGAGACTAAACTATGCCACATTGGACAAGAACGAGAGTCTAAAAAAATTAGTCTTTAAGCGTGCCTTGAAAGTAGAGAGACAATCAGACGTTTTAATGTCATTAGGCAAAGTGTTCCACAAAGTCGCTTCGGCGACCGCAAACGAACTGTCCCCAGCTTTGACATGAGTCCGCAGGACCGTTAACATGTTATTGTTGGTAGAGCGCAGGGCTCTTGTTGGTTTGTATGGGCATACAAGGTCGCATAAATATTTCGGGGCATCGCCATGCACAGCTTTATATGTAAACACTAATAGCTTAAAGTCAATTCTGTGTGCTACAGGCAACCAGTGAAGAATGCACAACAAAGGCATGGCGCTGTCACTCCGTGGGCGGCGTAGGATCAACCTAGCAGCAGAGTTGTGCATTCTCTGCAGTCGAACGATGTTGTTCACAGAAGTGCCGTATAGAAGTGAATTGCAGTAATCAAGCCGTGATGTAATAATGGCGTTGACGACACATTCCTTTGTCGTCGTTGGGAGATAACGACTCATCTGGTTAATATGGCGCAGGTGAAATGAGCACACACTGACGATGCTTGAAACTTGCTTCTTAAAATCGAGGTGGCGATCCATAATGACACCAAGGTTACAAACACATCTTGAGGCAGTAATCGTAACATCTCCTACGCGTATCACACTGCCGTCAATAAGCGCAGCGGCAGTCTTTGGCACTACGGGAAGATATTCCGTTTTATTGTTGTTCATGCACATGTAGTTTGATGTCATCCACTGATTGACAATATCTAGACACTCCTCCGTACGTCGCAGAGTAGCAGCCAACGCAGTCGCAGCGAGGTCAAAATGGCAGTACAATTGCAGATCATCCGCATAATGATGAAAACAAAGTCCATGCGCTCTGATTATTGTGTCGCCAATGGGTTGTACGTACAACGAGAATAACAAAGGACCCAGCACCGAACCCTGTGGGACACTCGATGTCACGCAAGTTGTATTTGATGACGCATCACGAATGACCACACGCTGGGTCCGGCCCTGCAGATAGGATTGCAGCCAGCCAAGCGCCTTGCCAACAATACCGTAACGCAACTGAAGGCGCTGGATCATTATCTTGTGATTGATTGTGTCAAAGGCCGCACTAAAGTCAATAAGAACTAGTGCCGTCTATTGTCTATAGCGGCTTTCATGGCATTTGTTACAGACAATAGTGCGGTTTCAGTTGAATGATTCTTCCGGTAGGCTGATCGGAAACAGTCTTCCATTCTCTGATCGAAAATATGAGAGATGAAATTAATTAAATCTGACTCGTCGGCAGTTAAAACGTTACACGCCTTAATCGCCAGAGGGCACCAGCATATACCTCAGCGACAATAGAGAGGCAGCACCATCCCGTCAACAATACTTTGTAAACAAAACCACTGTTCTAAAGCCTGATTAAATTCTATACAAACCACTTTGTGACAATGTATTTATGCGTGCATGTATTTATATGTATTTGTTGGGATCGCTGTTTCGTGTACGGGAACATTGGACTATAAATTGTTGTGGTAGGGTAAAGTTCGGGAGGTTGTGTTTTATTTTGTAGAAGGTAGGTTGGTGTAGTAATCGCCTTCTTTCTAAAGTCTGCCAACCAAGTTTGTTAACGAGGCCGGTTACGCTTGTTGTGCAGCGGTGGTGTTTGAATTTTGTCGAGGGTATCCATGTTGGAAGTATGAAGTTACCTTTCCGAATCCTTGATTTCTCTTACGGAGCTTTCGGTGTCCTCACAACACCGTCATCACTGTTGGACTGCTAACTCTCGGTCGTCATGTGACATCATTGGTGGTCATCACATGACGGCAGTTCCAAGAAGATCGCGGGAAGGTTGTACCTGGTGTCTCTGTTGATGGCTGGTCGCCCCTCTCTCTATTGCTTCACTGATTTTCCTTCACCAGAAGTTGTTTTCCCTGGCGAGCACTGTTGCGTCTATATTACTCCAGGATTGGACACTGTCACGATATTGGGGTGTTTGACGCCTGTACCATTGATGGTGACAGTATGAGGTTGCCGGGCAGTGGTGATCTTAACGACCCTACTACTGAGTCTCCAAGCGCAGGTGCCATTACTGCGACTGTACAGTGGCTGTTGGCCAGTACCAATATGTCATGCCTGCCTGCAACTCTTACAAACCCGGTATCCTATTTATTGAAATGACTCCTGAATTCACGAAAATGTTGGTACCTTTTCTCCGTCCACAACATCCATCTCTGCTCCGCCCACGTATGGAATATTTAGACCATTGGCCTCCGTTATAGTCAGCTATGCATATCCGTCCTCAGCGTACGGAAACCGAAGCTGCATATGCTGCTTAAAGAAACACTCTTCAACCATTGACACATGGCTTCTGGAATCCAGTAGACAGTTTACAGTGACTCCACATATTGTGGTTTTGATGACAGGGTGGGACCAATGGTATGGGTGTATTGTCTTTATTGGACGACATACAATCATAGACAGCTAGCTAAACTCAACAGACGAGGTAAAAAGCAATGCTTTTGCTTGATAACATGAGACAAGCGATTAATGCAACTGTCCAGTCCACATGTAACACAAAATGGCAGACTACATCCGGCCGCCTGTGGCGACACCCAGAACTTGAAAAACGATTACTCAGAAATAACAAATGAGTCCATTAGATGACGCCACTGATTTTTATGACCACCATTAGCTCTGGCCAAAGGCAGAACACTCCCCGTCTGGCGTCGTGAGATGTCATTTTTAACATAATCAAATAAATTTTCACTGATTCAGTCATCTTTAGATACGAGAAGAATTACCTCTGAGATGGGTCTCAGGAATGTCCTTTGTGTGCCCTGGGCCGTGATCTTGACTTCTAACTTGCGCACATTCCCGTCTCTGCTGGGGAAGGTTGAAGTGACCAGTGCCATAGGCCACTCGTTTCTGGTCGTTTGGCTGTCCTTTAACAGGACGACGTCTCCCACTCGTACGTTGCGATGAGTTTCATTCCACTTCCGTCGACTCTGTAGAGTAGGGAGGTACTCGCGCCTCCAGCGAGTCCACAACTTGTTGGCAAGGGTCTGTACTTGCTTCCACTGGCTCTTTGTCGGTGAAGTCTCCCGGAGGAAGAGGGGACGCACCAATCTTTTGTGTGAGTAGCATCGCAGGAGACAGGATGAATGGCGTGTCAGGGTCTGTAGAAACTGGAACGAGGGGTCTGGCGTTCATGATAGCTGTTACCTCGGCCAGAAGGGTACATAGGACTTCGTGTGAGAGGTCAGTAGTCTGCTGTAGCAGCATAGAGTCAAGGATTCGGCGTGCCACTCCAATCATACGCTCCCAGACACCTCCCATATGCGAAGAGTGAGGAGGGTTGAATTCCCATGTGCAGCCTTGTTCACCCAGATACCCCTGAACGCTGGGTTGATGCTCCTTTCTTAGTCCCAGCTCATGGCATGCTCCAATGAAGTTTGTTCCACGATCCGATCTGGGTTGTTTTGCTGGTCCCCGGATGGCGAAGAATCTTCTTAATGCGTTGATGCAGCTCGAGGTATCCATGGTCTCGATGACTTCGATATTGACTGCTCTAGGTCGTTAATATGTGCCGAACGCAGCCTCTTCACGTAATTAGCCGATTCTTTTCCCAACCACTTGGTCAGCAGATCCAGCTCTTCACTAGGTGTAACGTCCAGGTCTCTGATCTTGTTGGTGAATGAAGACTGCCACGCCCTAAAGCTTTCAGGTCGGTCATCAAACTGGGTGAGTCCTGTCTTCATAAGCTCGCGACGTGCTATGTACTTGGCGAAGTCTATCATTGCAGGTTTCTGGCTTGTGTTACCTGGGGCTGTGTTGTGTGGTGGGATGTACGACTGAGCCGGTGGGTTCAAAGACTGGCCGTGTGCTTTAGCGTCTGACCAGCAGTCTGTCTCTATGGGGATTCCTGTCAGCATGAGAAATTGTCAGCCTGGGGTGTGATGAGCATGTGTCACTCAACGGACGATTGTCATAGTCACTTGTGCATTCAACTTTATTGTAAGGCACTCCTCGGAGTCCTGCCGCTGCCTCTAGTGCCTCGACTCACGCTTCGGCAGCAGCTGCTTCCCATTGTAGACCCAACGCTGGCAACTGCGCATCCAACTCGGCCCTCCTCATTTTTAGCTCCATTTCTTTTATTGCAAACGATGCGTGCGCCCACGCTGCTTCAGCCTTGGCGCGGGCCCTGGTTATGGTACTGACCATTGTCGAAGAACGGGCGCTCCTGGAGCTGGCGGAGCCTGTCTCGGAAACGTTGGCAGCACCTTGCATTATTATACTGTGTTTATTAGACGATGTACAATCATAGACAGCTTGGGTGACAGTGGGTGATAAGATGCTTGACAACTGGCGAGCCCTGTGTCCCGGCACCCACTACCGAGCTCATTGCAGTGAGTACTGCTGAAAACCCTCTCGCCGTGAGGGACCAAGTCTGTCAGCATCATCGCACCTTCGCTTTTAACAGTCCCTCTTCAAGTGTCCTGGCTTCTGGCAGTAATAACACACGATGCTGTGTCCTACTAGGGAATCTGCCCTGGCCATTTTCATATCTTGTAGCTGGAGTGATGGAAGGGACCGTCTTCAGAAGAGCGTTTATACCAGCAGCCTGCTGATCAAGGACGTCTTGCTGTTTTGTCAGCTGGTCAGTCAAAGTGGCTTTGCTTTCAACTGCTGTTTCAGCTCCCATCGTAGGTTGGGGTTGGCGACGCCAGCACAAAACTTCTTCAGCAGTAATGCATCCTGGTCCGGTACCTCCGTTGGATCTGCCGTCACGATCTTCTCCAGCAGTTCCATCAGTGTGGCTATATGCAGCCAGCAACTCACTCGACAGCTGATCCCTTGCCCAAAACTTACTTAACAATCGGGGAACCAAACCTGTTGTTGTGAAAACCTCACCAGTTGTTCTGGGGTTAGGTTAGCGGTCTGCCCCTGCATGTAATCTCCTACTTTGCATCTCTTTCTAGTTTACTGAACAGGAAACTTGTCTGCGCTTCAATAGACAGCCCATTCTCACTATTGGCTGCCTGAGCAGCAGCTACTCATTCCTTGAATAATTCCGCCCCACTACACTTCCGGAGCCTCCTCTCCCTGTACAGAAGCAATGTGACATTCCTTCGAGTGAGGCTCTGCAGCTCAGCTCATTGCTCATTGCTCATTGCAACACTGCTGCAGTTGTTTGAGCTCCTCTCGCAGAGTTGCCATCTCGTCCATGGTAGAGTGCTGACCAGGTGGGCTTTGTCAGGTTGTGCTTGGTTTGTGTTTTTTATTATTTTTATCCTTTTAGTACCAAGATTGTCACTGAGTTAGAGATACAACTATCCCCCTTCTGACACCAAAATGTAGCGGGCCAAACATAAGGTTATATATATATATATATATATATATATAAATATGTATATATATATAATTGAACTAGGATATGCAACCAATCTTTATTATAGCTAATCAAGCTAAACACAAAAGTACATATGGGCATTGTCTAAACACTCAAGCCTCTAAGCAGACATTGCCTTAGAACCAATAAGTATCACAGATTTATAACCAAAACACAACCCGACAAAAAAACCTGGCACTCTTGTCTCTATTGATGCCGACGCATTAACATTTGTCGAGGATTAGACACAGCTATTAATAGTGCTGCATACCATGGCCACAGCTGTCAACTCGAAGTGTTTCTTTGCTGTCCCCTACTGCTGAATTATCACGTTACCACGCAGGGTGGCCAACAACGCTAAACGGCCAAGTCTGACACTGTTACCACATAACGGCGTCTCATTTGAAGCCATATCAGATCATGCGCTAACACTCTACTTTCGATGTAACGTGAAATACTCACCGACGCATATTCTGCTCATCAAATAAGCGAGTGTACTGTTATAATATCAGATATTATATAATCATAGTATCAATAGAGCTGACCATTCGCACCTGCTAACGTAATGCCATTCTAGCAGAATATGTCGTACTCTAGATACTAATCCTGTCAGTTTGACATATTACTCAAGACATCCAGGTCAGTGCTAACATGAAGAGAAGTTGCCGCTTATGGAGTCAATGTTACATCCACCGTATCACTACGTTACCCACCTGTGCTGCAGTGAGCACCTGGTTACACACTTGATCATAGACTATAGTTTGTGCACCGTTCCTTGTTGCTGTAGAGGCACACACCTCCACCTTTTGCCTCAGTCGCATGTCCTGTCTGCTCGCTCTCAGTAATTCATATCCATCCAAATATACCTCACTGTCGGGAATGCTGCTGTTAAGCCTGGTTTCACAGAAAGTGTTCAGACAAGCTTCTCTGTACATGAAGCTGTATCTGATGTTCATGTACAATTCATCCATGTTGTGTAACGACTGCGTTGCTAAACACAGTCGTGTGTAGGGGGTTTCATTGAATGTCACCTGGGTCGTGCTCTAGCATCACCTCAACTGCCCCTGATGCATTTTTTTTCATTTTGTTCTTGCCCCGAATGCATTCAGAGCTATCTTGACTACAAGAAATGTCAGACACGAACCACCAAGTGGCATTATAATAAATCTTTCATAAGATCAACAATAATAATAATAATAAACTTTATTTATGCACCATCAAATCTGGGACTAATGACCTGTTCACGGGTGTTTACAAAATGGCAAACATCTAAGAAACATACAAAACGCAGTTAAGAGAAGTAAATAAAAAATAAATAAGAAAAAATAAAGTTAGGAAGCAAAATGTGTCAGAACACAGTATTGGTACACAAAGATGGGACATCAGACATGAAAATTCAAATGCATAATTTTGATTGAAAATGCTTACATTCTGAAGCAGGAGGTAACAGTGCATAACTGCTATCGAACCCGGGATAACATTCCTCATGGTCAAGAGATGGCAACATAAAGTTAATCTCAAAGGTAGTATGTAACATGGACACAAATTAAGGTCAATACGACCATGCCATCCTGATTAGATTTAACTTGAGAACCAGCAAGATTCATATATTAGATATGCAGGAAATGTGTTCTATTCCATAAAAGTTTGGGGTTCTTTTAAGTAACAATACTAGATTTACCATGTTGGTCGAGGGCAATTGGTTACATGGACACAAATGTCAGTAGTAGAGTCCATACAGAGTAGGTTTAATGTAATGGCAGTACGTAACATGCACATTTTGTAAGACATTTTTTTAATACCTCCAATTTTGACAAAAAGATCAAAACAGACTTTCTGTGCTGGAACCAATTGAAGTTGGAAGATTGTTGGGAACAGCAGAAAAAACTTCACCAACTGATTAAAAAAAGCTGCACCAGTTGATACATTATCCCAGTACCTATATATATAGGTATAGTATAGTATGGAGTTTCTAGTTTGGGCCCACCTTCACGGTCTGTATAAGGCATGCTCATAAATCCGTCAGACTTTGATTAGCTACGTCGAATTAATAGATGCAAGAAATACGTCATCAACATGTGTGTATATGGATTAGCCACCGCCGTGCGAATGAGTCATGACCGATAAAATGATCAAAATGAAATGTGGACCAGCTGCTGTTTATGTCACAGATTAGAAAAGAAGGAAAATATATAGTGTAGCGGGGGATTTACCATGAAGACAGACAACACGGTTAAATGATGACTATCATTTATTGTGTTATCAATCTAAAATACAAAATAAAACCCCAACTGGGAACTGGAGTCTAACACAGCACCTGAGTACTGCTCAGTGCAATCACACCATGCATTGTCTTACAAGTTACATCTTCATTTGTGTTTTTCTTTCTGTCAAAACACGAAACCTTGTGGGAAAACACTGGAGCACTATGTCTGTCCAGCTTCTCTCGGAAACTCTGCGATGGCATCTCTTACATAACCCTGGCTTATTGACCCCGGTATGACCCTCACTTGGTGACTGCTGGGGAAACTGACACCGCAGGGGAAGCTGACTTATAGGCTTTTCCAGGCCATAGATGTTACACTGGTGAAATGGGGTCTACAGACTTAACACATAAAAAGTAATGAGAACAAAAAGAGTACTTGGAGTTTTGGAATAATGGAAGTAAATAATTAACTGATCCTGATTAAATAGTTGCTATCCCACAAGCAACTGAACAATCAGAATCCAAGGGATTACAGTTGGAATAGTTATATAAGTTGATCCAGCATATGTTGAGCCCATTTGCTGCTGTGAGATTTATAACTGTGTCTATCTGAATTAGCCGATATCCCACTGGTTCTAAGAATCGACGATAGAATGATTCTGTCATCATTGATAGCTCTGATCCAGAGTCCAACAAACACCTACTTTCCACATCTCCAATCTTAATGGTGGCTTCTGGACAATGACCTATTGCCCTGGAGTAAATCCTCTCTGAATTGATGCCATCCAGCAAGCTAAAGTCACCCCCTTCCACCACCTGGCTTTTAGTGATGGAGGGAATCAGTTTCCCGCCTGCGTCTTGCTTGAGGGACTTTTCTGCATTTGCGGTCGTCCAGATTCAGTCGTCACAGTTCTCGACGGAAATGCTTGTCGACTACGCCTTCTGTTAATCGCTCTTTCAAATGTTTGTTGATGCTTTCATCTTCCCGGTTGTCTCTTTGGACAATCTGATCGGCGACCTCGACCGAAGCCAAAGAATAGTCTTCGAAAAACTCTTTCTTTCTGTCCTGGTCCCACCGACAAAATTCTTCAGACATGTCGCCTAGTCCATATGACCATAGGACTCTTCTGTGACCTCCAGTAGTCGGGTCACGTCTCGCTCGCCTCAAAATCTCATCTCAGACATGGCTTCGCCAACCAGATGTTGCATGACAAAGTCAACCTGTTCATCTGGTGACATCCTTCTGTCACTTATGCGTGATCTGATGTCCTCCAGCCAGTCTGTGACATCTACATCCTGCTGATCTCGAGGGCGACCATGTAGCTTAGGAAGTTTATTTTCCCTCGACATGTACACTACTCTGTTTACTGCCCCAGCAGATGCCTCTGCTCTAGCAGCCCTCTCTTCTGCCACTGTTGCTGCATATTCTGCCCGTTGCAGACGCCAAATCTTCCAGCTCTTTTTTCGACGTGTCCACCTCTCGCGCACGACGCAACTGTGCCTTGGTAGCTGCAGTGAGATTACAGCTAGAAAAGAATACGTGGTGACAGATTAGTAGTACGTTAACACAATACAATCATTACATTCAAATCAATTTGCAACTTATTTAACATTGTTCACCAACTCAACAAGGTGGTAGTGGGTTGATCAGACTCGTCCATGGTAATGTTCAAACTGTTCATTATTGACACTGTTGTAGATGGTAGTTGTAGTTCTCCCTCGGTCTTGTCCTCCAGCTGTCTCTGTCCGTGCATGTCATGGGGTTTGTCCAGGGTCACAACCATGCTCACAGCGTCAAATTGAGATGGGGCCAATTTGTAAAACCAATAAATTGGCTCCAACCTTTACCATCAAGTTCTGTATTTGTGGCCTTACTTCTGGACTCGCAAAAAACCAACACTGCTCTGGAGGCTCATTAATGAATCTCACATCATTCATTCGATGCCTGACTCCCTCAAAAATTAAATGTCTCCTGCTTGTTGTGTGACACCTGAGCCAGCCTAGCCCACAGCTGCTGTACCAATGCTTGGTAATTTAACTCAGAATGCAACTTTAAAATGAATTGTGGGAGGTGTTTATACGGTTACTTTATAAGATATGCCAGTCATACAGACATTTGATTCAGCTAATGGGTTTTACACAATGTACTAAAAATATTGTAATGGATACGTAACGCAATGTTTATTACAAAGCACAATAGTGATACATGGGTCAATATTTGACAACTGTTCTACATAACGTTTATTGGTCTCCTAAAATCTCAGAAAAGTGATCATATTTAGCCTGTGTCACTGTGTATATGTAACATATAAAACTGTCAGTGTCCAAAACGAAAGGCAAGTTTGGCAGGGGGACAAAATATTTTCATCATATTCTGCAGGCGCGCTGTGATCTGTGCCTCTGTACGCCCTTTTAGTATCTCTGGATGGTGGTCTTTCAGGCGTCTTATGCATCTATACCCGGGGAAGACGCAATCTTGTATTTCTTTGCAGAATGCCGTCGTAAGTAACTGCAGTGACTCTTTGGTCCACGGGACTCGAGGTCCTAAAATAAGTATAAACAAATGTGGTAAAGAAGTACATACAAACTACATGATGTTGTTACATCCAAAGTACATACAAACTACATGATGTTGTTACATCCAAAGTACATACAAACTACATGATGTTGTTACATCCAAAGTGCATACAAACTACATGATGTTGTTACATCCAAAGTGCATACAAACTACATGATGTTGTCACATCCAAAGTACATACAAACTACATGATGTTGTTACATCCAAAGTACATACAAACTACATGATGTTGTTACATCCAAAGTACATACAAACTACATGATGTTGTTACATCCAAAGTGCATACAAACTACATGATGTTGTCACATCCAAAGTACTTACAAACTACATGATGTTGTTACATCCAAAGTACATACAAACTACATGATGTTGTTACATCCAAAGTGCATACAAACTACATGATGTTGTCACATCCA
Organism: Escarpia spicata; assembly: GCA_963995525.1. NCBI lineage: Eukaryota > Metazoa > Annelida > Polychaeta > Sabellida > Siboglinidae > Escarpia > Escarpia spicata. Next base: position 16,551,422 of record OZ023214.1, on the reverse strand, counting down.
AAGTGCATACAAACTACATGATGTTGTTACATCCAAAGTACATACAAACTACATGATGTTGTTACATCCAAAGTGCATACAAACTACATGATGTTGTCACATCCAAAGTACATACAAACTACATGATGTTGTTACATCCAAAGTACATACAAACTACATGATGTTGTTACATCCAAAGTGCATACAAACTACATGATGTTGTCACATCCAAAGTGCATACAAACTACATGATGTTGTTACATCCAAAGTACATACAAACTACATGATGTTGTTACATCCAAAGTGCATACAAACTACATGATGTTGTTACATCCAAAGTACATACAAACTACATGATGTTGTTACATCCAAAGTGCATACAAACTACATGATGTTGTCACATCCAAAGTACATACAAACTACATGATGTTGTTACATCCAAAGTACATACAAACTACATGATGTTGTTACATCCAAAGTGCATACAAACTACATGATGTTGTTACATCCAAAGTACATACAAACTACAAACAGGTCTAGGAAATGATTGTCGCACCACAATGTGAAATCAGCTACAGCGCACGCACACACTTGATCAGAGCCGGATAGGTCGACGATAGCTGTGTCATCGCTGTATTTAATGAAATTGACGCTCTCCTGGCTGCTACGACAGTCGTCTGTGTAAAGTGTGAACAGAACAGGGGAGATCACAGAGCCCTGGGGGGCACCAGTGAAAGTGAAGAGTGAGCTCGAAAAAGCACCATTATAGCGCACTACTTGCGTACGCTCAGTAAGAAACTGGTTTACCCACAAGATGATGTGTGGGTTCACATGCATATTGACAGGTTTACTCATCATGATGTGTGGCTGGATGGTGTCGAAAAGTCAATAAAGACTATCCTGGCAAACGACACACACCTGGCTTTTCCAGGTGTGTGTACACATTATGACATAGAGTGAGGACTGCATCATCCACACCTCGATTGTGTTTATACGCAAATTGGAGGGGATCCAGTTGATCCCCAACATGCTCCAGGAGGGGACGAAGTACGAGTCGCTCAAAGCACTTCATGACGATTGAGGTAAGCGCCACTGGGCGGTAGTCGTTGAGAACAGATGGCACAGGTTTCTTGGGGACAGGACATATAACTGACGATTTCCAGGCCGGGGGGATGCGATGCTGCTTCAGAGACCAGTTGAAAAGGATGCTGAACACTGCACCCAGCTGAGCATGGCACTCCTTGAGGACCCGACCACTGACGTTGTCAGGCCCAGTTGCCTTGTGAGGATTAACGTGCTTGAAGATCTTACTGACGTCATCAGGAGTTGTTTCTGGGGTATCATCCTCAGTGAGCTGAGACTCAATATCATCCACCGCCTCCTGACGCTCACGTGAGAAGTCATGCCGGTCAAAACGCCCAAAGAAGGAATTCAAGTCCTCAGCGAACTTGAGACTCTCTTCCGCTGACTCTGAGGTTTGTATAACACGTTTGCCGGACTCAACACCAGACAGAGTTTTTAGTCCCTGCCATGCCCTGCGCATATTGCTGTGTTGGAACAGGCGTTCAATTCTGTCCTTGTATTCTAGTTTAGCGTCCCTGATCTGCTTTTTTAGAGTACACTGGATCCTTTTTGCTTCAGTGCGGTTGTTAGACATGAAAGCTCTCTTCTTCTCGTTGAATATGTTTTTCAGTTCTTTACTCACCCACGGTTTGTTATTTGAGAAGATTTTCACAGTTTTTGTGGGGATAATCATCTCTTCACAAAACTTGATATAGTCTGTGACAACATCAACTGCTTCTTCAAGCGAAGAACTGGATTTAATAAAAACATCCCACAAAGTACAGTCAAAACACCCCCTGAGGGCGTCGACCGAGTTCAAATCCCATGTTTTTACAGTTTTCTGCACTGCTTTCTGTCTCTGCAGTTTAGTTCTATATGCCGGGATCAAATGTACCACATTGTGATCAGCTGTACCGAGTGCCATCTTCTTCACGGACTTGTACGCATCCTTAATGTTGCCATAACAGAGATCCAGGGTGTTACTACCGCGTGTCTGACACGTCACGTACTGCTGGTAAACAGGCAATGTTTTGTCTAGTCGGCAGCTATTGAAATCTCCGAGTATTATGTTAGGCGAGTCTGGTGACATTGTCTCACGCCGGTGCACACAGCTAGTGATTATGTTAGGTGAGTCTGGTGACATTGTCTCACGCCGGTGCACACAGCTAGTGATTATGTTAGGTGAGTCTGGTGACATTGTCTCACGCTGGTGCACACATCTAGTGATTATGTTAGGCGAGTCTGGTGACATTGTCTCACGCCGGTGCACACAGCTAGTGATTATGTTAGGTGAGTCTGGTGACATTGTCTCACGCCGGTGCACACAGCTAGTGATTATGTTAGGTGAGTCTGGTGACATTGTCTCACGCCGGTGCACACATCTAGTGATTATGTTAGGCGAGTCTGGTGACATTGTCTCACGCCGGTGCACACAGCTAGTGATTATGTTAGGCGAGTCTGGTGACATTGTCTCACGCCGGTGCACACATCTAGTGATTATGTTAGGCGAGTCTGGTGACATTGTCTCACGCCGGTGCACACAGCTAGTGATTATGTTAGGCGAGTCTGGTGACATTGTCTCACGCCGGTGCACACAGCTAGTGATTATGTTAGGTGAGTCTGGTGACATTGTCTCATGCCGGTGCACACAGCTAGTGATTATGTTAGGTGAGTCTGGTGACATTGTCTCACGCCGGTGCACACAGCTAGTGATTATGTTAGGTGAGTCTGGTGACATTGTCTCACGCCGGTGCACACAGCTAGTGGTTATGTTAGGTGAGTCTGGTGACATTGTCTCACGCCGGTGCACACAGCTAGTGGTTATGTTAGGCGAGTCTGGTGACATTGTCTCACGCCGGTGCACACAGCTAGTGATTATGTTAGGCGAGTCTGGTGACATTGTCTCACGCCGGTGCACACAGCTAGTGGTTATGTTAGGCGAGTCTGGTGACATTGTCTCACGCCGGTGCACACAGCTAGTGATTATGTTAGGCGAGTTTGGTGACATTGTCTCACGCCGGTGCACACAGCTAGTGATTATGTTAGGTGAGTCTGGTGACATTGTCTCACGCTGGTGCACACAGCTAGTGATTATGTTAGGTGAGTCTGGTGACATTGTCTCATGCCGGTGCACACAGCTAGTGATTATGTTAGGTGAGTCTGGTGACATTGTCTCACGCCGGTGCACACAGCTAGTGATTATGTTAGGTGAGTCTGGTGACATTGTCTCATGCCGGTGCACACAGCTAGTGATTATGTTAGGTGAGTCTGGTGACATTGTCTCACGCCGGTGCACACAGCTAGTGATTATGTTAGGTGAGTCTGGTGACATTGTCTCACGCCGGTGCACACAGCTAGTGATTATGTTAGGCGAGTCTGGTGAGTGTCTCACGCCAGTGCACACTGCTAGTGATTGCATCAGCTGCGCGTGCAACATTAGCTGACGGTGGCACATAGACCAGAGTTAAAAATAGCTGTCCGAACTCTCTGGGTAAATAGGTCGGACGCAGCGACACTGACAATAGCTCCACGTCCGGGGTACACAGTTCTTCCCTCACGATGACAGACTTACACCAGCGCTGGTTAATGTACACACAGATCCCCCCACCCTGTGATTTGCCACTCAGCTTTTTGTCCCGGTCCAATCTCACTGGGGTACCAAAGCCGTCAACGTAAAGTTCACTGTCCGGTAATGTTTGATCTAACCAGGTTTCAGTCATACATATCAAACAAGCTTCTTTATAGGCCCACTAGCTGTAGCGCAACATTGGCCTGAAGTTCGTCAATTTTCGAACGTAACGATCGGACATTAGCTAACATGATAGAGGGCAGGGGGACGGTGCGTACCTTCTTTTCCTTCAGTCTCTGGCGAACGCCGCCTTTCTTGCCCCGCTTGCGTCGCGGGTGGTTTCTATTGTTAGTGTCCGAGAGCACTGTAAAGTCATTTAAATCCAGGAGTGGACCAGAAAGATTGTCAGTGACACTGGGTCGCAAGGCCAACAGCGCGCCACGTGAATAAGTCTTGAATCTGCCATCTTGCCAAATCGGTTCACCACTCACATACACAACGAGTAAAATGGTCCATAAAACTGCCAAAACTTTGGTTGTTCTGCCGCACAACATCTTCATATTACTTATCGACGAACATATATGAAGTCCTTCAGTTAAAACTGACGAAAAACGATAAACAACACAGAGGCTAAATGCAAACACTCCAGGTCGCCACAACAGCGCCCTCTATCTATCTACGATATGTTTGAATACACCTACTTTTGTGTCTACAAAATAACATAACACTTGTAAATATAATGTGTGAGTACACCTGTATTGTTGAAATAAGTTTGATCTTGAAACAGTGCATGTAGTGTATTCAATTGTGTCGTATCTAAACATTGATTAACACAGAGACTTACACAAACAAGTGATTTCCAACTTTAACTCTGTATTTCTCCTCCTCGCTTCCGCCCAGGGATCAGGCCTTAATTACAGTAGACATCACATCCCTTCCTTATTCAAACTGGAAACATGTTTTCTCAACGTTCATATCTAACGTCCATTTGGTCAACAGTTCTTCTTTTGTAATTATTATGCTTACGTGATCTGAATAATGTTTACCAAATAAAGAGGTACTTGTTATTATCATCATTGTCCATCATTTCGTTACGATCAATCTGTAAACACAATCAGTCTCAGAATTTCCACTTTCCACTCATTACTTTAAAAAAAAGTCATTCAGGTACTGAGGCGGTCGTCTTTGACGGGGTTGTCTACGATCACCGATGTTCGGGTTGTCATGATCTGCAGCCTCGGGTTCTCTTCTTTCACGGGGTTGTCTACGATCACCGATGTTCAGTTTGGCATGATCGGCAGCCTCGGGTTGATCATCTTGTCTCAACAATGACTCATTACTTGAAACCGAAATAGAGTCCGGAATATACTCTGACTCAGTGTCATTGTCTGTTTCATCATCTCGTGGAGTTATGTCTGGGGGAACATACTTCTTCACATGCGAACAGTTTCTCTTGTACTGCACACCATCACGTGATTCAATCACTACCTGGTTACCGTGTTTGCGTGTAACTGTGTATGACATATGTTCGTATGCCGGTGTCAGTTTGTTCTGTTTCTTCTGCTGTAGTAGAACTTTGTCACCCGGTTTAATGGTACTTTCCCGTGCACCTCTTCGGTCATCCGAATACTCTTTCCCTTTCATCTTCAATTTAGTGTCACGATCGCGTACACCCTCATCTGTCATGTTGCTGTTGGATTCGAAGGAAGGTAGTTTCATGCGAATTTTTCGCCGGAACAACAATTCAGCCGGACTCACACCTGTAGTTGTGTGATTCGTGCTTCTGTAAGCGAGAAGATGTGTGTTGAGTTCTCTTCTCCAATCTCGTCCTTCGACTTGTGCTGCTCTAATAGCCTTCAGTAGAGTTCTGTTGGCACGCTCTACTTCTCCATTAGCCTGATTCCATTGGTATGAAGAAATTCTTCAAACTCTGCTGACACTAGGTTTGGCCCATTGTCAGTCGTCACGGACATAGGTAATTCGTGCATCGCGAACATCGTTTCAAGACTCCCGATAAGCTTGTCTGTCGTAGTAGACTTCAGTATCGCGACTTCCGGGTATCTGCTGTAGTAATCGGTCACAACAAATACATGTTCTCCATTTGGGAATGGTCCCATCAGATCAAGCGCCAAGTCTTGCCATGGACCATCTGGTAGTCTTGTACGGTGCATAGGTTCTGGTTTTGACTGTGGTGTCACAACTTGACACGCATGACATGATCTTATGGCTCGTTCCACGGCCACATCAATTTCTGGCCACCAAACTTTTTCGCATAGTCTACTCTTGGTTTTTATTACTCCCTGATGTCCCTCATGCGCCAACTCTGTGACACGTTTCCTTAGTGATTTGGGTATCACTATTCATGTTTGACATAGGACCATTTTCACTACGACAGAAAGTTCATTTCTCACCCACTTGTAATCCTGGGGGCACGTTCGTGGATCACCTCTTTTCAGGAATTGTCTCACTGATTTCAGTTCTGAATCAGCTGCTGATTCCCGTTCAATTTCTCGCGCTGTCAAAGCTTGAGGTACCGCGTTAGTTGCAATGAAGTAGATGTACTCATCTGCAACCTTTGACACTTTGCATGGTTCATGTTTCACTTCGGTAGGTAATTTGTTCACTTGTAGTCCCATGAAGCTACGGACTTCTGATGCATTTTCCGGTCGCTTTGCCTTCGTGATTGCTTCCACTTTGGAATCGTCTGGTGCAATTCCATGTCTCGACAGCACATGTCCCATGAACGTTAACTTGGACATGTAGAACTTTGATTTTTCTTTGTTCAGTGTGAGACCTCTCTCGCTTAGACGTTTGAGCACCGCTTCGAGTCTTCGTTGGTGTTCGGCTTCGTCCCTCCCATGGATGATCAGGTCATCAGAGATATTGTTGACTCCTTCTCATCCTTGCAACACATCCTGTATGACATGTTGGTACATCTCTGGTGCTGACGATATCCCAAACATTAATCGTTTGTATCGCCACAGTGAACGTCGTGATCTCACGGGATTTCTCGTTTAGCTCTATCTGGTGGTATCCCATTTTCAAGTCGATCTTGCTGAATACTGTGCTATTGTTCATGTCCTCGAGGATTTCATCCACTGTTGGAATTGGATGTCGCTCTCGTTCTACTGCCGAATTTGCTTGTCTCATATCGACACATAGTCTGATCTCTCCCGACGGTTTTGGAACAACAACTATGGGAGACACCCAACGGGTTGGTCCAGTCGTTCGTTCGATTATGTCCATTTCCTCCAGCTCTCGGAGTTTGCTTTCCACTTTCTTCCTCAACGCAAACGGGATACTACGCGTTGGCTGTACAATTGGTTGTACATTCTCGTTAATGTGCAGATTCAACTGATAGTCTTTCAGTTTCCCGACTCCATCAAACAGCTTTGGATTGTTACGGAATATTTGCTCGGAACTTGTTTCGGTGTGACCATCTACTTGATTCACTGTCTGGATCTTCACTAGGTCTAGTTCCGTTGCTGTCTGGTAGCTCAGAATGTTACCTGAATCGCCACGCACAACTAACACTGGTGCAGCTGTGTATTTGTGTCCCACTTCAATTTCGGCGATAAACTTCCCTCTTACATCTAATGCTTGCTTGCTTCCATATGCAAACACTTTTGTCTTCTTTCTGTATAGCTTTGGACAACCAAGTTCTTAGTACGTGTTTTCATCTACGATATTTACACTCGCACCTGTATCGATCATGCAATGAACTGCTCTCTCATTCATCCTTACAACAGTTTCCGGTTGTTTTATGTACTTCTTCTTCTGTCTATTTACGCTGAATAAGTACTCGTCGTCACTCTCGGTGTTTTGTGCAACTTTGTTTACCGCTTTAATCTTGTTCCTGTGTCTTCCACACTTTTGTTTCGTTTTGCACATCACAGCAAAATGTCCTTTCATATTGCATTTTCGACATATTTCATTCTTTGCCGGGCAGTGAGGATCTCTGGCAAAATGATCAGGCTTCCCACATCTGTAGCATGACGTAGAATATTGATATCCACATTTCGACCTGCTTTGATATTTTGATCTGGTCCCTTTCTTCGTACCGTTGCCGTTGCTGCTGCTACCATGGCAACCATCACTTCATGACACTTTGTTTACTTCTTGCGGCATCAGCACATTTCCCTTCTCCATTTTTCTGGCATGCATATCTGCTGCTTCCTCTGCTCTAGCAATATCTTGAGCCTTTTGCAATGTCAGGTCTCTCTCAATAGTTTGTGACGCAAACGATGCGATTTGCACGATTCGACAAGTTGATCTCGTATCGTGTTGTCTCCCTCGGATCTGAATTCACATGTTTTCGTCAGTTGTTTTAGCCTTGTTACGAACTGGTCTGTCGTTTCATTGTCTACCTGTCTGGCTTGACGGAACACGTGTCTTTTGAAAGGAATGTTGACTTTTGGCGTGAAATAAGTTGTCAATGTTGTTATTGCGTGTTCGTAGTCATCGTCACCACCAACCTCTTCCATCGTGAAGAAAATCTCTTGGACTTCTGGTCCTGCATGATGTAACAGCATCGCCCGCTTTTGTTTCCTATCTGTTACCCCTTTTGCTGTCACGTACAGTTCAAAACTGCGACGCCACTGCGTCCATTTTATTCCGAGTTGGGTCGGATCGCTTTTTGTATCAAACATCGGAATACTTGCGATTTCCAGCACCACTGGCATTCTCGTGTCGTTTTATCGTTCAACTGAGTGTTCATTTGTAGTTTTACTCGTCGCCAATGTAATGTATTCAATTGTGTCGTATCTAAACATTGATTAATACAGAGAATCACACAAACAAGTGCTTTCCAATTTTAACTCTGTATTTCTCCTCCTCGCTTCTGCCCAGGGATCAGGCCTTAATTACATGAGGAGGGGAACGTTCTTTAACAGTAGACACCACAGTGCATATATACTAAACCTCAGATATAACAATATATACACACATGCCGACCTAGCAGTCATAGTTATGAAGAAATAAATTGTGTCTGTTTCTATTTTTTAGGTAGTCATAAATGGAAAATACTGTTGACTATGACAATTACGGGCTGATTAAAACATTATTGTAAATATTTGGCACATCCTATTTTCCAGGTGCCAATTATCCAATTTCTTTTTACACCAAACCGACTTACCAACAGAAGACATAACATTTATCTTGACCTTGTAGTTGTTTTACAAAATGTAACAACTGAATCAATCAGTATAAAGAAGATTGCTAACATACTGCTTTTACCAGTTGATCTTAGTATACTAGGTCATTGATTTTTATATAGTCTCCAAAGCGATTTATCTGCATCTTAGAAATCCTTTATACACTATAATTTATTTTGAAAAATAAATACCACTGTTAATAATTTATGCAAACAATGGCTATTAATGAAAAGTATTATAATAATTCCAGATGTCATAGGAAAACAAGAAACTTGTCGGTATAATGAGGTGTTCGTACACGAATTAGTATTTAAGATATTTGATGTATAATTGATGTAATGTGAATTTATGGTGGTCTTCCTGGTGTTCATAGTATGTTCGAGTTTCAATGTATCCTTGAGACATTGCAAAGAGAAGAAATGTGCCACATCCACGCAGAGCATTGCAGAACATGATGTTAATACAATCAAATGTTGATGTCACTGCAGCACCAATACCTGGAGCAGCACAGGCTACGCATGATTCGTAGATTGTTTAACCACTTTCAATTTTTCTTTTCTGCAGCTACATTGTCTTCTTGGTGCTGCACCATGTCCAGTTGTATCTTTTTGCATCTTTTAATTTCAAGATGCAGCAGTCATTCCCGTCCATCAATTTTCTTTCTGAAAACACATATGTAGCACATCATAAATATGTTATGTTTCATTTTTAAATACAACCGTATTAGACACACCATATTTACTGTGCTACTGGTGATACCTAAAACATATAGAATAAATACCATAACCACATATTGTAACTTACCTTTCATTCCCACTGGTTTTCAGCCTTTGGGTGTGGTATCATGGTTATTTGGTAGATGATGTTGGATGTGTGCTGTAAGTACAGAAAATGTCATTGTAGTTGTTTTGTAGCAATAGTGTGTATTGCATTGATTTGTTATGTCATCATTCACTGGGTACATGAAATACTGTTCTTTGATAATCTTTATTCCTCACTACCTTAGCCCTATACATAGACACATCATCTAACATAGTCCATGTTCAGGGGCGGATCCAGAGTGGGTAGTCTATGGGGCACAAATTTGAACAATAGTAGTGGGAGTGCATGTATAAATGTCAACAAGTTTTATCCTGTGATGCTTTGTGCTTAAATATGCATTGGCACAAAATAATAAATCCACAAAAAGCATATACATTTACCGAAAAATCTCCACTTTAATTTCAATAGTATTTAGGCTTAATTTGCCAATGTAGCACGTAATTAGTTAACAAATACACGCCCTAGTACTAGTACTAGGGGCCTGCTACATGAATATTTAACACAACTGCACAGCCACAAGTCACTACTGCGTTAAACCATCTACTCACTACATCACAAGTTATAACAAACCACAAATCCTGATCTGGAACTGGAAGACATATGCCTCCTTGGTCACGCCCCTTGTTTCCGGTTGCATCTTACGAAGTTACAAGTTTTAAGTTTGAGTTGGATTGACTTAGTCAAGTTAGTGACAGACTAGCGTCATACCATGCCATGGTCATGGAATGTGCGCTAGTAGAGCAATAGAAACACCGAGTGATCAAACTAAGTCTCACCTTCACCGGCGCGTCGTCTGAATAGTAATCGACATCATACACATACGCAGGTGGTGTCTTCTAACTATACTATGTAACAGTGTAGTGAGGATACGTAGACGAAGCGTCAAATTCCTAATTCTGTAATGTAAACATTGACTGGCTTGGCTTGGCCTTGACATTAATTCTTCCCTTGCTTGCGTTTTGTGTCTTTCATTTCCGTTCAAATGCTTCGCTGGCGTTAATCCCATTAATTATTAACTATGCATCAACATATCTCAATGGCAATGCTACATTATGTTTTGCATATTAGCTATATTGAATAGTCACCAGGTTCCCTAGGCTTGAACAGTTGTGTATGTTATTCTTTTTCATTCACAGCCAGGAACACATGAGCAGCGTTAAAACGGTAAAACATTGCAAAACATCAGTGACCGTATCCATTGCAACGCAAGCAAACCCTCACGAGATTTTCGTACGCAAGTTCCGAATTTCTTAGCTGCGAAAATTCGTAAGCGTTTCGAGAATACCAACTTGCAAAATTTCGCAGCTAAGAAATAATCTGCCATATTTGTGCAACTTCTTACGTACGAAATATGTTTCTTCGAGAATATGGGCCCAGTTTGATTTCCTTGAGAATATATTCGGTGCAGTACTCGCTCAGTCTGGTTCCTGTTTCAATGATTTCTGATGCAAACTTTCCATGTAATTTCCAAAATGTTTGAGTTAGTTGTTGTATTCTGGTTTCTCTTACCTTTTCAGAGAGTTCTCGTGCACAAAGGTCCCTTCTCACGGCATCGTCTGTGGCAGGCTCACTGTGGACATGTCAATATGTTTCTTCTTCATCAGCGGGCTCACTGGTGTTGTCTTGGTCTAGCTCTTCGTGTTCTGGAAGATCACTTGGGTCGTTCCCTGTACACTTATCCATTATGTTAGCACAGGTTAAGTAGTTAACAAGTAGCAACACACATTACTCTTGTTAAATGATGTTTAACTGATTACCTTAATCAATTTGCAACCTGATATATGCAAATTAGATAAGGATTAGAAACACTACGCATAATAGATATTAAACCCCTACAGTAACCAACCTTCTAATGAACCATGTAGATTTTAAACGTTCATTATCATTCGTGTTCAGTGTTTATCTTTGTTACCTTGTCTTCAGTCCTGTGTAAAGTGTCACAACAACAGGTCTTATGTTTGTGACTGTTCATATGGTCCTTGTGACCATAACACACCCACATTACCAAAACAACGTGCAATCAGTTCGTGTGTTGGTCATTTTTCCTGTGATCCTTTTGACCATTGATAAGCCAAAAGGCTTCCTTGTCCAACTGCCATCCAGAGTAATTTTCTGGATGGCAATCTTGTTAAATCTTGTTAAAACCATAACACACCCAACTTATTTGCGTATGTTCATGGTTATCACAACACTGGTTGATCACAGTCTACGTTGTGGTCAGCGACGTCACTGCATGCTGTTACACTGGTTGATCGCAGTCTACGTTGTGGTCAGCGACGTCACAGCATGCTGTTACACTGGTTGATCGCAGTCTACGTTGTGGTCAGTGACGTCACTGCATGCTGTTACACTGGTTGATCGCAGTCTACGTTGTGGTCAGCGACGTCACTGCATGCTGTTACACTGGTTGATCGCAGTCTACGTTGTGGTCAGTGACGTCACTGCATGCTGTTACACTGGTTGATCGCAGTCTACATTGTGGTCAGCGACGTCACTGCATGCTGTTACACTGGTTGATCGCAGTCTACGTTGTGGTCAGCGACGTCACTGCATGCTGTTACACTGGTTGATCCCAGTCTACGTTGTGGTCAGCGACGTCACTGCATGCTGTTACACTGGTTGATCCCAGTCTACGTTGTGGTCAGTGACGTCACTGCATGCTGTTACACTGGTTGATCGCAGTCTACGTTGTGGTCAGTGACGTCACTGCATGCTGTTACACTGGTTGATCGCAGTCTACATTGTGGTCAGCGACGTCACTGCATGCTGTTACACTGGTTGATCGCAGTCTACGTTGTGGTCAGTGACGTCACTGCATGCTGTTACACTGGTTGATCGCAGTCTACGTTGTGGTCAGTGACGTCACTGCATGCTGTTACACTGGTTGATCGCAGTCTACGTTGTGGTCAGCGATGTCACTGCATGCTGTTACACTGGTTGATCCCAGTCTACGTTGTGGTCAGCGACGTCACTGCATGCTGTTACACTGGTTGATCCCAGTCTACGTTGTGGTCAGCGACGTCACTGCATGCTGTTACACTGGTTGATCCCAGTCTACGTTGTGGTCAGCGACGTCACTGCATGCTGTTACACTGGTTGATCGCAGTCTACGTTGTGGTCAGCGATGTCACTGCATGCTGTTACACTGGTTGATCCCAGTCTACGTTGTGGTCAGCGACGTCACTGCATGCTGTTACACTGGTTGATCCCAGTCTACGTTGTGGTCAGCGACGTCACTGCATGCTGTTACACTGGTTGATCGCAGTCTACGTTGTGGTCAGTGACGTCACTGCATGCTGTTACACTGGTTGATCGCAGTCTACATTGTGGTCAGCGACGTCACTGCATGCTGTTACACTGGTTGATCGCAGTCTACGTTGTGGTCAGTGACGTCACTGCATGCTGTTACACTGGTTGATCGCAGTCTACGTTGTGGTCAGTGACGTCACTGCATGCTGTTACACTGGTTGATCGCAGTCTACGTTGTGGTCAGCGATGTCACTGCATGCTGTTACACTGGTTGATCGCAGTCTACGTTGTGGTCAGCGACGTCACTGCATGCTGTTCTGTTGATGTCGGAGTTGCTCACATCATTTGATCAGTCGTTGATCATTCTTCTTATGTCAGCGTCATCGGTATGAAGACGATGACTTGTTCAATGTGACGCCATCATGTGGATTACGTTGAGTTTTTACTGTACGCGAGCCGCATATTGATCACGACTACTTGTCTTTTCTCTACAGATGTTTACTGAAACACCTTAAAAACTGTGAACAGAAATTACGGACTACTAACTAACTTAGCACTATATGTGTACAAATACATATATGGTGTAATATATTATATATAGCTCCTGGCTTTATACTTTTAAATATTTAGCGTTTTCAATTTGTTTGTTCACAGGTAGTTTATTCCAAAATGGAGGCCCTATTACTTTCAGGGAGTTCTCTCCAGTTCTATAAGAAATATAACATATATTTATATACGGCAAGGGTCTGCCGTTTGTGAGTGATCTTGGCTGGAGCAAAAGTCTGCTCATGTATTCTGCCATTTGCAGAATATCCACCTCTGAACAGCCCCCAAAGTCAGTCTAACTGTCTGAACTAGTATAATAACTAGACCCACGAATTCTATCAGACATTTTGTTAATATATTGATGTGGAAACTGGAAATAATTCGACTTGTGTCCTCGAAGCAAAACATAAACAAAATGGCAGACACAGAAAAATTGGTGGCGTGTGGGCCACTGATGGGGTGATCCATCTCTCTGAAGTAGTGGAACCTCACTGATGCTTTGCCCCTTCCCTTGTTATTGTCCTTCACCTTCTTGTACCCTTCTACAAGTATCTACCACTTGCGGGCGATCTTTACTGGGTCAAATGTTTCTTGGAAAGGTCTGCTCATGTTATCTGCCATTTGCAGAATATCCACCTTAGAACAGCTCCCAAAGTCGCTCTAGCTGTCTGAACTTGCATAATAACTTGATCCACGAATACTGTCAGGCAATTTGCTGCAATATTGATGCGGAAACTTGAAATAATTTGACTTGTGTCATCAAGGTGAGACATAAACAAAATGGCGGACACAGGAAAATTGAATGTGTGTCGGCCACTGATGAGGTCATAGAAGTATTGGTACTTCATTGATGCCTTGCCTGTTCCCGTGTTGTTGTCTACTACCGTCTTGTCCACAGCTCCTTCAAGAATATATTCCTAAAAAGTGATACTTCACCCCCCCTGCAGTTTGTAACATGTCTGTTGACTAAAACAATAAATAAATAAGTTAATAAAATAAATAATTAAAAACTAAATAAAGACATGCAGTCAGATTTAAAAAAACGGGCATCTATGATGTCAATGACTGGATGACTGGGAGAGCACCTCTCTGGAATACTTCTGCAGTAGAAGCTAGCTACCACTCCAAGTGTCTGCCCCTTGTGGGCGACCTTTGCCAGCTCAAATGTTTCACTAAACCCGTCGCTCATTTTGTTGGCCACTTCATCCCACAAACCTTTCTTGTGGCCCAACCTTATTCGGGAAGTATAATTCCTGTGTTGGTGTCGGCAAATCTGAACTTTCACTCACAACATGTTCTCTCACCAGTTGTACCAGGTACAACTCCTGGTCACATGTGATGTACTCACTAGCACGTCAGGTTGATGATGTACTCACTAGCACGTCAGGTTGATGTACTCACTAGCACGTCAGGTTGATGTACTCACTAACGCGTCAGGTTGATGTACTCACTAGCGCGTCAGGTTGATGTACTCACTAGCGCGTCAGGTTGATGTACTCACTAGCGCGTCATGTTGATGTACTCACTAGCGCGTCAGGTTGATGTACTCACTAGCGCGTCAGGTTGATGTACTCACTAGCGCGTCAGGTTGATGATGTAGGTGCTGATGCTTCTTCCTTGAAATCCAGTGTACTTATTTCTGCATGTAGACAGTGATTCGTTAAACATGTGCACGTTACTGGTTTCACCAGTTTTGCGTGGTGGCACTTTAGTTTTGTTATTGCAATTTTGTATCATTGTATCTAAAGTGTCGGCCTTCAGGACGCCTGTTGGCTTTATTACAGTGGCAATAATATTGTCATCATCCAAGATAATGTGTTTAATTGAATTGCTCATGAGTCGTGGAGCATCCACAAGGACGCTGTCATTCCGACGACGATGCACTCATGCGCGCTATCTACACCTACCCATACTTTGTGCGTCATCACTACAGAGTTGAGTACAAACACAGAAAATGACATTGTTGATCATGTCAATCAAGTAGTGATTTTCACCAGAGCTTGCAGGGAGAGTTGTCAGTGTGTGGCCTGGCTGCATGATTAATCTACAGTATTCACTTCATATGCAATTTAGCAACAGAATGTTTTCTACTTAGCTATGCAGTCAGTATCAGAAACTGCCCAGTGGCCACTAATGTCCTCATGATTAATCACCCTATGGGGCTGGCTGGGTTGGGTGTATGCACCCGATGTTGATGGCATGCACTTGTGCTTCTGGAAGTTCTAGAGCTGATGGCATTGCCTTACACACGTTCTTCTCCGTCTGTTTCCATGTCTCATTGTCGGCTTCAGCAGTGCCGTCAAAGTGCAGATTCCTGATCATGTCTTTGAAATCATACATCTTTCTGGACAGGTCATCAACATTTGTCTTTGGCTGCTTCACTTTCAGCACATTGACGTGGCTCTGTGTGTACTGGAGGCTAACCGGGAGTTCAGTCAGTGCCATGGTTGTTTCGCGCACAAAACAATCCACCCTTCAGTTGATCTTGGTGATCATGCTTTGCAGACACGCCTGGTACATATCTTGTAACACTTCGAGTAGCTCTCTCTCTCTTTCAGTAAGTCAACCGCTATCTTGCAATTTCCATACTGAAACGTTTCCTCACCACAAGAAATTGCTTAAGGCTCAAGGCATATCAAACACACATCTATTCCCTGGTGGCCGTCTTGGAATCCAAAGTGGTTCATATCTCGAGTTAGATGCTCCTCTGGAGTTGAATCGGCTCCTCGCACTCACCAAAATCCCCTGGTACTTGTAGCACTGGGAGATTGACACCATCTCCCAGCTAGATACATGAGTGAGTTGGAATCACAAACCCACTTCTTTGCCTGATAACACTTGTTTAGCACAGACGGTTGTTTCATGCATGGAATAGTCCACCTTCCAGTTGATCTCGGTGATTGCACTTTGCAAACACACCTGGGAGGCATCTTGTTACACTTTGAGCAGCCTCAACGAATGCGTTGTGGGTCATGCATGGTTCAAGGTGTATGTCATAAGCAGGGGCCACAGTTGCATCACCGACACTGGATAAATGTACAAACACTAATTGATTGCAGTCTACTCTAGAAGTCAGCGAATGTTGTCACTGCATGTTGATGGTGTCCCGTAGATGTAGAATGTCACGTCACCTGACCAGTCTTATTGTTGTTCTCACGGGGTGGCATAGAGTTGGATGTAATCCTTTTGTAAAAAAACGGAAAATCGAACACATCATTTTCTGAAGTTCCATGGGACCTAAACTGAGGAGCGATCGCCGTATCTGCTGTTGGATGGCGGCACATGCAGGTCTTTGTTGTTGGCAGAACGTAGCGCATGCACAGGTCGGTACACATCGAGCAAGTCGGTGATATACGACGGTGCGATGCCATGTTGGGCTTGGAACGAAAGCAGCAGTATGTTGTACATCATACGCTGTTTCACCGGAAGCCTATGGAGCTTCTTTAGCACCGGGGTGATGTGCTCTCCCCTGTTGCAGCAGACTACCAATTGAGCTGCTGAGTGCTGCACTCTCTGCAATTTAGAGATAAGAATGTCTGGGATGCCGAACAGCAAAGCATTCCCGTAGTCGAGTCTCAAAATCACCATTGAATGTATTATTCGAGCCTCTTCACATTAACCAGGATTGGACCCTACCACAGTTTGTTGGCTGCAATATGCACTGTTAAGAGTGACTGCGTCATTTTTCCAATTAATGTTACGAAGGTTGAAATCACCAGTAATAATGACATTAAGTGTGTTGATCTTGTTGCCTAGTTTAGACAGGACTAGGTCTTATTCTTAAATTTGAGTTTCTTGGGGTCATCGTTTGAAATTTGAAATGCCCCCTCCAGTAGTGTCTGTCTCCCTATCCTTTCTAAAGACACTCAAATTTCATTCTTTACTAAGGGATCTAGCCGTGATTCTGTGCCACTTGTAATGTCTGGGTTGTAAAGACCATTTAGTATGTCAATATTTGTTCTTTTTAATGCTTTGTCAGTTTATAAGGACACATTTGAAGTCTGGCCTCTTCTTGCGTTTGTGTGCTTTCCTGTTACAGACAGTGTGTGGATGTGTTGTTTCATTCTGGCTATGATTGCTACTATCCCGAGCTTCAGAAGGATTAGCCCTTGAAATTTCTCAGTCTCTGAAGAAGGAATTTGAGAAGTTGAAATTGTTGCAGTCAGGGCAAGCCCATGAATACGAGGAATTAAGTAATCTTTTTTATTCATTGTCATCTATTTCAGAGCACTGTGTGTGTGAGTTTTAGCCATGGTCTCATTGGATTGCTATAGTGGTCATTTAGGACATATCTATAACATACGACAAGGTGCCGGGCAGTGTTAACAATGCCATGACGTGTTTGGGTTTCTGTAGGTGTTGTTATATTAATTTCTGGGTCACTGTACTGGTCGGCTCGTCAACCTTGCGGACTATGTCGTTGTCCATCATTCGGTCAATTCCTTCTTGAATGGTGCACGCAATGCCTCTGGGATTCGCTTGGACGGATGTATCCTCGACTCTGCAACTGGCATCATTGTTACATGGTGCAGACCGGGAAAAACGCCAATCCCTCCAAAACACGCTGACGACCTTTGCAGTATGTCACGTTTGGCGTCACCTGTCTGTGCGCCATAGGGAATCAGTAGATGTGAGGTGTCTGTCCATTGAGAATGTCCCTGTCTCTCAGAGATGGCATTAATGTCGCTGTCATCATGACAACTGTCATATGACTGTTGGCAGTTCAGTGTCACCAGTCCTAGTTTGACACACGAGCTCAGTCCTAGCATTGGGTGTCCTGGGGTGGCAGTAATAAAAAAGGACAGTGTTGCAGTGGTGTCCCCGTGTGAACATTGTATCTCACACAATCCATATTGTTTGATGGGGTTCCCCATATGCTGACAAGATGAGATTGGTTTTCTGTAGCATTGCAGGAACACCGTCCTCCATCTTGTTAGGGAACAACAACAAGATTACTGCTCATACACATGCATTGGCATAACATTTGACTGCGCACCGGTGTTAATTTTACATTTGAGGTTGACAATTTCCTTGTGTGGCTTAACGTAGATGTTGGCAAATGCTTGATCTCGTTACACAACACCACTCTTTACCGATTCAATGGTAGTGCACCTTGTGTGTTCACAGTGGGCGGGAGCACCACCAGTGTCGATGTTGACAATCCCAAACCCACTGTTTTCGTTGTTCGTCTCTTGGGACGTGTCCCTGTCCCCGTCCGGTAAAGTGTGTATTTTGTGCTGTCCTTTCCACATCACCATTGTTTGCTGTCCTGACCATGTTGCTTGGGTGTCGTCCCCTTGTTGGTTGACAAACACATCCTCTTAAAATGTCCAACCTTGCCAAAGTCATGTTCTTTGGTATGCCAAGTTGTTGACACATGCCAGTGGACCAGAATGACATTACTCCTAAAAAATTTAACACGATGGTCCCGAACGAGATCACACCAGGCCAGTTCGACTGGCACCAGTCACAGACAGCCGGGGTGTCGTACTTAGCACACTTGCTTAGGTGGATCGAATCGAACCGAGGTCAGCGTTATCAACGACAATGGACGCATCGATGACCCAACAAGTATTGTGCTTATACAACACCACATCCGGTATCTGTGGGGACCCGCCCTGGACAGGTACTACCAGAGCACGTACAATTGACCAGCCGCAGAGCTCCATATCATGGAGCAACTTCTCCATGTTTCCCAACATCTCGGTCCGCCTGCATGTGTTGCATTTATCATCAGCCAATGGCCTACCTCTAGCCGCTCTCTTTCTGGTGGCAATAGTAGAGCCTCTTATTTGTATGGCGGATGAAGGAGGCCCCCCGACATCATTGCCGTCCCATCCATTACCCATGAATGGATGTACGGGACAGCGGCCGACAGCTCCAAACCATATCCATCCACCGAATTGTGCAAGGGCATGCCAATCTCGATGTGACCACCAACCCACTGATTTTTATAGGAGGGGTGAAGCATCTGGACACTTCTTTATCAAAGGTATGTGAATTACCGACCAGATGTGTGATGACTGGGTCATCCATATCTGTCAGTTTCTTTAACCAAGCATCAGCGTTGATGTAAGCATTTGAGGTGTCATGGGGGAGCTTCAGCCAAATTCAAATTTCCTTACAGATCTCCTTGTCCAAGCGGCATAACACGCCACCCCTGGATCTTGACAGGTCAAGCCTGTGGTGGAGTTTTGGAAGGAGATGCGTGCGGAGCATGTATAACGTTTGTTGAGGCTTCAGTGGGGTGGCGGTCAGTTGATTCAAGCCCCTATCGAGAAGTTCTAAGGGGGTCGAGTTGTTCTCCCTTGCACTGATGCTGATGCCCAGATATTTATAGCCCTGCGAGATCGGCACCGCGAGCAACACTACGCTTGCGAGGGACAAGAAAGGCGTGGGGTCGCAGACCCACTTCTTGGCCTTACCTTTGATAGCAGTCCTAAGCGTCCTTGACTTCTCTGCATTCAGCTTGAGACCGCAGTGTCTCAGCACAGTATCGAATTGGCGCAGAGGTGCTGGAGGCCAATCGACAGCTGACAAAAAATAACCACATCATTGGCAAATGCCAGGTGATTTAAGCGGGGGCCCTCACCAGCCACCACGCCCATTTCAGGATCCAGAGACCCCTAGGCCCAATTAAACAGAAGAGGGGATAGCGGGTCCCCCTGCTTCACCCCCTCAGTTCTGCTTCAGAGGGTCGCTAAACTGGTCGTCGCCATGAAGGACCGTTGAGGCCTCGCTGAGTCAAACGCTTTTGAGACGTCGAGGAACGCTAGGGACAATGGCTTAAGCGTGTCACATCTGTCCTTCAGCAGGAATCTGAGAAGGAACATGTTGTCCACGATGCTGTCTCCTTTGACAAACGCCCTTTGTCTTGATCGGAACTCCAGGAGTCCCGCTAATCTGCCGGCCAAGAGCCGGTGAAATACCCTCGATAATAATGGAGTTATCACAATGGGCCTGAACTGGCCTGGCGACGAGGGGACCACCACCTTTGGGATGAGAACGGTCTGACTGAGGCGGAATTCGGCAGGCTGATATCTGACATACAACCACAGGTTGAAGTGTGCTAGAAGGGCTCTCGGATCCAGCTTCTGTATGTCATCACGCGAGAATTTGTCAAGCCCTTCTGCCCCATCTTTGGTCTTACGCAGGGCGGCATA
The DNA here is from genome assembly GCA_963995525.1 of Escarpia spicata. Classification (NCBI taxonomy): domain Eukaryota; kingdom Metazoa; phylum Annelida; class Polychaeta; order Sabellida; family Siboglinidae; genus Escarpia; species Escarpia spicata. The sequence goes on along the minus strand of OZ023214.1, from coordinate 16,530,879 downwards.
AATCTCATCAGCCATAATGGTCTGCACAAGGCCCCACAAAACCATGCCCTGAGGGTAAACGACTCGCTTATCAGGTTCGAATCTTTCCCTGAATACCCTTCTCCAGAAGACCACTTGGTCCTCCAGAGGGATACCCGAAGTCACCTCATTTCACTATTCACCATTCAGGACCTTGTGCGAGCACTCATTACAGTTCGAAAGGTACACCTTTTGTAATACACAAGCTTTTGTACATGAATGTAGTTGGACCTCCTCTGCTTCTTCTTCCCCATGGATGCAGCCAGGTCAGTCGTTTCCCTCTGGCCTGCAACGTCCCGTCTCCTCGTTGCCACTTGCACGGCCCCTTCCTCGAGTGGGCTGTGCCCAGCTCAAGTTCTGCCCATTTGAGGTATTCCGTATCAATTGATTTCATCTGTTCCCGGCTCAACTCGCCCGGCATGAAGTCGAGGAACTCCAAGGAGTCCCAACCAGCAAAGAACCTTTGAGTGAGAATGAGCTCATCTCTGAGCGATTCTCTCCAGTATAAGAAGTAATGATCTACCTTGATAGCCGCCTCAGCATCATTCACCCGGCTCGGACGACTCGTGTCCTGCAGTCCTGGATCATGAGCTGGGCTCCGTATACTGTTTTCACCACACATGTCATGATCGTCTACATGTAAGTCATATTCAGTTTCTATGTCACCTGCTGTGGTTGCACCGTCAACCTGGACAGTTCGACTCACGTCGTCCTGCCCGGGATCATCAGACGGGCTCGGCTTCTTGTATGGGGGTATCTCCCAACTCATATTCAGGTTCAATGTCATGCTGCGATTGCACCATCTTCCCGGACAGTTCAACTTACGTCCTGCAGCCCGCGATTACATACAACACACCACATATCACATTCACAAACAATGCAAGATATGTTGTGTTTGTATGGACTTGTATTGATACTATTTTTGAAAACGGTAAATTCCATAATAAAATGTGCTCTACATCAATATCTATAACTGATATGGCTTGGACATACTCACTTCGTTCCCCCAACATAGAATGAACTTGTTCCGCCATATATACATGCTGTCGGTGTGATGCAGCCATTTACAAAAGCATGTCAGTTGATATTTTAAAACAGCGTTCATTAAAAATTTCCAATACAAACCCATATCAAAAATACCCCTTGTGCACAGCAGATACCCTAAAGAATCCGGTGACACAAGTTACATAATTCTAATTCTAATTATCTACGTCGTAAGGAGCCACTGTTGGCTATGGTTTACGACGGGGTGGGTGTGTATGGTGTTATTGAGTGTTTGAGCCGCAGGATAGGCGACTGAAATCATTTATGGTCTCAGCCTGGAACTGCGACTCGTTTAGTTTATTCCAGTCTACTATTGTCTTTACAAAGTATGAGTTTTTGAATTGGTCGGTGTGGGATGCAGGTACTATATAGCACCTGGTGTTATTGGTTGTTCGGTGTTGTACAAAGTTTGAGGATACGTGATCTGGAAAATGTTTGGGTTGGATGTGTCTTTTATTTATTTTTTGGGGCCGAAAGTATGTTTCTGCAGGGATGGCTGGGATAGATCCATCAGCTATTTTGTACATGTTTTTGAGTCGTAGATCCCGACGTCTGCTTTGTAGGGTATTGAATTTTAGGTCTATTAATATGTTTGTCATTGATCCTTCATGTCTGGAGTGGTAGTCGCCGGTAATGAAGCGAGCAGCGCGGTGTTGTATACGTTCTAGTTTATCTATGTCCCCCTGATGGTATGGGTCCCACACTATGGCTCCGTACTCTAAAGCAGCGCGCACAAGGGCAATATATGCGGTCCGTTTGTTGTTTATAAGACAGTGTCGTATGTTACGTCTTAGGAAACTAAGTGTTGAGTTTGCTTTTTTAGTTGCTGTTGCGATGTGGGAGTGCCATTTAAGGTCGTCGGAGATAGAGATACCAAGATAGGTGTTGTGTTGTCTCCACTGATCCGTCTCGTCTTGCTGCATTAAGACTGTGCCAAGTCCGAATCCGCTGGCGTCATCACAGACTGCTGTTTGCTTGTCAACGTCGTAGAACATCAAGACAGGCGTTGTCGAGATGATGCGCTTCACGTCGTCAAATGCTCTCATTTGTGACTGTCTCCATGACCACACGTTCTCCTTGCGTAAGAGTTCGTTTAGTGGTGCTGTGTACTTAGCAAGATTCTTGACATAGCGACCAAGGAAATTTATCATTCCCAAGAAGCGACGCAGTTCGGGAAGATCCTTCGGCTTCTGCATTTTCTGGATTGCTTCGATCTTGTCTGGATGAGGGCTGACACCTTGTTCATCGATCCAGTGTCCCAGGAATTCCAATCCTGACTTTCGGATGGAGCATTTTGACTTGTTGAGCTTCAGACCAGATTGCTCTATGACATTGAGAACTTCTTTCAGATGGGCATCGTGTTCTTCGACGTCCTTCCCACTGACGATAATGTCATCCTGGTAGACAGAAACACCTGCCAGACCATGAAGCACATCTGACATTTCCCATTGGAAGATTTCACTTGCGCTACATATGCCGAATGGTAGACGAATAAATCTGAATCTGCCAAACGGGGTGATAAATGTCGTGAGTTTGCTGCTGTCTTCATGCAAACCAATAACCAATAACCGCTACTAGCGTCCAGCTTGGTGAATACTTGAGCGTCCGCGAGTGTGTGTAGAATGTCGTCAATTGTTGGCAACATATATCTTTCTCGTTGGATGGCAGTGTTTAGACGTTTCAGGTCTACGCAGATTCGAAGTTTCCCTTGAGATTTTGGTACAACCACCATTGAACTACACAAATCTGTCAGCTCCGTCTCCTTGACGATGACCCCTAGACGTTCCATGCGGTCTAGTTCTTCCGACACCTTATCTAGCAGAGGGAAAAGCACTCTTTGAGCTGTAGTGCAGCAGTGTGGTTCAGCATCTTGCTTCACCTTGATTCTCACGGATCTACTCCTCAGTTCTCCGAGTTCACCAAACACGTCGAGGTCGTAGATTTTTTTTGATTTGACGCTGTCTAGACGGGCAATCAATCGAAGTTTGACGGCATCTCCACGACTTATGAGATTTTCGAAGTCTCCACTCACAACGTACATGCGTATGAAGACAGTCTGCTGGTTGCTTTGCACTCTAGCTATGTACTGTCCCTTGCACGTTAGCAGTCCGCCCAATGTCTGCAACTTCACATTTGCAGGTTTTAACTTCGGTCTATCACGCAGATTTCGGTACGTCTTCTCCGAGACGACCGTGACGTCTGCACCGCAGTCTATCTTAAATCGAACATTTGATCGATTCATGTCAAGATGCGTGTACCTGGCTGGTTCAGGATCAGTGATGTCACTCTCCACTGACCCAAGGAAATAGCTCTTTGACTCATCTTCATCTGCGGTTATCTCGTAAACCGACGTCTTCTTCATGCACACTTTTGCGAAGTGTCCTTTCATTTTGTAGGAGTTGCATTGCTCGCCTCTGGCTGGGCACTCCGTGTTTGTGGACGTCGTAGCCACAATATTTGCATTTCTGTTCTTTTGGTTTTGAGTGATTGACCTTGTTTGGAATCTTCTTTTTGTAGGTCGTCCTTTTCCTACTGTCTCCATTCCTCACTTCGCTGATGTGGGTCGATTCATTTAGCCCCTCTAATGTCTTCAGTTGCTGTTTCGATACTTCATCTGCTCGACACATCTGTATAGCTTTAGCCAAGTCTACGTCAGTTTCACGCAATAGTCGTGCTCGAAGTGTGGCATCGCTGATACCGATAACTATATGACCGCGAATCAAGCCTTCACGCAAATCGCCGTAGTCGCAGGATGCTGCCATGTTCTTTAGCTCAGTAACATACTGATCTACGGTCTCGTTCGTTCGCTGTACACGTGTGTTGAACTTGTATCGCTCATACGTTGTTTTTCTTCGGCGTACAGTAGGCTTCAAATTTCTCCATCAATGGACGTATATTTTGTCTTTTTCTTCATCAGCAAACGTGAAAGTGTTGAAAATGTCAATGCCTTCCCTCCCTACGACGTGTAGGAAGATTGCACATTATATCGACTCATCCTTCGTAGCAGCGCCAGATGCGATTGTATACAGCGACCAGCGTTGCTTCCAGCGTTTCCAGGTATCACTGATGTTACTGCCGATGAAGCTCATTGGCTCTGGCGGGCTTGTGGGACGCCGGATTTGACGGGTACTTCTCTCGAGGTTTCGCCGAAACAACTTTCATAGATCTGTCAGTGAAGAAATTTTCTAGCCACTTGGACGTGGTTCCGGGGGACTGTGTCGAAAGCCTTGCCAAAGTCTAATATTGCTATGTCTACTTGAGTTCCAGAATCGATAGAAGAGAATAGGTCATGCGTGGTGGTTAGGAGTTGTGTTTCACAGGAGAAGCCTGCTCTGAAGCCATGGTTTAGGTGTGTTAGGATGTTGTGCTCTTCTAAGTAGGTCATGATGTGGCGGTAGATTATGTGTTCGGGAATTTTGCATGGGACCGATGTCAGGGAGATGGGGTGGTAGTTTTCTGGTAGGTGCTTATCTCCTTTTTTAAATACAGGTGACACATTTGCTGTGTGCCAGTCTGACGGTAGGTTGCCTGTGTCTATGGATCTCTGGAAGATGTCTCGGAGTGCAGGGAAAGGGTGTCGGCACAGTTCTTAAGGACAGCATTGGGGATCTGGTCAGAGCCACATGCTTTATGCGGTTTAATGGACTTGAGTAATTTACATACTCCGGTGGTGTCAGTTTTAATGTCACATATATTGGGGTGTAAGTTTTGACATAATGACGCCACCTCCATGCATTGTCAAAGTTAAAAAAAAGTTTGTGGTCGCTCAAAGTCTAAATGGTTAATGCACACAAGTTAGTGTATCAATGTATAGGTTTGTAGAGTTATTTCAGTTGATTTTTGTTACCCAATGAACATTGTGTACATTGTTTTATTTAGATATGTATTTATTCTAATTTCTTGAATTTTTCCGAGGGGAAGACATCGAGGGTGGGAATATATACCCTAGGCTATCTTTCCCAATGTGGGCGAAGAAGGCGGAAGATGTAAGAGAGTAAGATATACTGCCACACTGCAGTAGCTGGTTCATTGTATGAGGCACATGTGTAGGCAAACACTAGAAAGTCTTGTCTGGTGACAGTTTGACAGACCAGGAAGAAGGAAGGACAGTTGACAGACCAGGAAGAGGGAACTATTGCAGCACTTGAATGAGAGAACGCAACTGACATCTAAATCACCTGGATGTCATAAATAGTAGCCGTGTCTGTTCAACACGTGCCGATATAAATCTGATAAGCTCAGACTAGGTATCGTAACCACGAGTCTAAAGTTGTTACATTGAATCACCATGTCACATTGTCAGTGAATTCTTTCATTCTGTTTATTTAATAAAAAACAACCGTAGTATGTCAGTGTTTTATTAAATAGAATTAAGCTGCACCTTCTGGTGTCACCATTTTAAAAGCATTTTCAGAACCGACAGTGAGTAGATTACATCAGAAAGGTTGTTGTACTGGCTGTTGTCTTTTGCAAATGCACTATTTAACTTTCAGGCTCATTACCATTCCCATGTGTCTGAAATCATGACATTTTCTTAGAGAACACACTACTTACATTTCCTCTCAGGCCAATAAACTTGAGGCATCTTCCTAAGCAGCTATTGTGGAAACTGTGAAGTCTTGTTAGTATTTTGATGTGTCGTTTGTTAGCACTCTGAGCAGTAGAGTTTGGGATGCAGTGGTGGCTGGAGCATCGGACTCTCAATCGAGAGAACCCAGGTTCGAATCCTGTGATGTCGTGTCGAACCTTGGGCAAGTTTGTTCATTCTACATTGCTCCAGTTCACTCAGCTGTATGAATGAGTACCTGGCTATAGACACTGGGGCGAATTTGTGTACAAACAGTCTTTTTGTATTAATTGCAGCATGGCTGAATTCTTCCCAGAGAAGTTGAGATGGTGTTCGATTGAACAGGTCTGCCAGGGAGTGAAGTGTAAAGTGCTTTGAGCAGTCACAAGGACTAGATACCGAGTTGTATAAGAACTTACCTTTTTACTTTTAGAGAAGTATGGAGAGGACATTGCTCAGGGATATTTTAAGTTATATCATAGTACATACAGCTGTACCTGAATGTGGGTTTTGACACAAAATAAAAGTATGCATATGATTTGGCAGGTGGACAATGTTGGTGTGCCGTCCTGGCAGACGATGATCAGTGGCACGAAGTTGTGGCATCTTGAACCTCCACCAGAATGCTACTACGAATGCGGCACCAGCTTTGATGTCACTGTTGAAACTGGTGAAACAAGTAAGTCTTGCCAAATCAACCGAGCCACATTAATAAATAGCATGTTGTTTACAGTTTAACTGAATAGCTTTTCTGGTGATAAAGATGGACAAGTGTTGTTACCTATTATCTATGCATGACAGTTTTTTTTGGCGGGGGTGAAAAGAAGTATAACAAAAGCAGTCATGGGCCATTACATAGGATGTCACGACAGGTGAAACCTAGATACATTTAATTAAATGTTAACCTTGTATAATGTGAATTGGTATGAAATGACATACATTTTATGCATATTACAGTGTATGTATTACATTAATATGTAGTACTTTCTTTGTTTCTAGTTGTGCTTGACACAAACATGTGGTTCCATTCAACCCGCATCACGGGGGACAAGATGAGCATTGCCATTGGCTCCGAATACGACTGATTCAAAGTCACCTTGTTGAGTCTGTGTGACTGCATTTTATCCAAGATAATTAAAGTGGACGTATTATTTAGTATATTTCACTTCCATTGGTAGTACACAGTGTATGGTGTATTTGTTAGGAAAAAATCAGTTAGATATGCCCAGTTATGTTTTCGAACACCAGTTCATAAAATTTATGAAGTTTTATACATCAGATTGATGCAGAATTTTTAAATGGGTCAAGCAATCTCGTAGAAAAGTGCACTGCTGTGTAAAGAAATGCATCTTTACGGTCTCAAGACTCGAGTCATAAGCTTTATTTTGTAATGTTGAGATTCAGTGATTGAATAGATAACTTGATTGTAGTGAGTAATGTAAAGACATTGTGTCGTTGTGATGTCTGTTGTCTGCTGTACTGTTGACTCATGCTGATTGTGTACTTGGTAACATTTCAGTAGTTAACTGATGCCACATCTTGCTGCTATGTATAATGGCACCCATAAAGACGGGGTTGCTACGAGGAGAATGATTCGATATTGGCTCTGGTGAAATCAATGTATGTCCCAAGGAATGTTTGTATTATATTTATGCTTGCGGAAGTTATTTTAGCTGTATTTGTTCCACAGTTTGATGTTTACGATGTAGGAAGAATGTGTAATATATTATATGGCCAATGCTGGATATTTGGTAATTTCAGTGTGCGTGCGTGCGTGAGAGTGCATGTTTGAGTGTTACCTAAACACTGCTTGAAATGAATCTCTTGTGTTTGTGTTAAGGTTGTTGTTGTTTTATCAGTACCCCTGGTATTCTCTTTGAACTAAATACAATATAATATATTATATTGGTAAAAACAATCTGTCACCATCTCCAATATTGGAAATGGGGCGTAATGGTATACCAAGGACAGCTTGCACACTCACACAGTCATGGTCTGTCTACACTCAGTGATTAGTAGTTGACTATTTGACAAAAGAACAAACATTCCATGGAGTACTTACTTTGTTGTGTGCCATTTCAAGAGCGACGGCAACAAGTATGACATGTATGAGCCAAAGTTGGCTTTTTTACTTAGGTACTTTTATATAAACGTTTTTTATAAAGTTGTTATGTTAGTGTTTAGTCTGTCCTGTGTTGTTTGTAGTCTTTCAACAAATGCAGACATAGTGTCAAATCTGCAAAACACGTTTGCACAAGAATCAGGGTAGGATAGTGCAAATGTAGTGTTTAGCAGTTTTATCACTGCGTATGTGTGGGGCACCAAGTTTACTCAAGACGTGCAATTATACCCAGCAATCTTATATGTATTTAACCTGGTGGTTTTAGAATTGAATTGTTTTACTGAAATTATTTGGTTAGCAAACTCTTAATCCTTGGCGAGAATATTTCCATGTTTGCTGTGTTGATAATCAGACATAAAATGAATTGTGTGTGTAGTATTCCTACTTATCAGAAGATGTGTTATCTTTTGTAGTTATCCAGAATAAAACTTAAATCGCACCATCATGATGTATGCTGTGTTCAAGCTGCTGTGTTTTCTTCCAAAACACCCCTTGACTCTTATGCAAACAAGTTCTTGTTGACATCTCCAGTACATATCCAAATTGTTTGTTCTTGACTTCAGTTAGTGACATGTAGACATGGCTCGAGTGTTGTCGAGTCGGGGAGGTGCTTTGCAGCAGGTGGCGTCACATTGGTTCTGGTCTGTTGGTTAGAAAAACAAACTTATATACATTACATTTCTGAAGTTTAGCCAATTAGTAGGCTTTACAATATGACATTTTGAGCACAGTGGTGCAGTGGCTAGAGCTTTGGACTCTCGACTGAGAGAACCCGGGTTTGAATCCTGTGCTGTGGTGTCGAACCTTGGGCAAGTTTGTTTACTCTACGTTGCTCCAATTCACTCAGCTGTATGTATGAGTACCTGGATAGAGACAGTGGCGGTTATTTGTACGAATAGTCTTCGTACATTAATTGCAGCATGGCTGAATGCTTCCCAGAGAAGTCGAGATGGTGTTTGATTGAACAGGTCTGCCAGGGAGTAAAGTGTAAAGCGCTTTTAGCAGTCCTGAGGACGAAATACTATGCTATATAAAAACTTATCTTTTTACATCATAACCAATGCTCCTATAGCTATGTGAGTATAACAGATTTCTATATATTAATAGTTTCAAATAGGTCCACTCGCATATGTTCCTTCGCATTCTTGGACCACTGGCCTCTGATTTACCAAGTGTCAGTGTATTTGAAAAACTACAAAGATAATTATTTACTTTTACAGTGAATAAATTGAGTTGTCAGTTATTCCCCAGGTGGCACCACTGTGGGGTTTGTTAAAGTTATTATCTGCTGCAAGCAATTCCGTATTTGGCGACGGCAGAAATTAAAGTCATGGGAACGAGTTTCAGTTGAAAATAGTATAGTGGTGACAAATACTGTGGTTTGTCGAATGGATGGAATGTGTTAGTGCACCCGCACGCGTGCATCCACAGCGACTAGACACCCATCCACCATCACACACATAGACATGCAAGCACACACTCTGGCTGCACGAGGGAAAATCTCATTTGGCGCATGAGTAAAAATGTAGATAGTGGTAAAAAATTGATGTTTCATTAATTCGTGCCGGGACTGCCACGACTGTCATTGGTTCTGAGCGTGGAAGTTCCAACTTCACTTATTGCCTGTCGTTCCACCTTTGAGTCGGTGATTGAACTGGGTGAAATGTGAATGTACACTGGCTGCATTTGCTTTTATGGCTTTTAACACCCATCCAAGGGCATACAGTACCATGTTTATCTGAAGTGTGGAATCTGGACATAATCCCATATGATAAAATAACAAGGGAGAGATGTGAAAAGCGAACAAAACAGCAATACAATATTTAACTTAAATTCAAAAACAGGTGCTTTCATGTTTTAGCTACATTTTGTACAATGTAGGCCTAACTATGGTTCATTATACTATTTGTAGCTTGCTTACCATGTTGCAGACAGACACTAGTTATAGCTCCCCAGCAGAAGTTTTTGTTCTGAATTAATAAAAGTTAATTGTTAATCGTGTTGAAGCTAATAGAAGTTATTAATAAATTATTTTGTATTTCATTTTTAAAAAGAGTTTAATTTACCCGATATATGTTTGAGGTTAATTTTATTGAGAAATTGTGGAGTTATTTGTAATTTTAATTAATTAACTTATCAAGTTAATTGTCCCATGCTTGCTTGCGATAAGGGGTTGCGTTGTCGAACCTGGGACACGTACATACATTGGCGACGCACTGGGCTCCCGACTCGATTTTCGATTTACATAGGACGTCCTTGATTCGCGTCTTGTCCTGTTGGACAACTAAAGCCCTGGTTGCAAAATAAGCGTACATGGTAAAGACAAATCGTCGCAGACAAATATTCGCCGGCGAGTTGCGTCGTGACGTGTATGCCAGTACGATCTGCGTCTTCGACGCGTCGGCGACATAATGTTTTGCATTCCGAAATGTTGGAGGCACTTGGCCAACCACGAGCTTCCTACAAGTCATGGGACTGTCCCTAGACCATGGAGAAAATGTCGCAGGTGGCAAACATTGTTTGGAATGTAGGATTAGATGGGAAATTTATAGACCTTTGGCCGGAGAGACTTTGTTTGTTTGACGATACTTCCAAAGGATATAGCCACCAAGACCATGCAAAAGGCGAGTTCCTGGGAGGAATTGGCGACAGGGTTCGTCCATGTCCGATTCCTGTTGCGATCGAAATGACATGGACGACACGGATATCTGTAGCAAATGTATTAATTTAATTTAGCTAAAAAATAAACCCATTTTCGGATAGTTCCACAGGATTCCGTTCGCCAACAGGAGTGCATGCATCAACCTGACGCAGCCGCCAGTCGCGACGGGTCAAATCGTCGCGCCGTGACGTGTTACCCGTCGTGTATGCCGGACTTTAGGCTTACCTAGACTATGGCATACATACAGGCTGCAAATGCTTCATGAAACTAAAATATATAATTTGTAAGGTTCAGTAATTATGAATAAATGAATGTCACTATCTCGCAGCTTCATCAACTAGAACTTATCCGACGTCTCGTCTCTTTCGGTCGAAGCTCATGAACAATCCTTAATTCATGTGGACGCTTTGTAGGCACTGTGCTCTGCGTGTAAGAAATGCGTCTACCCACTGTGACGTCATACGTACAACTGGTTGTCTATCAGAAACAAAGAGCGCCACGTGATGAAAACTCCGCTCCCTATGGTTGGTTATCAAGTCAAATATAGGACTTATATTATAATAATAATCATGACATTAGGCACATATATTTTGTACATAATGCTATGTGAATTATTTTCATTGTTGCCTATAGTGTGTAATACAAGTAACTGTTGATATAATTTAGCGCAGAATAGTAGCAATCAAGTCACATCTCAGCGACCGCCACGTCAGATTCCACTCTCCGCACAGACAATTTGCCGATCGCGAACTCCCTCCTTGAGGTTGGGGGAGCTCGCGACAGGATGCGAGCACCTGCTTGGTGAGAATTCTAAAAGTTGGACGGTGAATAAAATGTTTAATGTTTCTGTCTAGCCTCTTTCCCTCTCCCCGTCTGTGTTGGGAATATTTCATTATTTATCAAGAAGTGTTCCACAACATGTAACGTCAACACCCACGAACGATCCTCGTTTTTAGAACATTGTGCAACGACTGTAGGAATAGCGTATCTATGTTGTAGGCCTGCCGCTGTGAGTGTGAAGTACAGTGTCAGAGATTATTGACCTATGCGTAATAGCTTTCGGAGAGCAATGCCAGTACAGCAACATAATATTTTTATGAGAACCACCGACGGGATCGCATATTAATTACTTAAAACCATCCAAGCGTACAACTAAACCAATAATACACCAGGAGTGCGAGATGCTGCATACACATTTACTTCTGCCTTTGATTACCGACGAATCTATTAAATCGGTATTAGTCATATACGTCAAGCTGATTGAAGAAATGTAGTATTGTGTACCAGAATGGCCGAGTGGTTAAGGCGTTGGACTTAAGTTCCAATGGACGTATGTCCGCGTGGGTTCGAACCCCACTTCTGGTATATGTACATTTTGTACCGGTACAACATGTTTAAGAAAGGATGGGATTACGTGAACAGAAATATAGACACATAACTTCATCCGAACACAGGTCGAGTCCTCCCCACGCTGTTTGGTGGCATAACTTCATCCGAACACAGTTCGAGTCCTCCCCACGCTGTTTGGTGGAGGGGCTGGAAATAAGATTATCCCCCAATATTTAGGGAAGGGGTGCATTTTTGGATGGAATTTGATGTTTGGGTGTTTTTGTGGTGAGCCTCAAAATGGTGGTGCAAATATGTTGTTTTTTGTGAGCCTCAATGGGGTGCAAATCGAGGTTGTCAGTGAGTTTCGAATATTATTAACCTTGCCTACAGTCTTCAACAGCACCCTCCTTCCCCCGTCTTCCGTCAGCAACAACAAACGTGCTGAACTGAAGATCCGGGCTGGCTCAGCCCCCTCAATATTAATTTCGTTCCCACGCCAGTGATATGATGTCATGGATGGCCATGACGCTACTTAAATGTTGTCATTTGTGTTAAGTTCTTTAGTGATTCCACCTGGTGAACAGCCCTAGCAGTGGGAATTTGTGTACAGTGCAAAACACGAACGTGTGGCGATAAACTAAATGAGTAGAGAGAGAAAGAGAGGGGGGAGGGAGAGAGAGAGAGGGAGACAGAGATACAGAGGGACAGAGGGAGAGCGGGAGAGCGGGAGAGAGGGAGAGAGGGAGAGCGGGAGAGAGAGAGAGAGGGGGAGAGAAAGAGAGGGAGAGAGGGAGAGAGGGAGAGAGAGAGAGGGAGAGAGGGAGTGTGGCTGAGAATGATGGAGAGGAATCAGAAGTGAATGTAGAAGGGAGATATTGAGAGGGATCGAGAGGGGGGAGGAAGATCGATGTTTCTGATGGTCGGTGCACCGTTTCTTAGATATATATGTATATAAAACGAACATTGTTTGTTTTTTCGTTTGTTTTTTTGAAATTTGCAAACGAAAAAGGAAAAGACACGGACCTTTTTATGCTAACGTTAACAAAAAAATCAAAAATTAATATAGCGTTACGCTATCCACACGAGGCGCCACGGGTTATTTCAGTTGACAGTTTGTCAGACAGAGTGCTCGTAAACGCAGGTGCTCTGTTATGTAGCAACTCGGCGAAATGTAATGTTATTTGGCCATTTTGGTACACAGAAGTCAACAGAATGAATGAAAGCTGATTGATAAAATGTAGTATTGTGTACCAGAATGGCCGAGTGGTTAAGGCGTTGGACTTAAGTTCCAATGGACGTATGTCCGCGTGGGTTCGAACCCCACTTCTGGTATGTGCACATTTTGTACCGGCACAACATGTTTAAGGACGGATGGGATTACGTGAACAGAAATATAGACCCATAACTTCATACTTTAATGAGTCTCAGGCATCCGAACACAGGCTGAGTCCTCCCCACACTGTTTGGTGGAGGGGCTGGAAATAAGATTATCCCCCAATATTTAGGGAAGGGGGTGTATTTTTGGATGGAATTTGATGTTTGGGTGAGCCTGAAGGTGTTTTTATGGTGAGCCTCAAATGGCGGTGCAAATATGGTAGGTTTTTGTGAGTCTCAAAGGGGTGCCAATCGAGGTTGTCAGTGAGCTTCGAATATTATTAACGTTGCCTAAAGTCTTCAACAGAGTGGGATATGGGAGAGAGGGGGAGAGGGAGAGAGGGAAAGAGGGAGAGAGGGAGTGAGGGACAGTAGGTAAGAATGATGGAGAGGAATCAGAAGTGAAGGGAGATAGCGAAGGGGAGATAGACAGGGATCGAGAGGGGTGGGTCGATGTTTCTGATGGTGCACCCTTTCTTAGTTCCATGTATATAAAAGATTTTTTTTTTGCAATTTCGTTTTTATTGAGATTTAAAAAAAATGGAAGTATAGCGTTACGCTATCCACACGAGGCGCCACGGGTTATTTCAGTTGACAGCTTGTCAGACAGTGCTCGTAAACGAAGCTGCTCTGTTATGTAGCAACTGGGCAAGATTTAATGTTATTTGTCCATTTTGGTACACTGAAGGCAACAAAATTAATGTGAACGAGGATAAGTCCACCATCCCAGAATTTCATCAAAGAACAAACGAATGTGTAGCCGACATCGTATTTACAGAAGAGACTGTACGTATACTTTCAACAATATTTAAGCATACTAGAACAATGGAGCGACAAGTGGTTGTTAACATTCCATCCCGATAAATGTTTACACATAGAAATTGGAAACAATAATATCGGTGAAAGTAAATATCACCACCGATAAACAAAAATACTTTCTTTGATAATCACATCAACCAAGTGGTTAATATAGCAACCAGAATGACAACAATAATCAAAATAACTTTTTAATTCTTAGATACACACTTTTCTTGCCACTATATAAGACTATGGTTAGATCCCACCTAGATTATGCAATAGCAGTATGGTATCCGTATAAGACGAAACATAAAATAGCCATTGGAAATGTCCAGAAAAGAGTCACAAAAGAAATATCTGGTATGACGGACTTATCATATATTGAAAGACTTAAATTACTTAAGTTACCCACACTATCGTAGATTAAGAGGAGATATGATTGAAGTCTATAAAATAATGCATAGCATATATGATCTGCACCAACCCTTCTTAAATGGGAGGATGTGGTATTACGATCCGGTAACAAAGGACACTCCCTCAAACTATTCAACCAAAGAGCAAAACTAAACATAAGAAAAAATGCATTCCCGTTTAGAGTGGTTGAACCATGGAACAGTTTACCTGATTCGGTAATATAAGCTAGAAACTACCGTCCGGTCAGTCTTACATCCATACCATGCAAGCTTCTGGAAGCAATCATCAGAGAGAGCATGATCATGTTTCTCAACGAGCACAGCATCATCAACCAGAACCAGCATGGATTCCTGGAAGGCAATTCCTGTTTGGCTAACCTACTAGAGACCTTTGAGGAATGGGCACGGACTACAAGAAAGCGTTCGACACAGTTCCCCACTGCAGACTGGTAAAGAAGCTAGAAGCCTACGGCATCCGAGACAAAGTGATTCGATGGCTGGAAACTGTCTTCACTGATAGAACTCAGCAAGTGGTATTCGATGGATCTAAGTCAGAATGGACCTCCGTCATCAGTGGAATTCGCCATGGATCTGTCATAGGACCGCTTCTTTTTGTCCTGTATGTGAATGACATCCCAGACCTGGTCCACTGCAGCATCAAGATGTTTGCCGATGACACAAAGCTATACACAACGATCCGTAACCAGGAAGACTAAGACCAACAGCAACCCGACATTGACACCCTGGAAGTGTGGAGTAAAGAATGGTTGCTACAATTCAACCCTGATAAATGCAAGTTAATGCAAGTGGGGAAACCGCCACACTAAACGTACACTATGACACACAAGACTGGAGCCAGAGTGAACCTCGAGATAACAAATGAGGAAAAGGACGTTAGGATGTGGGTGACCACTAACCTAAAACCGACAGTGCAATGCCAGAAAGCAGCAAAGAAAGTCATGCAAGCTCTTGGCATGGTAAAGAGAACGTTTAAGCACATGACCAAGAAATAATTTTTGACACTCTACCGAGCATACGTCCGTCCGCACCTTCAGTATTGTGTACAAGCATGGTGCCCATATCTGACAAAGGACATTGACAAATTTGACATCTTTGAAAAGGTACAGCGAAGAGCAACCAAACTGGTTACCAGCACAGCAAAGCTCACGTCTGAATGATGATTACAACAACTGGAACTACATTCGTTGTATTACCGGCGTCAGAGACACGACCTTATTGAAACATATAAAATACTTCACTGAATTGACAAAGTTGAAGCTTGCCACTTTTTCCAGGAGAGTGATAGTACAGCAACACGAAGACACACGAGAAAAGAACAAGACTTCTGGCCAGACAGAAATACTTCTCGGTTAGAGTCGTGGATCAGTGTAGCAGTCTCCCACAACATGTGGTAGATGCCAAGACCATCACACAGTTTAAGGCCAGACTCGACGAGCACTGGAACAGCCTGGGATATGGGCACCAACAAAGTCAAAGGCCAATCGCCTAAATCAGCCCATTAACCTGTAAGTGTAAGTAAGTGTGAGTAAGTGAAAACTACCTCTATGCGTTGAACTGATAGGTTATGGTTTAGCTGACAGGTAGTCATCCTTTTTAAGTGCAATAAAGGTACGAAATTGCAGGGGTAACAAGCATAAATTATTATTTATAGCCATCAATGCCATACTTTTGTATTTTTGCCACTGGCACTGCCAGCAAGAGCGTAGATCGAGCCGAGAAGTTGGCACCCACTAACTTCTATAAATATACTTCATTAGTTTATAAGTAGACAGTACACCGATAATCAAGTTGGCTTACATTTAAGCATGCCCGGAGTAATCCAGCAATCCGTATAGTAGATCGAAACAGGTCCCTTAGACAGTTTAGTTTTGGTTGGCTGTATAAGTTTAACCTTCGTTCACTGGTTACATGGTTTCTTAAATTAACTGAACACAGTGGCGTAGCCAGAGGGGGGGGGGGGTCATACCCCCCAATCCCGGAAAATTAGGAGGGTAGGGGACTGAGAACATATAACTAGTTGCCTGATTTATAGAGTGACAAGTTGCAGAGGGTGCCTGTGTAGGACTTCCTAGTCTTTGGCAAAGAAAGTTGTCATCATTCAAATGGGATTGAGTTACCCGAAGTGGAGGAATCCGCTGCTTCTGTCGTAGGCGATAAGCATCCAGCATACTGCATTCCAAGAGGTGACATGGCAACGAATATGTCATCATTCACAATGTGTTTGATGGCTAATGTCTATTAATATATCAACACAAGGATGCAAAATGATAGTTACTCGGCAAGATGATTAGTTACTGGACTAAATATCAAGTTGCAAGTTGCGGCCAAAGCAATTTATCTAGTCGATTTTCCACTGAGTAGTCGGAACTTCATATTGTGAATTTATTAATTTTAATAAGCGACAATGTTACACATGACACGGACATTTTTGTGAAGCTCACTCGACACCGCCGCCGCGGTACGCATTTGTTGTGAAGTTATTGGTTGAACGCCAGCGCCTCATCACATAATTATATACGTGCGTGTGTGCGTGTGTGCGTGCGTGCGTGTGTCATATCCCGCTACTCATTGCTTGCTTGAATGCCGGATGGCCCCCTCTAATACAAAATCCTGCCTACGCCACTGACTGAACACTACAAGTGATTTCTTGATAAGTGAAACTAGTGTTGCATGTTACGATGTATATATATATATATGTTACGATATATATATATATATATATATATATATATATATGGATGATCTAACTGTAGCATTAAACAAATATGACAGGATGTGTTATAGGTACTACAAATATCAATCGTCTTATGTATGCTGATGACTTGGTAATTGTCTCCCCATCTGTGCCAGGACAGTCTGAATTGATGCAGGTCTGTAGTTCTTATAGGTTAAATCATGATATATTAAATACAACTCTAAAGAAAAGTGCTGTGTTAGTATACAAAAGCAAATATATGAAACATTTTGATGTGCCATAATTTAAGATCAAAGATGAAACAATCCGAGAAGTAGATCATGTAAAATATTTGGGTCACTTTATTTCTAATACATTACGAGATGACAAGGACATCTTGCGTCAATGCCGACAACTGTATGGCTATACTAGGGAATAATATGCTACTGACAACATTTTTAATGTGTTCTACAAAAGTGAAGCTGACTTTGCTTAGAACTTTCTGCTCTCCAATGTGGTGGAATTATACAGTAGCAAGTATACATAAGCTTCATGTTGCATACAATTATGTCTTTCGACTATTACTATAACAGCCTAAATATTGGAGTGCTTCCACTGTGTTTGTAGAAAACCATGTACCGAATAGTACAGCTGTGATTACAAATCTTGTATATAAATTCGTGCTGAGACTTGACGCCTTTTAGACTGTTGTAATAAGCTGGTAATGGCAATCATCAGTAGTAGTGGCTCTCAAGGATACAACGACATTGGACTAAGTCTAATATGTATGTTCATTGACATAAGAGCTTTAACTGAGTCTACATATGGTAGACCCCATTGTGCAATACTCTTATATATTTTTTTATTTGTATATATATATATTTATGTTTATATGGACATCTGTACATGCTGCACAATTTAGTCTGAAATAAAGATATTAAATAGAATCCATTGTACATTTTCAATACATAGAACGCTGCCATCATATCACTAAGGACACTATTTCCGTGACACACCAGTGAAAATGTCCCGGTGGCGCGTCCTGGTGTTGACAGTTTTCAGTATACAAAATTTCTGGTAAGGAGCAAAATTGTTTTTAAAGAGCAAAATTGGGCTTATGAGTGATGTTTTATTGGGTTTATGAGTGATATTTTATTGGGCTTTTAAGTTATATTTTATTGGGCTTATGGGTGATATTTTAGTGGGCTTATGAGCTTAGCCTTATAAGAATGTTATTGAAACAGGCCCATGCCATGCCCATGGCATGGATGGCCATAGCATGACATGGGTTGTCAATCACTTGAATCAGTGCCGTGGACTAGGTTTGAGCCAATTCCAAGTGCAGCATAACTTGGTCACTTTCGTTCACCCTACATTGCCTTCATGGGTCTTTCGCAAGATATACTACTTAAGAACCATTGCCATTGGCTAGTCCCTAGCTTCTACACCTGTCTTCTAGGCCAGGGCCTAGCCTAGGCCAGGGTAAGTAAAATATCCAACACAAGATCAGGAATATCGTATCATTCTTATGTTAGCTGTAGTGGACTTACATACTGGGATGTCTAAACTGTGAATGTGATCCATTGCCATTGGCCACATGGCACAACATCTTGATATTAGTAATTACCGTCATTATTGGAAGATTTATCCCATTAGTAGACCTCAAGTCATACCCGCCGGAAGACTGGCACTGCAAGTCAGCCAAACCCAGCGCAAAATAATAATATAATACTATGTTGTGCTGTTGCACCATCTAGACTTTTTTTAATGGATGGTTTTGGAAACACATTAGAAACAATGTTTGGACATACAGACCTCACATTTTGTTGTTTCATGTAAAATAAATGGATTTAAAATGTCTGAGGTCTAGACTAAAGGGTTAATATATCTATATGAAGATTGATACATATTGTACATCAATGATTAACGAAAAACTTCTATATGACCATTCATATATCAATATTCAAAAATTTAGTTATTAATTCCATTTTTTAAATGAGTTTCCAATTTTGTAATTACTTCATTTTGTCTATGTCTTCAGAGTCTTCAGATCTCACTGTTTACTTCACTACTGATGGCACTGATCCAAGGCCTCCAAGTCCTCCAAGTCATCGCATTACCCACAGTGCATCAGGAGAAACACACCGATATCAGGTGCCTTTTAAGTTGAAAGCTGGGCTGAGCAGAATTGTTTCCACAGTTGTAGTTTCAAGGTACGAGATGGGTCCATATTCTCAAAAAGATCACAGATTACATAATTCAAATTGTATTTGCTCTCATTGGCATTCCTTTGTTTAGTTAAGAATTTAGGTGGATTTTCGTACACAAAGTTTTATCCTACCAGTTGTTTATCTGTTCCTTCTTTCTCGATCCATCTAGACAGAGGAGGGTCTTTGTATACAACTAGTCTTCATGTAGCAATTGCAATTGGCTGAATGTTTCCCAGAGAAGTCACCAGACAAACTTCCCCAAGCACGGGGGATGACATCACAGAGATATCTGTCTCGGACATTTACTTCAGTCCTAGGTAAACAGTGAATCTATTTTTGTTGATGTTTAGTTGTTAATATTTCAAGAGTAAATTCTGTTACATAATTTTTTTTGTTTTGATGTGCATGTTTAATTAATATTAAAGGGTTTTTGTGGCATGAATTTTTTCCTTTATATTTTCAATGATCTTTCTTTATTTTGTATATATTTGTATATTTAGAACCTATTTTTTCCTAATAGTTGTAGATATTTGGAGGTTTCATGCAACTGATTATTTTCAGTTAGTAGTAAATACTACAACAAATCCTTCATTCTTACTCAAGCTTATACTGTAAATGAAGAATATATATTAGGTCTTTAGTTTAACAAGAACAACATCAATACAAGAATTCCAAACATGCAATAATAAACCACAGTCTTGATGTTAAAAAGGGCAAGTAGTGTATCACTTGTAACGCTTGTTTTCAATTTTATCCAGGGTAAAGGTTTACAACTGACGCCCAAATACGGCGAGGGAGTTGGATACGTACTTTGAGATGAATCATCCGAGGGTAATTGGGGGTTACCGTGGGCGGACAGGGCAAGTTTGGCAGGAGGAAGCAGAAGATGGGTGGACATCCAGTGAATCTGACATCGACACGGAAGTGACAAACTATTTCAGAATGGCCTGTCAACAACAGAACAACATCAGGACCCGTTCGCACAGTAGGGTGAATGATAATAATATGATATCATATAATAATGTGTCATTATGTAAGAATATTATTTACTTTCATCTTTTTCTCTGACTTTTCCCGTCATCTGGGGTCGTCGGTATGGCTGGTAATTTTCTTTCTCCATGTCGCCCTGTCCATCACCACATCTGCACTCAGACCCATGATTTCCATGTCTCTTCTGCATGTGTCTTTCCATCTGGTCTTCAGTCATCCTCTCCTTCTTCCTGGTATCTCTGCATTTAGCACTCTTCTCACTATGTGCTCCTCTTCCCTTCTCATCATATTCCCACTGCATTTCTTCCCATTTCGCCAAGCTGCACTCACTCTCTGTTTGATCTCCGTTTCCGTGCTTCTTTTCTCTTCCACGACTGACCCTAGATATTTGAAGTGTGTTACTTTTTCCAGCTCATCTCCCAGTATCTTTACAGTTGGTCTGTCTATCTCCTCATTCCGTTCAAACCTGAAGTCCATGAATTGGGTTTTCGGTCGACTAACCCTCATTCCTCTCTCTTCCAGTGGCTTCCTCCACGTCTCCAGGTACTCTGTCATGTCTATCTCCTTTCCTCCACACAGCACAATATCATCTGCGAACATTATTGATTCTGGTGCATCTTTTCTCTCTCCTACGGCAAGACGTCCATCAATATGAGGAACAGGTATGGACTCAATGCAGATCCTTGGTGCAACCCAACCTCTACGTCAAAGTTGCTGCTTTCACCAGCCACACTGCACACCTTTGTCTCACACCCCCGGTACATATCTGATGTTCTTTTCCAGTACATTTCTTTCTCTCGCACACACTCCATATCTCCTCCCTTGGTACCCGATCATATGCATTCTCCAGGGCTATAAACACCACTCTTATGTCCTTCTGTCCCTCCCTGTGGTTCTCTATTGTTTGTTTGAGAATCAAAAGCACATCTGTGGTACTCCTGCCTGGCATAAACCCAAACTGACTTTCATGTATGTCTTCTCACTTTTCATCCCTCTGAGTTCTTTCTCTGTTTCTTCGTCACTGATACTCCTTACCATTCGTTGATTCACATTCCTCTCCTCGGTTTCTACTGTCGGGTTTTCCTTGTTAATCAGCCAGTTAAAGTATTGGCCCCATCTCTCTTTGATGTCATTGTCTTTCATCAATACTTCTCCCGTTGCACTTTTGACTGTACGTATATGGCTTATGTCCTTTCCTGCACGGTCCCTAGCTGCTGCTATTCTATAGATGTCCTTCTGACCATCAATAGTTTCTAGGTTGTCGTACAATCTCTCTACTGCTTCTTCTCTCACTCTTGCCACCACCTTCTTAGCCGTCGCATTCGCTGTCTTGTACTCTGCCCTGTCTATCTCTGCTCCTGTTCGTTTCCAATTCTTCAGCCTGTCTTTCTTTTTTTTAACTGCATTCTTGCAGTATGAACATTACCCCACCAGCTTTCTACTCTGGGCTTCTTCTTCCCCGTTGACCTCCAACATACTTCCTCCCCACACTTCCTGATCTCTTCCGCAGTTTCTTCCCATCATTCTTCACATTCTCCATTGTTACTTCATCTTTATCTCATTGTCTCTCCACTATATTTATCCTGAAGTTCTCTCTCACTTCTTCCTCTTTTACCTTCCACCATCTGATCTATTTCCTTCCCACTGTTCTCCTCTGTCTTGTTTTCCTCACCTCCAGTTCAGAAACTAGTACCCTGTGTTGTGTGATGATGGCGTCTGAGGGTAGTACTTTACAGCTCTATGATTCCTTAGCATGCTCTTTCCTCACCATGATGTAGTCAATTTGGGTTTCTTGTTCCCCGCTGTTATAGGTTACAAGGTGGTTCCTTCTCTTCTTGTAGACTGTATTCAGTATCCTCAGCTGGTATACTGTTCCACACTTCTCCTTCGATCTCTAGTTTCACTCTCATCACTCTATCGCACGGTCGCTCCACTGCTAGTAATCTGTCTTTCAGATCTTCACATAGTACAATTCCTACTCCATTCTTCATCCCATCTTCTCCATGGTAGTACAGTTTGTATCCATCACCGATCTCCCTTGCTTTGCTCCCCTTCTGTTTTGTCTCCTGTACGCACAATACGTGCAGGTTCTTCTTTAGTATCACTTGTACTACTTCTCCACTTCTTCCTGTTATGCTCCCAAAATTCAGTGTTGCGAGTTTCTTCTTCCTCATTCTCCTTCTTGTTTGGATTAACTTCTTTAGCCACCTTCATTCTTCAGTCGGTAGCCCTTGTCCATTTATCGCTGAGCTCAGGCGGGGGTCTCACGCGTCGCTTACAGGGTACGCCCTAGCACAGGCGTTCACTCTATTTAATCCAGCCAGCTTTGGCTTAGGTTTTTATAGCTGGATGCCCTTCCTACCGCCAACAACAGTGGTGGGCCTAGCCTCTAGCACCAATGTACCATCAACCTGTGAGACAACAGGCGGTTTGAGATTGGAGTTGTCCTTCTCCTAGGCCAATTACCTGCCAAGGTTAACGAGCTGGGCCTGCCCGGGTTTGTAATCAGAGTTGTCCTTCTCCTAGACCGACTACCTGACGAGGTTAATGAGCTGGGTCTGTCCGGGTTTAAAATGAGAGTTGTCCTTCTCCTATGGTAAGTTTGGTCCATGGCACCTTCTTCTGTTTTATCCGGTGCAACCCCTCATACTAAAGGCGTCACCCATCCGCCACCCAGGAGAAGCTCTACGCAGGCTAATCACTGCGTGAGGATGTAAGAATACTATTGACGTTTTATAATTTTATTTTATAACAATAAAATGATATATATTGTAATGCCACAGATAACAGTAATGTTGGCAAAAGTGACCTGAATAACGAGGTGACCATATTACTAGTTTCCTATACTTTTCTGTTATAAAATAATTTTGGTGTATCTTAGGGTGACCTTAATTGCGAGGTGGCTGTATTACTGAGGTGATCGTAAAGCGAGGTACAACTCTATTATGTTAAAATATGACACTAATATAGCAGATTATTTTATAATAGTACATTGTATAGTCAAATAATACTATTACAAATTTATTTAATAATAAAATGTAATATAGTGTTTTATGGGGGATATGGTGTTGAAAGATTTGGAACAACAGACTTGTAGGATTGATAATATTTTATCTAACATCTTGAATTTCTTTATTTTGGGCAGTGTTGACATTTCAGAACTTACATAGATAATCGGTTATTGTTGGGGTTAAAATGTAATAATGGCAGTATATGATCAATGTGGTGCATATTTGCAAATTGTCTCAAATCATTTGTGTCCGACCAGTGTTTGCGTTTTTTGTTTGAAATCATAGACATGTTGATTGGTTGGGTTTGCTTATTCATTTCTGGACAGTGCAGCCCGGATTGTCTATAGACAGCTCTTTCATTTGCCAGTCTCCCCACTCGCCAGACGTCTGCTCCCATCCATTCCTCTATGTCCTTCTCCCTAGGTCTTCCTCTGCTTCTACTGCCTTCCACTTTTCCTTCCATTATTAGTCACTCTAGAGATTGATGCCGTTTCACATGGCCGAAATAACTTAGTTTCTGTTTCTTTACAAAGTTCAATAAAGTCCCGGGCATAACACCAAGCTCATCTGCGATAGATTCGTTAGTTCTATGTTCAGTCCTCGAAACTCATAATATTTGTCTATAACACTTGTTTTTAAATGCTTTTATACGTTTAGTAATGTTCTTATTAAGAGTCCAGGTTTCGCGTCCTTACATAGCAGTTGGAACTATGCAGACATAGACATGTAAATACGATTAATTCAAAATGTTAAAAGGACCAGAATTTGTAGTGAACTAATAACAATATCATGTACACTAAGACAATTGACAAGAATGACTTGATTTATTTTCACTTGACGTTAACATGGAATAACACTATATTTTGTAGAAGTACTGATGCAACGAAACTACCATTCTTTGAAAATAATAATTTTACATATATCGTTTCCAAATCTGCCTGTCTTGCGCTATCCTCTGCCAGATGGTGCCCTTCCAGTATTCGTCTAGTTTGTCTCTCCACCGTGTCGCTGGTCTTCCTCTAGATCGGTTCCCTTCGTAAGATCTCCAGGTTGTGATACGCGATGTCCATCGGTTATCTCGTAGTCTGCTAATGTGCCCTGCCCAGGTCCACTTCTGTCTTCTGATTTGTTCTATCACGTCTATGACCTTTGTCTTCTGTCTTACCCAGATGTTTGTTTTTCTCTCCCGATATGTGATGTTTACTTCTTTCCATCTTTGTTTGTGCGGCTGCTAGCTTGTTCTTTGCCTGAATGGTGACGGTCCATGTTTCCACGCCGTATGTCATCGCTGGAAGTACGCATGAGTTGAAGACTTGTCTCTTCAAGCAGGTTCCAAAGTTACCCTTGAAGATGTCCCGGTGGCGAAAGCTGTCCAGCCGGCGGTGATCCTTCTTTGAATCTCCTTGTCTTGATTTTTGTCTCTGATACTGTATCGCTGTCCCAGATAGACGTAGCTTTCAACGTTCTCTATCTGCGTCGTGTTGATAGGTATTGGCATGTCATTTTCTAGCATCACTTTTGTCTTCGAGATGTTCATCCTTAGACCTTGTTTTTCACTTTCATCAGCTAGCTCCTGTAGCATTTTTTGTAGTTCTTGCGGCATACGAGTATTTCGTCGGCGAGGCGAATATGGCTGAGATATTCTCCGTCTATCATCAAGCCTCTGGTTTCCCAGGTCAGTCTTCGGAATATACTTGGGCGATATGGTGTCACCCTGTTGTACTCCTCTCTTGATGTTGATCTTGTTGCTCTTTTTGTGTAGGTGGACTGTCACCGAGCTGTTAGTGTAGATGTATTTCAGGAGATCGATGTACACATCTTCTATCCCCTGTTCTTAAAGGGAGGTCAGTATTGCTTGAGTTTGCACCGAGTTGAAAGCCTTCTCGTAGTCGACGAAAGCGATGCAGAACGGGATATTATATTCTCGGCACTTCTCTTCAGTTGGTTTACGACATGTATGTGGTCTGTCGTTGAGTACCTGCTTCTGAATCCTGCTTGCTCTCGTGGTTGGTTTTCATCCAGTGTCTTCTCTAGCCTATTCGTTAGTATCTTTGTGAGTAATTTGTAGATGTTTCATAACAGACATATCGGTCTGTAGTTCTTTAAGTCTTTCTTATTTCCCTTCTTGAAGATAATCACCATCTGTGCGTTCTTCCAAGCGGTGGGTATTCGTCTTTCTGATAAGCATTTAGTATGCAGCTTAGCCAGTGTCTTCGAGATGATATCTTCTCCTGCTTTTAATGTTTAAATGTTCACATGGTCGTTGTCTGATGTCTTCACATTCTTCATATCTCTTGGCGTTGCTTCCACATACCATGGTGTTATCTCTGGTACTTCTTTCGGGTTGGTGTGAATAATGGTACTCTGTTCACTGTTGTATAGCTCGGTGTAGAATTCCTCAGTTCGTTCCATGATCATATCTTGGTCTTATATTTCTCTACCCTGCTTGTCTAGAAGTATAACCAGTCTTGCTCGGCCTAGTGCCTGTGTTCTTGCTTTGTTCAGGCTCTTTGATGACATAATCGTTTCTCATATGATCTCTTGTTGGTACTTCCTGATGTCTTCCTTCGCTTTCTTTTTTAAAGTCTTGCATATTTCTGCGTACTCCATTTGTTTTTATGGTCGCCATTATCCACCTTTTCTCATCGTTTCTTCATTAGTGCTCGTGTCGGTGATGATATTCTCGTCACTACATGTCTGTTGATTGCATTGGCTACACTTGTCGCACTTAGTTGGATCATCTCAGTGATGTCATGGTGTTGATGTCGTCTAGTTCCTGTAGTGTCTCGAATCGATTTCGCAGTTCGAGTTGGAATTTGATCTTTTTTCTTCCGATTTGTGTGGTATCTACACTCGGTGGTCTCTTGTTTATCAATTTCTTCCTTTTAGCCTTGATGTCCAGTTTGACATTGCTCATTACCATTTTGTGGTCACTTCCGATGTTGACTTGGTTGATGACAGTTACGTCAGAGACCATGTCTGGCCAAATTTGCCTGTTGCTGTGTTTCCGAAATGTTTGTTCGTTTGCCTACTTGCGCATTAAAGTTTCCCATCACTATCGTGTAGTGAATTGGCTTTTCTAAGGTCTCATCCACGTCATTGTAGAAGTTGTCTGTGTCTTCTTCTGAGTATGATGTTGTTGGTGCATATACTGGTACTATCTTCAGTTTGTAGCGCTTTGTTATGCATATAATAAGTTCTGCTACTCTGTGGCTGATGCTGTTAACCCTGACTATATTGTCTGATGATTATCCAGGTAAAATTGTCCAAATTAGTTTTTTATATGTTGTCAATATGCCAACGTTTTCATTTTTGCAGACCATAACTTGTTAAATTTATTAGAAACATGTTTACTGTTAACTTGTTGTTCTCCTCGTGTTTCCCTGTATGTCAGCTGGCCTTGATTTTGATCCTTGGTCAATTTTAAATCAAATATTAAGTTAGTCATTTTTAATATGATCATAGTTTCTTAGCTTAGGTCATAATTTAATTGTTGGAACATTTTTCTTTTAAACATTCAAAATATGTGTATGACTAAGGCAATTTTCTTGAATTGGGAACAAAGGTTTTACTCAAGAAAAATTAATTGTGAGAAAAATGTACTTAATACTGCAATTGAGTTATTGATTTGATATAGTATTCTTACTAATAAAATTGAGTATAAATATTCTTAATGCTAAAAATGTATTTGTTTCATTTCATGTATACTATTTTTTTCAGAATTTTTTTATAGACAACAGCCAATTGCACTGTAGATATGAATCACCTCGGTCTGTATTGAGGGGTCATCTCTCCCCAGCTAGTTTGCTGGAGGATTCCAAATGCACCCAGTTCTTGGACAGCACCCACATGGTTTACAGCCCCAGGGTTGGGGCATATACAGACAGAACATATACTGTGACTGACCATAAGACAGCCATTATGCCAGAAGCTGGAATGCCAAGATCAGAGAAGGAGGAAGGAAGACATACACCGCTCTCTGACATCGGATACAAACTGGGATACAAATTTGCCAGCGGCGACATTTCTGCCATCAGCTATGATGTCGCTGAGAGACATTTGTCGGCACAGAGTGAAAGTGCAAAGGTTACCACATCAATGAACGGAGACAAGGAAAATAGGAAGGTCACGGGAGAGAAACCAATGAGGAAAAAGTGGAGCAAGACTGGATTGCGTGAAACCATGGCAACAGATGATGATGTCACAAGTTTGAGCAGTGGCTCAAGAAGTGCAAAATCCGACCGCAAAACTGCCAGAAACCATCACAACCAAGTGATGAAGAAGACAACTGTGGCCAAACTTCCTGATGCAGTAGCGACATCTGGTGGCAACTGTGAGGGATTCCAATCCGGCGATGAATTTGGTCAATGACTCAGGAATGCAGATCAATTTCTGGGGGTGTAGCCATGGGATGCTCTGTAGCAGATGGGAACAAACCTGCAGGCGTTGATGGAGAGAAGGCAGCAGCCGAGAGTGGATGAAAGAATAGTGGTGCCAGTTGAGGTAATGAGAGGGTCAGTGTGTGTGGATGTGTGTGTCTGTCTGTGTGTGCGTGTGTGTGTTTGTTTGTCTATGTGTCTGTGTATCGTCTGTGTGTGTGCCTCTGAGTGTTTATAATTGAAAAATATGTGAAAAACCACATTAGTCCGTCTTCTCTTCTGTCGGTTATTAAATGTTATGGTTACCTTGGAGCCTCATTGATCAGAACACTGGTCCGCAAAGTGTGCACTTGTGCATGCGTGTGTGGGTGTTTGTGGCCACACTAACCAGTTTTCCATGTAAACAAATCATTCAATTAACTGGGTATCATAGCATTTGGAAATTCTGTTCCCAGGAAATGATGCATGGATGCCAAGGTTTCCAATTTAGTATGGTTCCACTGTATTGATTATGTTAATAATCATAAAACTTTAGACAGTGCTTCTGTGTGAACTATATGCACTAACACTGTGTGGTATATCACTGCAGTAAAACAAACAAATCAGCAATATACTGTTTGTTTTATACATTTTCTGAAACCTTGATGCTAGTACTGCCAACCTTGATATCTCATCTTGTTTCATGCACGCATATACAAACTCATCCAGCAACGTACTTTGATTTCCAGACAGGACAGTCGTCTGAAAACTCCCTAGTCAACGAAGTCACAGATTCAGTGGCTCCACCTATTGCCAAAACAGAGCAGGTTGCACAGCACTCGATTGGTGACAAGTTTCGGAACTTCTTCGGCATGGGATCCATATCGAAGTCGAAACAAGAAAAGTCGATGTGGAAGAGTAACTAATCTTAAAAAATATGTGGTAATAGCATTTTATATATGTATCGGCGGATGGAATTTCAATGTTTAGTAGTACAGTTTGATGAAATTCGAATTAACAGAATAAAAGAAATATGAATGTACTTATCTGAAACTTCAACTTAAGAGAAATCAACTAATGCAGATTTGGTACCACGAGATACAACAACAGCTGGGACTGAGGAAAAATGGTCAACTTAAGCAAAAATTGATTGAATCGAGTTATGTGGAATGCACTGTATCTTTGTGTAGATATGTGGGTAAATATTGGAATATTGTAATTTAGTTATAAATTAAAATTTTGTGGCTATTTATGTTAATAACAGATGCATAGCTTTCTTATGTTACCCAAGTAATAATCTATCAAATAACCATAAATCAATTGATGACTTTCTGGTAACATTTAAACTTTTATTTTCAGGAGATCTGTTCAGATCCATAGCTGTTTGTTGAAGAAGCGAGTCGTTTTGATACCATCCAGGGCATTTTATTTTTGAATTCTTACAAACCTGACACTTTATTATGTATATCGCTTATTTATTTGGAACATTTAGTATGCTACACTGGTGTGCACTCAGGTGCTGAAAAACTGCATATATATGTACATTTATGCGTATGTGTAAAGGATTTATAATTATATAAATCAATTTAAATGATTATTTGAACTTGAAAACCTGCTGCTTTTTTAATGAAATAATGACAGTTGTTTGAACAATTCATATATCATGTTATGATTAATTGCTACATTGACCATAAAAAAGATCCCAGGCAAGGGTTAAATGTATAAATTGACATGGACTCGCTATCTCTAATAAAGGAAACCTCTTCAATAAACCACTTACAGTATGACCTCATAAAGGGTTATCTGAGAACGTTAATGGCCGATATAAAACAAAATTACTTTTGTTTTGGGAAGGGGGTTTCAAAGGCAGTTTCATCGGACATCACGTTTCAGACTGATACTCCTAATATATTGATGTCATCATATCAGTGTTTACAAACTTTCATCTGAGGACGGGGTAAGGGGGCTAAGGCCAGATGAAAATAATTTTGTCTGATATTGGACATCAACGTTCTGAGATGATCCCTAAGTGAAGCACCTGTTGAATGATTGACTTGAGATACTCGTTTGTGTCCAGGAAACTGTTGGCTGCTGGCAGCCGTCGCATCGCTCAGTTTTATCGAGACACTTCTCCACCAGGTGGTGCCACCAGACCAGAAAAATTACGCAGGTATGACACTTGTAGATTTGTAAAGTAATTACTAGCAGTGGCCTTATAATTAGTAATAGTTTTACTTTTTTCAGTCACCGTATACTTCGTGATGTTTCAAATGCTCTTCAGTAGATCACTGTAGACTCATGTTGTCTTTGATTTTTTTTTATTGTCTCTTTGATGTCTACTGTTCTCTTGTCTAACCCCTGTCAACAAATTTGATCCCCTATAGGTCTATTGTGTGATTCTGGTGCAAAATCTGTGGCGTGTTTAGGAAAGCATTGGGATAACGTTTTCTTAAAAGAAACCTATTGGACCACTACGGATGGAACCACAGCAAATTAGTGGGTTATTAAACTCCCTGTCTAAGATCATATTCACTATTAAGGAATCACTTACTAGCTAGCTTCCAACCATCTATGGAATAACAAACCAACCATTTTTATTGGTGCCATCTGATAAACTGATCATCATTCAATTCTCCCAGGTAGGAGAGAAGCTGTGTTTGGTGTTGTGTTTTCTGAAATACATCACCGATTGGTAGATCAGCAGCCAGTGGTCTGAGGAAGCCAGTGAACACAGAAAGAGGCAAGTGGACCTCGGAGATGCACTTACAAAGATCCAAAGTTAGCATATTAATAGTTGTTTAACTGAGTCATTGTTGCTTTTTTATATTTCCATCCCATTATGAGAGCAGACTAAACATGGTACACCTTTACACAGAAAGGCTCAATTTAGAATACTGCATGCAAGCAGTGTCAAAAGAACAGCATAGACAGTGTGGAAAAATGAGCAACTGATTTAACTAAGGGGTGGTCTCAGAAATGTTCAACAAATTTTGATGCATTTTATTTGTTAAATGTGCTTTAACAATAGGTGGCACCACTGGACAAATGTATTTGCGAAACTTGTTGACGACTATACTGCCACTTATCGAAACTTTATGGAGCCAGTGGCTAGAGTATCAAACTCTCATTTGAGAGAACCCACAAATAGTATTTGTGCATTAACAGCAGCATGGCTGAATGATTCCCAGAGAAGTCAAGATGGTGTTTGATTGAATAGGTCTGCCAGGGAGTGAAGTGTAAAATGCTTTGAGCAGTCCTAATGACTGGCTACTGCACTATATAAGAACTTTGCATTGATCAGCATGTATGTTGTTACTGGATTCAGTTATGTTCATAATTGGAAGTATGAAATTACCTTTCCAAATCCTTGATGTCTCTTATGGAGCTTTCGGTGTACGCACGACGCCCTTCTCTGCGTTGGACTGCTAACTCTCGGTCATCATGTGACTTCGTTGGTGGTCGTCACATGACAGCATTGTGTAATGGACAATCTGGAATGAAGTATCAGATGATTTATTTATTGATATATTTATAGGTTAATTAATTTATTGATTAATTAATCAATTAATTTATTTGATTTTATATATTTATTTAATGAGTGAAGGATTAATTGTTTGGCTGACTGGCTGGCTAACTGATTGGTTGACACTTGGTGACACTGTTTGAAGGCACCCGATTGTGAGATGGAGGGGGAGCTGGACAACGGTCTGCTACGAGGCCATGCTTACTCCATCAAAGCTGTCAGAGTGGTCAGTAGTATCTGTATACATTACATACATACACTACACTCTATCTTTGTGTTCTTAACCTCCCATATCCCGCTCTCATTTCTACGACTCCTTTCAATTCTCTCTCTATATTCTTTCTTGCTGCCTTCCTTCTTTTTATTTCACTCCATCCTTATTTGTCCTTCCACTCCATTTATTTCCTCTTTCTGGGTCTCTGTCCCTCTCCTCTCATTAAACCTCTTTCCACCTCTCTCCTCTCTTTCATCTGTCTCCACCACTCTCACTCCTTCCTTCCCTTAATCTCTTCCCTGTTTTTCTCTCTCCCCTTTCTCCATCTTACTTGCTCTCCATCTGTCTCCCATCATTCCTTCTTTCTTTCTCTCTCTCTATCGCCTCTCTGTCTAATATCCTCTCACCTCGTTTCCCCTTCTCTTCCTACCATCCCTCTCCCCCATGTCCA
This sequence comes from Escarpia spicata, assembly GCA_963995525.1. Lineage (NCBI taxonomy): Eukaryota > Metazoa > Annelida > Polychaeta > Sabellida > Siboglinidae > Escarpia > Escarpia spicata. Next base: position 16,499,100 of record OZ023214.1, on the reverse strand, counting down.
TTTTGGACCTCACTACTGTATCTCGACTGTTATACTGATTTTGGTTGTTAACAAAGTGGAAAATAATAATTTGTCATTGGACAGATTTTTATAGAATTTCATTTCTTCTGTAAAATATACTTAGGTTTTGACACATGTGTCCCTAGAGGAATATATTTATTTACGGATGGTAAAGATAACCATCTGCACTGACCAGTCGGACGGTCTGCTGCTGTGGCACTGTCAGAAGCCTAGCACCAGGGCGTGTGGCAAAGACTACCTCTCTGTCGCCCTACATGGTCGTCTTCGGGTCAATTGGTCAGAACAACTCGTTTCTGGTATTATGTATATATAGTACATGAGTCGGTTTTCAAATAAATTAATAATCAATAGGTAATCTCTCTCCCTTTTCAATATCATCAGTATTAATGTCTTGACATCTGAATAATAACTACTATTTAAGTTATTAATTATTGTTGTTTTAGTCTTTGTTATTTTGTCATATTTTATGAAAAACTGTGTCTTGTATTTGTTTGTGTCTGTCCATGGACCACAATGGAAATATGCATGCATTAAAAAAACGATGTTACATTTCCATATATGGCCTGCCACAATTAAGTGGATAGTAAGTTGCAAAATTGTGAAATTGAGTTTTTACCTTTTTGGATTCCACTGAACTTTGATATTTTGAGAATCAAGGTGATTTTGACTGATATTATCTATTGTAATTTTTACTATGTGGGTTCATAAGTGCATGTATTTTATTAGTTTTGGATTAGTTGTCGAGGAAAATAAACTGGACATTGGAATATGAGATTAGACCTGTGCAACGTAATCGCTGTGGCAGGTCACATATGAAATGTTTAGGATATTGATCGGTTGTGAACCTTTACATAAAACTATTTATTCTTCAGAGCAAAGTAGTTGTGACATTTTCACTGTATGATGGTCCAAGAATTGTTATTTGAATTAAACTAGATACACATTAAAGAGAACAGAGTCTGCTGCAAGTATATTATGCACATAGATAAATGTGCTACGAGGGTTGCAAGATTCTCAACATTTAAATATACTGATTTTCTGTCATTAATAGCTAATTATAGATCATACTTTAACTGATATGAATTTTAAAGCATTTTTTTCAGTTTAACTTGTTCTTAAAAATGTAGCATGGAACAATCATAGAAAACATGGATGGCATTGCTTACAACTGTCCCAAGTTATGCAATCTTCATCAAATGTCTCATATAAATACTTCTTGAAACCGTCTCTTGCGTCTGTGTAGGTAACGCCATGGTCCACACAAGATACCAAACTAAGCATTTGGTTTCTTACCTAACCGTGAAAATTATCACCAAACCAATGACCAAGTTATTCCTTCTGATGGACGAGTATTTTAGTTAGTTTGTGTAATAATTTATGTGTCCACTACGTCGCGGTTTTGCTTACAACACAATTGAAGTTTGTTTGTGACCTTCGTCAAGGTTTCCTTTGTTGTTAATGGTTATATATATGTGAATTACATTACTGTTTAAATTAAACATTCCCACATACAGTTGTCACTTTACAAACGTTGCCTTATGTTTTTGCCAGAATTTTAACAAAATATGCGATGAAATGTTCGAACCCACCACGTGTTTTCTGATGACTTGACGGAGGTTTTGCTAAGCAACAGGTCACGTGATGGATAAGTTAACTGTAGTGTGTTCAGCCAGAGGTTTGACAGTGGTTGTTATGCTTCAGGCGGCATGCCTAACCTGGATGGCATGACATTTGGCCAGCACGAGAAGATGCTGGAGGATTGTGTCAGCAGCCTGTACATCCATGACAAGGAGAGACCCTTGACCTCACCATTGACGTTGTCGGGGTATGTCATGGCGCAGTGACAACCCTCATTGATGTGGCCTTCCAGTTGCTACAGTGTATCTTTGGACTGGCAGAACAACAAACTCAAACTCCCATATTGTATATATCTCTAAATTGTTCTTTTTTCTTTATATTTTGGGGCCAGTGTTGCAGACAGTTTTTTCGTAAACAAAATGTATTATTTTGTCAGCTTTATTAGTTTTATTAACAGAAATGTAACCAATTAAAATTATATATCTCGGCTGGTTGATACTTGATTTTAAACTTATTGACAGAATAAGAACAAGAAGAAGAAAACATTTATTCGGCTGGTTGATATTTCAAACAAAAGCACAGTTTTGTTGTCATCTGGCTGGAAAATGTCTATAATAAAAAGATCAATTATTTGACTGATGAAATTATTAAGTATCGGAAATCGTGAGAAGTGGCAAACAAAATGTCATGTAGGTGGATGCCTATGCAGCAGGAAGGGAGATGTTGGAGTGTTGGTTGGCTGGTTCTGCTGGGCCTGATGCTGTAATAGGTAATGCTGATGAAGAGTAGATATTTACTTAGGCAGCATAGCCAAGTCAACCAAAGAGAAAGAACCGCTGTATTTTCAGTATTGCCAACAGAATCTAGACACTGTAAACTTGTGTGTAGCTACAGTGATACGAAATGTGTAGATCAGGTGTATGCAAGACAGGAGGTTAACTAATGTCTGAATGAATTGAACTTGTTTGAAACATTTAACATTCCTTAACACACTGTCTTTAGAAACTTGTATTTAAAATCGCAAGGTGGCAATAACAGTACAGATTTTACTGGCCACGTATTGTTGAATATAATACGCCTTTATGGTAAACACATCAAGAACTGGCATTGTGTTAATTAAGCAAAGAGCAAACCGATTCGTACTTAAATATAGAGAAGTGAAAACAAAAAGAGTAGTCGCTCATTACCTCTGATCATTGGATAAAGTAAAAGAGAATTGCCTGTTGTAATACCCATGTTTGTCTGCAATATTGTTGTCATACCGATTATCACTGCCTAGTATTATTCAGTATGTGTGTACATGGTCATAGATGTGACAATAAATTTGTTACAAAAATGTTATCTTGTTATAGCAAGTGTTCATACGATGAATCTAGAAACGATTGAGTCATTGCTTAGCCTTCTGAAGTTATATGATATGTGACATGCAAATTTGTTATGCTATTTCCAATAGTTGTTTAAGTGGCATTAACTTAGTTTAGGTGGAGTTATTGTAAATTGCTGAAGTTATTGAACGGAATAAGTGAGTGTGCACAACCAGTAGTGTATGGACACTGTACACCAGCAAGATCGAACCTGCCACACACAACACTGAAACATTATTGTCATAAACAACACAGTTCAATAGTTTTTATACAAACAAATGACATAGTACGTCTGCATTTACAGCATTCAGTCTCAAATGTATTGTTTACATTATTGGAAAAGTCATATGGTACATACACGTATCTTAAATTTTATAAACAAATGTTAATGTTTCACAAAAGAGAATATCGTGTGTGTGTGTGGTTGTGTGTGTGTGTGTGTGTGTGTGTGTGTGTGTGTGTGTGTGTGTGTGTGTGTGTGTGTGTGTGTGTGTGTGTGTGTGTGTGTGTGTATGTGTGTGTGATATGTGTCCCTGACCACTGTGTTTATCAGTCAACTTTCTGCATCCCCAGGAGAGGCATACTTAATGCAATCTTACCAGACCACCCTTTATGTTATCTGCTAAGGGAGTAGAACTATGTCACATTGTGCGGGTGACTTGTGAAATTGCCACCTGTCTATGGGTGAACAGTGCCGTCCTGGGAGAGAGAGCCAAGACATACACTTGTTGTTGTCAGTAGGAGAGCTAAGCACAATAAACAATTTAACATGCCTCTGCAAACAAATATACAAATAGGACTAGAGCGGGACTGGAGACAACAAACAAGGAAAAAGTTATTCTAAGCATACAGTAGGACACCAATTTGGGTAATGTCTAGGGAGGTGATATCCATGCAATAATAGTTTGCCTAACTGGACAACATCTCAGGATTTCAGTTAGGTTAGAAGTACATCATTATTTAAACAGGCACTCCGGATTTCAACATACCCTTTTCGAAATGGTGTATACTGTTTGTAATCGGCAGTTACAAAGCTAAAATATAGCCTAAAACGAATTAGTATCTACATCCACACATGTCATATAGTTACAGTTGAACCTCGGTTTACAGTCATCTCATTAATTCAGCCATATTGCAATTAAGGTGACCCTAGGAAAGTCCCAAATTAGTTCCATATATAGTGTAAAGTATAGGAAATTAGTTCCACTAATATGGTTACCTCGCTATTCAAGTTACTTTTACCCAGTCCCAATGGTGACCTTAATAATGAAGTTCCATAATTATATATATATTCGGCATATTGGGGACTGTTTAGGTAAATAGTTAGCGTTTCGTGCTCGGTGTACAATATGCTTTATAAATGCGGCTCTGTCAAATTTGCGACATTCCGTAAATAAATAATGTACTCAGCATACACATTTAAGTGATATATCTGTTAATATAAGCTTCGAAAATGTATTTAATATATTTGGATATGTTTACTTATTTAATGATGTCTAATTTAATAAAGTTTATATTATATGTACAAGTAAGGAGACTAGAGAGTAAGCCTAGAAACAGAGACAGAGGAAACAAGAAGCCCTAAGATATTATAACACAGTGGAATCTTGTAATATCAACCCATAGATAGTGGCATCAAAACTAAAAAAGTAGACATTTAAATCGTCACGACCTGATGGCCTCCAAAATTCGAAAATGTATTTAATACATGTGGATATGTTTACGAGTTTAACGAGTGCAGTAGGGAAAATAATGGAAGAACAAATCATATACACCATCACTGAATATATGAAAGAAAATTAACTGCTGAGCTATGGATTAATCAAGGGCTGTTCTACAGTATTTCAACTATTGAAAGTACTTGATTCATGGACAGAAACACTGGATAATGGAGGATGCATAGACATAGTATACTGTACATTTTTGAAAGCTTTCGACAAGGTTCCACATATTAGATTCATTGAGAAACTCCGGAGCTATGGCGTAAAAGGGAACATTCTTAACTGCGTTACAGCTCTGCTGGCCATCAGAAGACAACGAGTAAGAGTAAATAATACATTTTCAAATTGGCTGGAGATAATCAGTGGAATATACCACAAGGATCAGTGATTGCCCCCTTCTTTTTGTTATATTCACAAATTATTTACATGATTTTATAAAGAGCTCTCATATTTTCTTGTTTGTCGATAATATGAAGCTCTTCAATCCTATTTACACCGAAGATGACTGCACAAAACCGAACGCTGGACAGATCTATCACTTTTGTAATTCCATCCAGATAAATATAGCCATATGAGAACTGGATCATCATCCAGAAGGAATAAAGGCTATTCACTGGGAAGCAACCAGACAACACTTATAAGTTCAGACAAGATGAAAGATATTGGAGCCATTTTCGATTCATTGATTAATTTTGAGGCAAATACATCAGAAAAAATTATTAAAGCCAATTCGTTGACGGGAAAAATCCGACGTACTTTTGATCACATGGATGAAACATTCACACATTGAATACTCTGATCAGTGATGGAGTCCTTTCTTAATGAAACATATTACAGCTCTTGAAAATTGTCGGTACAGAGCAACCAAATTAATCCTGGGTTCAAAGGCCTTGAATACAAAGAACGTTTACAGAGACTGAAATTTCCAACTCTATCATAACATCGCCTCAGAGGAGATATGATTGAAATGTATAATATACTATCAGGGAAATATGATCCAGCAGTCTCATCCAATTTTTTTACATTGTGGGATAACGAAGCACATACGACAGGGCACCACCTACAAATATTTATTTAAAGAAAGATGCTGATTAACTATTAGAAATAACTCATTTATATACCGACGCACAGATGTATGAAACATCCTGTGGTTGACGCTTCATCGGTGCCGTCGTTTTGTTGCAAAAATAGATATATTATAGCAAAAGCACCCTATGAAAACTGAATACACTGCCCCACTCCTATTTTGGATTGTGCCAGTCTCGGACGCATGCGCACAGTCCGAGCAGATGTCAAAAGCGAGAGCTGGCATGTAAGAGGCAGAGGCAATAATGCCTAGTCAAGCCAGAAGAAGACCTGTAAGAATATGTAAGATGTTATTCGCTTTATTCTTCAGTTCTTGAAAATGGCCCAGCAACATTGAAGTTTCTTTTTTGCAAGAGAAAAAGAGAGAATCGGGAAGTGGGAGACACTGGAGCCAGTACTGCCTATGATGCAGAGCTAACTGCACCAATGATCGGCTCGGGACATCCTTCGGGAGCTCCTTACAACCCTACCCTGGAGAGTAGTGTCACAATCCTGATCTCTCACAGTTGACCCACAACGTGCGGTAGTACTCTGCAGGGGAGGGATATATATCGGCCCCCAAGCCTTCCCGGCGTTCCCATAACCGGTGTGGTCATCCATGCCACGTGATATAACCCTATACACTGAGCACGTCAAGCTGCAATTAACATAGGAAATTTACCTGCTTTTATATCCAGCCAAACACAGTCAGGCGAAAATTGTGGTGTGAACTTCAACTTGAATTAATCTTGGATATCTTCACCTAGTGAAGTTATTTATTCGTTACAATTGTATTGAAACTTAGACCATATGTTATGTTACAAGATATGATGCAGTAAACGTATGTATACGCGGCGTAAATAATATTACTAATCTATTATATGTATTATGATGTATGCAAGTTCATGGATAGTTATGGCTGACTACGACAGGGGGCGAATCCAAGATGGCGCACACAGTGGGGGAACTTCAAAAAATCGAATCATATTTATTGTCTATGTATTATACCAACAACGATTCAAGTACAATACACACACAGTGCGGTATTAATGGTGAATTAAAAACGAGGAGAGATAATGTGAGAACTTATGTTTATGTGGTGCGTTGCATTAATAAATATTTCAACTAGTGCATTTATTTTGTGTGCTTTTAAGTAACGATACATTTTTCTGTAGTACTTTGATCATTGCGAAATAATCTAACTATAATTTGCCAAGCAAAAGCGTTTGTGTATTTACATTGTGATTGGCAAAATGTTCTAAGAACTCATCACTCCAATGCATGCGTATGTACGTGTCTGTCTATATATGTGTCTACAGTACAATACAATACAAAAGTAACGTTTAAAGACAAGAACTATGTTCTGTTGTTGCGCGCGCGTGCCCGCTGCCGGGAATAGACAGTCAACAATAACGCATTTTCTTGTTGTACCCAACGGCAATATAAAGAACAGATTGCAACTGGTTGCTGTTCTAAATATCCAAAGTTCCTACCTTTTTGGGTGGCGCTGTTGCAGCCATCTTGCAATTGCTACCCCTTCACGCTGTTTCCGGCATTTGTTTTCATGTCCTATAGTCTGTTGCACAGTTGAAATCACCTGTTACACGAAGCACCACATCGAGCGTCAAGCGAATATTGTTTCTTACATACATAGCACCCACACAAGTCAACCATCCACCAGTTAAGTCGGTGTTGTACTGACACCGGTCGTGTCACCTATATTTCAACAACTGTATTCCTATTGGTCGTTTTATGCTTCTCAGTCACACGTGTACGACAACTGTCAGGTAGAACTCGACAGATCGAGGTAGTCTTAGTAAATTCAAATTAAAGCCAAATGAAATGCTCTTTGCATGTGATTACGAAGACACCATGGTCGGGTCCGCACGTGATGCCTAGAATGTTCACCGGTAGTTCAATCGATGCATTGTCTGTGAGGTAATCAACCATGACATTGTTTGTGGACAAAGCACAGTTGACACGTATATAGGAATGGCGTCGTCATTCTTGTTAATTGTGCGAAGGTCCATGACCGTACCCAATTACCAGTGAATGCGAGAGAGAGAGAGAGAGAGAGGGGGGAGGGAGGGGGAAGGAGAGGGAGAGAGAGAGAGAGGGGAGAGAGAGAGAGAGAGAGAGAGAGAGAGAGAGAGAGAGAGAGAGAGAGAGAGAGAGAGAGAGAGAGGGGGGGGAGGGAAAGAGGGAGGGCGGGAAAGAGGGAGGGAGGGAGGGAGGGAGGGAGGGAGGGATAAAGAGAAACAGAAGAGGGAACAAGTGACGGAGACTGAGACAGACAGATAGGGGAAACAGGGAGAGCGACGGGGAAGATAAGGATGTATTGCCCAATTTGAACTAATTTACATGTAATTATATGACTAGTAAATTACCTATTAGCTACAATGTTTGTTAATTCTTCACAATTCACAGTTTTTACAGGGAATTTGTTAGATAGACAAACTTTGTTATGATTACATTAATTAATCTGGAATGATCTGTCAACTGTATGCACATTAAACATCTGGTTCATTTTAAAAGTATTAGGTCTGATTCTAAAGTATTTCTTTGTGTTTTGATTTTTCTTCTACTAGTGATGGACATACAACTACATAATGATATTCATCATCTTGATCTCCATTGTTGCATAAATTACAGAGCCTCTGAGCCTTTTCAAAAAGTAAAGGTAAGTTCTTATACAGCGCAGTAGCCAGTCCTCAGTACTGTTCAAAGCGCTTTACACTTTACTCCCTGGCAGACCTGTTCAATCGAACACCATCTCGACTTCTCTGGGAAGCATCCAGCCACGCTGCAATTAATGCGCGGACACTATTCGTACACAAATATCCACCGATGTCTATAGCCAGGTACTCATTCATACAGCTGAGTGAACTGGAGCAACGTATAGTAGACGAACTTACCCAAGGTTCGACACCGCCGCACAGGATTCGAATCCGGGTTCTCTCGGTTGAGAGTCCAAAGCTCTAGCCACTGCACCACGGCGCTAAACACGGGAGATACTAACCAACAGAAATAGGTAATTTGTGATTTTCACAGCGAAATTTACATAACTTGATTCTGTCAGATGGACTCAAGTAGATTAAATACTTCTCGAGCCAAACTTCATTTAAAAATATTCTGCTATTTGAACACAGCCTATTTACATGAATGTTGTGCCATGTTTGTCTGTTTATGTATTTCATTTTAAGTTCTAGGGTATGCTTCAACCATTTTATATTTCCATGATCATGCCACATCTTAGATAGTCCACATCCATCAATGACACTATTGTTTTCTTAATCCATTTTGATTTAAAAGTACCTGTGTCGTGTAGTTTTTTATCAGCCTAAACATAATACTAGATATATTGCTTTGCTTGACTTCAGTTAAGTGTACCCAAAAGTTTATTATTCTCTTTTTATAATTGTCGTCACACTTTGTCTGCCAACTTTTCTATATACCATACGATTTGCGGTGTTCCTGTTAAGTTTTAGCAGATCTTTCAAGAATTTTCTATGGTATCTCTCAATCTGCTCTACATTTTGAAAACCCTCACATTTTCACTACTATATAGCAGAATTGTCATTACAAGCTGGTCAAACAATTCACACTGTACGTCTAATGATAAATCAAGCTTCTTTGCTTTAGTTGTGAGGTTGAACATTGCACGCCTAGCTTGGTTAACTTGTTTTATTATGGCTTTTTTAAACAGTCCATTATAGTTTAGACTGGTTCCCAAATAGATGTAGCGATCAGTTATTTCTAATTTGTTTTGTCCAAACAAGAAGTATACGTGTGGTCTGAACTTTTCCACGGAGAACATAATAACCTTGTTTTACTAGTATTAACAGATAGGTGCCATGTTTGGCAAAAATCACATGCACCATTTAATGCAGCCTGTAAAGGTGTTTCTGCCTTAACAATAGTATCCAACAGTAACGCAGGGAGAAGGGGCAGACGAGACATATAGACAGAGAGAGACAGAGGGAGACAGAGAGAGACAGAGAGAGACAGAGAGAGACAGAGAGAGACAGAGAGAGACAGAGAGAGACAGAGAGAGACAGATAGAGACAGAGAGAGACAGAGAGAGACAGAGAGAGACAGAGAGACAGACAGACAGACAGACAGACAGACAGGCAGAGTGATAGACAGACAGACAGAGAGAGAGAGAGAGAGAGAGAGAGAGAGAGAGAGAGAGAGAGAGAGAGAGAGAGAGAGAGAGAGAGAGAGAGAGAGAGAGAGAGACAGACAGACAGACAGACAGAGAGACAGACAGACATACATACAGACAGATAGACAGGTAGATAGACAGGTAGATAGGCAGGTAGACAGGCAGGTAGATAGGCAGACAGGAGAGAGAAGAGATGCAGAGAGGTAGAGACACAGACAGGGACAAAGGCAGAGATATGCAGATCAACATACAGACAGCAGACATACACACAGACAGGCAGGCATACCGACATGCAGGCAGACAGACAGAGAAAGCAGAGAAGACAGAGAAGACAAAGAAGACAGACAGACAGACAGACAGACAGGCAGAGTGATAGACAGACAGACACAGAGAGAGATAGAGAGAGACAGACAGAGAGACAGATCATACATACATACAGACATATAGAC